>LQNS02000155.1:8759411-8787456 GCA_001587735.2 Parhyale hawaiensis
GTGACTGTATTGTACTGCTGTGCGCCATGTGACTGTATTGTACTGCTGTGCGCCATGTGACTGTATGTATTGTACTACTGTGCAGCCTGTGATGTCACGGTTGACAAAGAAGCTGCAGATGGCAGTGTGCTTGGAGAACCGGATCCATCTCCCGCCCGTCAGAGAAAGAACAACAAAGATAACACGAAGAACTGCCAGCTTCAGCAGTTACCTCCTGATCAGTGGCCTTCACCTCCTCTAATTCAGTGGATTATGAAGAATAGTAGGTTTTATTTATTCGATTTATGTATGGTTCCAGAAGCGGTTTGAGAGTTAGCTATGTCTTTAATCTGTTAACTGTGCTCTTCATGCTTTTATTCGCTGACGAGTCTCCTTGAAGAATTCTGTACATGACTGCACGCAAAAGCATTATTTTTATCCTAAATAGGTAGCGTGCATCAACTTCATAAAACTTTCGAATGCATTCCGTATTAATAATATTGATCGTTTCTGAATGTCTCCAAGCACAGGCTGTAATTGTAGCTTATAGATCTTGTAGGGTCTCCAGAGCAGAACTGTTCGCTCACTGTCTCACTGGACCCTCTTTCTCTCTGTTGTTGCTATTCGTTGGTGACCATAAACATGCTATTTTTCTTTCTGATTAACGCTACCGATCTTCCGTTTTTGCCTAACAAGCTAAGCTGTTGTGATTACCTGCCTTCATCACTACAAGAGCCATACTTTGCATTACGAGGTCTGTCGTCATACCATGCGTTTAAATCACATATTGACTCCCACTGTTCATATTTTCACTTGAAAATGCCATACCCTTAATATCCAGCGGTTTGTTTCTATTCTCTCTAAGCGCACCCTTACCGCCTGAACATACTTCTCGTCCGCCCTGCTGCTTTCTAATGCACTTTACACTTTGACTGCGACTCCGATACATGTGATGGACAATCGTTTAATTGTGTATCTTGGTCCTTTATGACCACCAATATCATACTTGATTTTCGTTGGAGAACATTAAAATAGGTATACATACGTATTACGATTATCTTTCTCTGGAGTTTATTATGTGTACCTGAGGGCACAGCCGTCAAATATGACGGCAAAAATTTTGTGATTGAGCTTTTTATAGTTCATGTTCCCAGAATAGGTTTTGCTGTATAATAGGTCTCATCCCTGCAGGCCTGATCTTCCATAAGTGAAATGCAAACTGTACAACCATGAGTTTTGCGATAGCAAAATATCCCGCCCTCCCCCTGCAAGATAAGGAGTGAATATCAGCTTGGAATTGATCAAGCGTTAAGTTGCACTGCACTAAGAAAAATATAGTTCAGTCAAAAGAATTCACTGGAAATGCCCAGGGCTCACCGTATTGTGGATACCAACTGATTGTTGAACCTCCACCGTCGAAATTTATATGCGACGTAAATTCAATATAAAAAGGCGTCTGCTCAGCGTGAAGATTCAACTACTGCGATATCATTCAGCAAAGAAAGCGAGGATCCAGAGGCTAAGAATTCAGAGGCTGGGGTCCAGAGACCGGAGATCCAGAGCTATATTTGTCACCGGTACTCCAAGCGCTGAAATTGTATGGTATGTCAACTTGTTTTTCAGTTCATGAATGTTCTCCTATTAAGCTCTTAACTGCGTGACGGAGAGACGGACCAACATTGGAGCAAGCAAGCGACCAACAGCTGTGTTTAATATATATAGTGGATTTTAAGATATATTCGTACTTGGGATAAATCCACTATATAATAAAACACAGTTGTTGGTCGCTTGTTTGCTCCAATGTTGGTCCGTCTCTCCGTCACGCAGTTAAGAGCTTAATAGGAGAAAATTCATGTGCTGAAAAATAAGTTGAGATGCCATACAATATCAGCGCTTGGAGTACCGGTGACAAATATAGCTCTGGATCTCCGGCCTCTGGATCCCCACTTTCATTGCTGAATGATATCGTAGTAGTTGAATGTTCACGCTGAGCAGACGCCTTTTTATATTGAACTAGTGCACCAAACGCGACTCTTCTGATGAATAAGTCATAGAAATATATATTTGAAAACATCTCGGCTCAACAAAAGATTTGATATGCACCAAGCGCAACCCTTTTGTTGAATAGGTCATAGAAACCTATATTTGAAAACATCTCAGCCTAACAAAAGGGTTGATAGTCTAGATGAGACGTAATTAAGTGACATCACCCGTAGCACCGTTGAAAATGAACATGTCCAAACACGGGCATGCAGGCAAGCGCCCAAGTGCCTCCCCGTATCCAAGATACCCTCTCCGCAACAAAAAAGTTGGGTACCTCGGAATTTTTTTCTTCAGTATTAGATAGGGGAAAATAAGGCTTCGGACAGACAGACGGACGGACGGACTGACGGACGGACAGACAGCTCTCTTATTATAGTATAGATTTACATCGCAGCCAAAGTTCGACGTTGGAGGTTCAACGATCAGTTGGTATCCATAATACAGTGAGCCCTAGGCATTTCCAGTGAATTCTTTTGACTGAACTATATTTTTCTTAGTGCAGCTTAACGCTTGATCAATTCCAAGCTGATATTCACTCCTTATCTTGCAGGGGGGATATTTTGCTACCGCAAAACTCATGGTTGTACAGCTTGCGTTTCACTAATGGAAGGTCAGGCCTGCAGAGATGAGACCTATAAATTAATGCAGCAAAACCTTTACTGGGAACCGTAATAATACTAATAATTTTTTTATATCCTGTGCTGGGGCTAGTAAGGCGTAGGCTATTGCATAATTTTACCAAATCTGAGCTAAATAACAGACTTACTTACAGATTTCCGTTCTCCTGGCGGTGTGTTGGCTATAGCAGGTCTGCACGTGCTGCCGCTCTGGCTGGCCGGCATCAAGTACCACGTGTTCGACACCAGCTTATACTTCCTGCCAAGCTGGACCCCGGCTGTCGGTGAGATGCACGTGTGGTGGTAGTTAATTGATGTAGATTGGTAATTTAGTTATCTAGTTATCACTTCAAAGGAGTAGCTCCTTTACCCAGTCTCAGCCCTCCATAAGTAGTTTTTGGTTCGTCTCTTTGCGTACCTGAACAGCGGCATTTCTTGTCGTCCGCCTAATCGAAGGAAAGTGAAAAATTGTTCTCAGGGTCGTGTGTGGTGCAGGCCGCATTGGAAGTGCTGTATAATATGTGAGGAGATCGTTCAACTTTTTTATGCCCAATGAACGGAGGTCTTCGTAGGAGCAGCACTACTTCCGACGTCCTAAATCGGGTGCAGTAGGTTTTGAGATGTAAAATATATGTAGACTGTGGTGAACTATTCTAGATCGACCTTGTCTTTTTTTGTTCTTCAAGCTTGCTTCTTGCTTAGTTACGGGCTGTGTATTTTCATTGCTTTTGCCACTTTTTGACATTGCATATGCTCACAATACTTACTGCAGTTTAATCACTTTTTACTTTCGTCATCAGCCATAACACTGTAGTTACGGGATTCGCGGGAGAGAAAGGAACGTAACCCCTTCCCCCCCCCACTCCCGAGAGGGGATACTATATTTCAGATAGTTTCGCTCTGAAACGACTCTTCAATAAAGATTGAGCTGTAGATAAGTACGTTTGGCTTTTTGGCAGTGGTATTGATATTCCCAGAGTTTTTTTTGGAACGGGGGCCTGGGCCCGTGTCACCCGCATTTGGAGTGTAGGACAGTAGGGCAGATGATCGTTGTGAATGGGGAAAAATGCCCCTTAGTGAGCAGATATCTGTGTGCTTGAAATAAATGAGATGGAAAGCTGCTAAGATATGTTTAATATGGAGATATAAAAGAAGAGAGAGAAAAAAACGAGGACAGCTAGTTGACAATGGGCCAGCGTATAAGCGTGTGTCCGTGAAGTGAGAACTACAACCTAGGGACAGAAGGTTTCTTGTGAGTTCTGACGCAGTGGCGTGCGCCAGTGTGGTGTTGCGTGTACTAAGGTTCCAAAACATCGCACCGTTTGTTGCACTAAATGCGTTGCTGCTTGTCGTCTGGCTATGGGGGGTAGCTGCGCACAGGAAATATTCTCAACAGTCCGTCTCATCGACTTCTCTATACTTGACGGACCACTCAAATAGCCTAATAGGTCTCTTGGCTGGTAGATGAAACTTCAGTAAATAAAATGATTTTCTATTTGACTTTAAAGACCTCAAACGAAAAGCAGCGATGGAAGAAATGTGTTCATCAGCAAGATATACATGTTGTTGTTACGTAGGGGGCGGCTCCGGAGGGGGTCGGGCGTGTGGCGGAAAATATGAGAAGGAAGGTAGGGAACACAAGAAGTCAGTCACAGGTAAAGGACTGTCCCACAGAAAAGAAGGAAGGAGGGCGGTAGGGTGGGCGCGACACTCAAACAGGTGGTTGACGGTATAGGGGGCGCGGTGGCACTCGGGGCAGAAGTCGGAATCCGTCAGTCCGATCCTATGGCGGTATGACATCAGGGCAGAGCAGAAACCTGAGCGCAACTGTGATAGAGTGGAACGGGCCGCACGAGAGAGGACCGCCTAGTCGGGCGAAATCTCCGGCGGGGCATAGCCCAAAACCCTGTTAACGGGTAGGCGGTCTAGTGAGGCTTGCATGGCAGATCGATGGAGGGAGGAAATCGCTGAGCGGTACTCTGGGGAAGATACATGTTCATAAATACTGGTGAGCTGTGGGCAATTACAATATAAAAGAAATTGTACCATTGGCCTATATTGATGAATGTGTGTAGCTTCTTTAAATACTTTCTTCTCGTCGCCATAAATAGTTCATCTGAATCCATCGCAGTACCATCAATCAGCTTCAAGACCTTTTTGATAGAAGCGACCGTCAACGATAGTGTAGTTATGTCCGTTTTCATCCCAAGCCTCTGAATGGACACAGGATGTAGGCATTCTTTTTAATGCATCCTTATTCCAAGCCCCCGATTGTTATAAATTTTATGTGCCGATGGTTGATAGAGTATTGATTCTTCAAGTCTGTGGTTCCCGAAGTGAATGGCACCACACATTTGGACACAGCAGGAAGATACCTAGGTATAGGAGGATGGTATGACTAGAGGGGGTGGCATGAGGTGCTGTTATTTAATTCGAAAGAAATACCAAATCAGAGCTGTACTGTGTCTTATGAAAGGAACTGTTCCTGGCATTACGCGTCCTGAAGCCGTTTATGTTGAAGCCGTGTTGTTAGAGGTTCTTCCCCCATATGCAGACCGAAATTCAGGCCGTTACCTGTGCCGCTTTGTGACGAAAAAGGTCTTAGATTAATAAAAAAGTGATGGGAACTTGCGGCTCCGTTGGAATCAAATAATGTCATTATAATAACAAACAACTGCTCGGCCGCTGATCGTAAAGCCTCGCGCAACAAGTGGATCGGGGCCCCTGATTGTAGAACCTCAGAAAGAAAGAAAAATGCTGTCATGCCGGGACACGTAAAAATAGAAATTTACTTTGATGGGGCCACACCCTGCCTGGGCCCATCCTGTAACTTAGGCCTGCGTTCATATGTTCATGAAGGAGCTGGGTCACAACTTCCCAAGGCACCTGCCTGGGAAGTCAGGAGCGCCATTATGGTATGTGAAGAAGCCTCTGCTTCAAACTCTCTTTTTATTTGAATTTTATTATTGTCTATTGATAACACAGGCCGCCCTCTCGTATAAACAATACCCTCTGACATTAATTGTATCTGTGATACCTACGGTACTAATTAATACCAGGGCACTAGCGTAGGTACCCCTGCTTGAATCACCGCTATTGCCAGGAGTGTGCTTACGCCCATTGTGATGAATATGTGTAGATTGGCTTACTTGAGTGTACGTGCGCTCTTATTATCAAAGCCTGTTTAATGCAAATATATTATCTTGCAGATGTGAATGCTTAACAGCACATCTTAGCCTGTAGACTCATGGAATTCCTAAACTGTAATGCAAGCAGTAAGGCGATGCTGTATGTTGACGATTTCATGATCTGCGCATCTGGCACATATGAGAATTACCCATTTGCCGCACTAACTCTCTATAGGTGGAAATAGTAATCCCATCAAATAATAACTGTTTGTTTGGAAATAGGGTTAGTTCGGCAATTGGGTAATTTCCCTACCTTCGGTACATCGAAAGACAATTGCAAAGGGCAATAGATAACCTACGAGACTGGACAAACCACTCGCGGAATTGTTTCCCCAGCCAAAACTGTAGCAATGCACATTTGTCGTGTGATTAATTGCCCAAAACTCGTCGTTGATCTGTCCCTGCAGGGTCGCCCAATCGAAGCAGTTGAATCCTACTGGCTATTACACTCGATAACAATTTATCCTGGAGACAACACATCCATGAACTGAAACACATCTGCATGCGATCTCTGGGTCTCCTTAAACACCTGTCGCATAAAACCTGGAGTGCAGACAGAATATCACTCTTACGATTATAGCTCATGCTACTCAAACCCAAAATGGACTATTGGTGCGAGGCTTATACCTCGGCCTGCCTCACTTTTTTGGAAAGTTAGGAGCCAGTCCAGAACTCATCTCTGCGTATAGCTACGGGAGCAATCCATACATCACCAATTGTCAGCCTACGAGCTGATACAGGCATCAAAGCACTCTACTTCTATAGAGATATCAACCTGCTCAACTACTATGCGCCACTGCATTATAGCGTCTCGCACCCGTTACACCCCAATGTTGAGGCGGAGGATGACGACCTCCGCCCCGTCTCCGATACTTTACCCAGAGGATGTTCTATTTGAGCAGAGACTACTACTTAACGCTGGATCATATCCTCCCTGAAATCTATCCACCAATGTAACTTAACGCTGGATCATATCCTCCCTGAAATCTATCCACCAATGTATCTACCTGAAATTCCTAATTTGCTTGTTTGTGGAAGAACACTGTATTCATTGCTGAAGAATCGGACGCCACCACACGTTTCCCGTGGAGTCTTCCATAACCATATTGCCGCTCAATATGACTCCACCTATATTTATACCGATGGGTCTCAAACTTCTGAAAGCGTGAGTTTCTCATGACTCTCCTACCCTTCATTACGCATATCAAGAGTAGGTATCAATCTGTGCTTACAGCGGAACTTCTTGGAATTCGCTTTGCCATGCGACATGTTATGCAATGCGCCTCTTGCTCAATTGTCATTATAAGTGATTCCCGTAGCGCAAGTACAGCTATAGAACAATTCCGACCGGAAAACCAATTGTTGAAAGAAATCAGAGACAAAATCTTGGCGAGTGAGAAAGAGGTCCTTCTCTGCTGGGTTCCCAGTCACGTGGGAATCCTAGACAACGAGAGGGCAGATACGCTTGCTCGTGATGCTATAGCAACTCGTGCTCTTGAGCCTGTCTGGATACCGCATTTTGACTTCAAACGTCACTTCCACGGGATTGTGTGGCACAAATGGTACGGAGAGTGGGAACTAAACTACCAGCTGAAAACAAACTGAAAATGATAAAACCGCACTTAGATGTTAATCTCATGTGTGACTTTGAGAATAGAGAATGGGAAGTTACATTGGCAAGATTAAGAACTGGACATACACTAGCAACACACGGCTTTCTACTGAGAAATGCCCCATTATCTTACCGCCCGGATTGCCTTGTGCCGCAATCTGTATATCGTATATTGACGGAATGCCCCTCAATAATGGATAAACGTAGAAGATACCTTGGTCCTGGACCCTCATCTCTCACTGATATGTTTCAAAAGCTTTCTACAAAGTATTGACATTTATAGAAAGATCGAACTCTACAAATCCCTAACTTAAACTATTGGAAACAAATTTACCCCGTATTTTGACGAAGCACGCCCTGAAGGGCATGTTCTGGCGGGCCCTTTTCCTGCCACAATATGTTTGGGCATCACGCACCCAAGGGTCTCGAGTGCCTTCTCCGCAGGGGATGTAGCATCTAACCGCAGTTCCTGCTGACGAGGTTAGTTTTGTAAAGTTTGGTAGGTTCTCTACTTTCCTCTTTCTGTTCCGTGAGATGGGCTGTCGATCGAGATAGCCGACCTGGCACGTGGGACATCTCTAGTCTCTCTCGTGTGGAAGCACACGAAAGGGGCCGACCACTTGAGTGTCTTCTATACTTTGCGCCTTTTTCCCTGCCCGTAGTAGCGCACGTGGCCACCACGCCTAAGCAATATGCTTTATTTGAATACTGCACAAGTAGTTTCTCTGTTGAAACGCCTGAGTTACGTCTACTGAGATAAAACAAAGTATATAATAATAATAATTTGATGAAACACTATTATAATGACAGAGATACACTATTGAAATATTTTGAGCATCAGTGGTGGTGAAAAAGTTATATAATAATAATAATGCAAGAAATAGCTGTTCTCTCCAGAAGTGTGACCCATGTCTGTACTTGAGGAGGTAAACGTTCCGGTACCCGCAGCCCATGTACAAAACTTGACACTGGCATTTATCTCAGCTTCTTCGGGTAATGAACAATGGTCTTTTATAGGCCTCATGCGATAAGACTGTTCATCTTGGTGATCATTAAGTTTACATTAATTCTGTGTGCGCCCTTCGTAAAGTTCTTCTAACTTATTCTTGTTCCTTATGCACGATTAGCGTCCTATCACCACCTCATGCGTTCGATTCGATTACATCGAGCATTGCCGAAGCATCATGCTACCCATCTACTTTCCTCACCACACTAGGGTACATTGAACAGCCTCTAGTTTATCGCACTCCCTTATTTCAACTTGACCTGCATTGTTAACGTATTCACTCGCTTCACCGCTCTCTCTCCAACACACCCTCTTTATAGACTTAGGCTTCCTCGTTTGTTCCCATTTTCTCCAATACGACTCCAAATACGGTAGCTATCTCCTTTCATCCGCAGATTTTCTAAACATACTCAGGTAAGAAGCCCTCCCGTTCACTTCTATGTTGATGCCAGGTGCTAAGCATTAGCATTGGTGTAAGGTTACTTTTACTTCCCGCCCACAAGTGTACATGGCAGACTAATTTCTCCACAGGCTTGTGCGTGTTGGTACCTGGCCGGCTACTGAGTGCTGCCGCTGAGGCCTGGTGTATCTGGCGACATATTCTGACTATGATTACCCGACCTGGTGATTCGTCTTAAATTACAGATCCGGTATTACCTATCGTACGCCCTTTTTGTTATACTTTATAGACTTGTGTCACACCTACGTCGATGTTGTTGGGTGGATACTCGTATCGAGAAGTGTGTGAACCCTGAGTTATATGAATGCTGGACCAGAATCTGTGGTCCCATTTTTCCATCGTTTAATTACTCTAATATCTGGAAGGATTTGTGAACCGTAGTAGCATTTGAATGTTGAATAATCTATTGTGGGCCCTTTCCATGGATGCGGAATCAGGATTTGTCCTCCGTTTCTGTTATATTGGAAACTGAATACTGTTTCTTTGTTGCATAAAGGATAAGAAATTGTAGGCCCAGTGGTATGTAGATACTGAACCACCATTCCTGGTCTCATTATTGCGTTGATACCTTCTGATCCAGAATTTGTGAAACCTTCGTTACATAGGCTAGGTACTGAATCAGAATTTGTCTCCTCCACTAGGTGAATTCAGGTTTGGCTGGCTCTCTCTCGCATGGATAAATTAACTAAAGTGCCTTTATTTGGTTCCTTATTCTTTCTCGTTACACGGCTGCTTCAGCATAGTTTGCCCCCCCCCCGGGGCGTCGTTTCGTGTTTGCTGCTGCTGGATAATAGATATTTGAGTTGCGCCCCATCCTGTTGCCTCAACGCCTCTGTGCTTCGAGAACTCTCCTGTGGCTTGCTTACATCCACGAGATTAGTTTTGTACTAGGTAGCCAATACATATCAGTTGACTTCCATGCTGTGCCTCGTTTTAGGCTTATGTTGTGTCAAAATTTTTTGTTCACCTGGAATTTGTTTTTATCCCAAAAACTAGTTTGATACTACTAGAACTAGTTTGTATGCCAATGCAACTGATATGCGGGTGTTAAACTAGTTTTACGGCACTGACACTCGCTTTATGCCAGTAGCGCTGGTATTATACTGTTGGAACTGGTTTTATTCCACTGTAACTATGGAACTACTGTATTAGTAAATGCAATTGTGTAATATAGTAACGTGAATTGTGTGAAAATTTATGGAATGATTATGGGGTTTCATGCAGCTATATATTCTTTTATATTTTCATTAGGTATGGTTGTTCACAATCGCTATCGATTTTCTTGCTGCATACTTCAGGATGATGCCGATCTCTGTTGATAGTTTATGTGTAATTTGATATTAGTCTCAAAGTTTTGCTTCCCAACTCAAGTACTTGTCTCTAATGAGCATAGTATAGGACGGACTCTTGCTTGGTGTAGAGAAACATGGTTTGTGTTAATGTTTTTCTTTGCTTGTTTTACGTGGTCCGTGATATTGTTTGTTGGTTTTACATGATAATGCAGGCGCTTTGGTTCCAGTTCTTCTGCCCCATGCGGGCTGTGCGCATACTTGCGGCGCCACTCTTGCGTCTGGAGCGATATTTTCTTTGCCGTTTCTCCGAAGATCCTTTGCGCAAAAAGCGATGAGAGCGCCAGTGTACTCGCTTGTGACCGCTGCAAAGCCATGTGTTGCGTCACAGCTAGTCGCGCTTCAACAAATTCCTCACCACGAAAAAATCCGTTGTTTTGACTGGCAGGAACAGGTCGTGACGTCACGCATGGCATTGTTTTCATCACGTGAGAGCACTCTCGTCTCACACAATTACTTACAACTGTCAGAGGTCGCCATAAAGCCCCAGCTGTATAGATGTTACGTCATAAAAGAACAAATACATTGGGTATTTATTACAGCAAGTCGTATATTGTTTCGAAAAAAACAGCGTAATTTTCACTGCAGGAACGTCGCATGGGCCTCTTGGGATGCACTCACGTTCCTCGTTGGGATACGTGTACCCATGTTCTAGATCAGTTAATCTCGTTCATTTTTGCTCTTGCGCTACTACTTTCACAGTACGTTAAAGTACCTGTTCCTTGCCTCACAAATTACTTGCCTGGTATGGAGCGTAGCAAATTACTGGCACCTATTATTACAACGCTGTTACTTATTTATAGTCCCGAATTGTCCCAGTTTATGAAATGCCCGTCTGGTTGAAGAGCTCACTTGATGGAATTAGCACGAGTTGCCTGGCACCGTGCTCTGTGATTTGCCAGAGACGCTGTGCCCCTTGCAACTGCATGCCCTACTAATTTTTGCAGTCTTTGAAAACTCTTGGTTGTGAAATAGGAAGTTCATTGAACTTTGCCCTGCCCTCATGAGACAAACAAAAATGAGGAGCAACTTGCTGATAAAATTCAGCGTTGCACTGACTGCTGTCGTCAGTGGGGGGGGGGGGGGGGGGGGGGGGGNAACAATATCTTCCAGTCGTCAGGAGGGGGCACTTAAAAAACGCCGTAACTTGGATGCCGATTGTTATTTCCGTCGAGTACACTTGAGAATTAAAATTCTGAAATTTTGTCGCATGGCTAGTATCACTAGACTAAACGGTAGAAGAATAGCATCAGTCTACTATTTTTAAGGCTAAAATGAATACTGTATCACGTTTCTGTGAAAGATGGGAAGAAATTGTGGTGTTGAAGATTTAATGAAACTATATCAATGGGGGGGGGGGGGGGGGGGGCTCGTGGTATCTAAAATGGGATTGCTTCACAATTCCAGGCCAGGATATTTAGAACTCTTTCGTATGCTAGAGGTTGGCTGCTGACACTACAATGTAGTTATGTCAGGTACCGTCCTATACCTAGTCGGTGGAAGAATTTTAGATATCCTAATACTGAACCCTGCAGCCGCGCAATCTGGAAAGCTCCAAGCTGCCATGGACTGTATTTAATAAGCTAAAACATAATGATATTATTTATGGTACAAGTGCAGGTGAGGGCAGACAAGGATGCTCCGTTTTGATGTATAAATTGAAAACTTATCCATAAGTAAGCGGCACATCTTATGTAGGTACTACATATCAGTGCAGCTACTACCGGATGAAGGTAAACTCCATCGTCCTGCTCGTGATATCTCTTTTTTTTTTAGTACTGTATGAAATTTTATCCTCACGCATATCTATCTTGTACTATTGACGGTAGTGTTTTCCTAAAAAGACAGTTTTTTTTAAGCAGAGACTTTGTTGTAACCTTTGATTTATTTTGGCAGTTTTATCCTATGGAAGCAGCCAAAGCGTGAAGATATACATATTTTATGGAACACTGATGTTCTGAAGGTTCCTTCATTCTTCCATCCCTGGGTCATCACACGGCGTGTGCTGTAATACTGTGACGTACCCTTGAGAAAACGGTTGAAAGTAAACGCTTCCAGTTCAAAAAATAATGGACGCTAAAAGGTACAAAAATACATTAAAGAATGTAGGTATTCTCAATTTTATTGAAGCTAGAACTGGTGTTCGAAATGATAACCGTGTTGTGGAAGACAGCGACCAACCCAAGTTTTAACGCTGCTCGCTAATAAGTTTACCCTCTTAAAAATTAACGAAACGCTTGGACGCGTTTCGTTTAGGAACTTCAGAATTTTCTGAAAAAACTTTTAGCGATGACTGCAGATGATGAAGTAAGCTAGTCGAGGTACCTTTTGTATGAAGCAAGACTTCGGGACTATCCTTTATTTCCTGGTTTTTGTTTCACTATTGTACGGCGTGTAGTTTTTATCTGCAAGCGTTTGCTTTCCACCGTTTTTTTTTGTCGCCCTATATGAGAGTAATGTTACTCAGGAAGTTCTTGTGCTGCATAGCCATTGGTACCTGAAATTGTATATATATATATATTGTAAACTACATTCTTTATGGTCTGTCATTTCTTCCCGGTTATGTTCGTAACGACGCTGTTGAGGTTACGTATATCTTCTGCTATGTTGTATCTCGTGAAGTTGTTTTCTTGTCCCATGGCGGTATATTTTGTTTGGCCATCTTGCCGTTTTTATTCAAC
This sequence comes from Parhyale hawaiensis, assembly GCA_001587735.2. NCBI lineage: Eukaryota > Metazoa > Arthropoda > Malacostraca > Amphipoda > Hyalidae > Parhyale > Parhyale hawaiensis. The sequence goes on from LQNS02000155.1 coordinate 8,772,347, forward strand.
ACGGAGTGCCTTGCTGTCCATTTCATAATGCCGTATCGGACACAGGAAAATATCTGCTTGATACTTTATTTAGTCCTTGATAGTTTATTTAATCCTTGATGTTTCATTCCTTCCTTGATACTTAATTTAATACTTGGTGCTTCATATATTTCTTGATGCTTTATTTATTCCTTGTTACTTTAATTATTCCTCGATACTTTATTCATGCCTTGTTACTTTATTTATTCCTCGATGCTTTATTTATTCCTTGGTGCTTTATTGTTTGATACCTACTTCACATTATTTATGCAATCTCGTTGTCTGTTGATTAAAGAAATCATCCTCCATAACATACAAAACATGACTAACTTCTTCGTCAATGTTATTATTCTTCTTCGAATCTTGGTTTCTTTTAAATTCATAAATGTATTTTTTCAATTATATGCAGCAATAACAGTAGCATGTCCATTGTCTGTGAGGTGAAAACCTGTCTGTATTTTTATTCCAAGTGTGTATTTCCAATAACATTAGGGCAATGTTCGTGCTCAGTTTGTCATAGGTTTTAGACTTAGTCTTTCTCTCCCACTCGCCTACTTTGATCGGATCAGCTAATCTGATTAGCTTTTGCTGGCATAGAACTTCGATCCTTCAGTCTTGCGGTTTGAGTTTTTGGCCGTTTAAGTGTAATTCGCTTGCGATTGATGCCTGAAATTAATTTTAAAGCGGTAAATTGAACGCTTAAGATTGCATCTCCAGACAAGTTGCAGCTCTACGGATTAGATCATCCGGATCAGAGTGGGCGAATGGAAGATACTTTAAATCTGTGCTGTGTGGATGATACTGTGAATGTGTCAGTTAGGCTAGTGCCCGATCACAAGAGATTCATAGCAGCACCTTAACCCCATCTTATTACTCATTCTGTACTGTTTTGTGACGAGGGTGTCTGCTCGTATTGTAGTCTTTCAGGAGAGAGGGAGCCTTTGTAGCGAGGTAACACTGCCTGTGTGAGATAGCGACAGCTATTCTGTTTCTTCCCTCCGTCTTCCCTGACTTGTTGTTCCCATGTGTGTTTTTTCCGTGCTTGAGTTGCTATTTTTTCTGGACGTGCTGCATGTTCGTTCGCGTTCCTCCTCAATGGCCGAAAATGCTTCATCTCACATAAATATTAGCCTTTACGTAAATAAGTGATTCTCTTGCGATATTTCGGTGACTGCCTGTTACGTCGTGTGACTGCCATGTCTGTTTACTGTTCTGTAGACTAGGGTCACCATACTAAAGAGACTCGACTAGCGTCCGATATGTCTCTCCAGTGTTCTTCCATGCGATGCATTCTCATGTTTTCTCTTTTCCTCTGATTGCTTCTTTCATGGCTGCATTCCTTTATTCCTCCCCACAAAAATATATTGGCAAAGAACTGGAGCTGCAGCTCAGCCACAAATACATCTTGACTGTTAGGTGCCAAACTCGTCTGTTCAGCGGACGCTCTGTTGCCGGATCTGGTTCGACGGGACATCCGTTGCCCGGATCCGTACTTGGCCGCGTCAATCTGCAGACGTTCAAGTCTCGCGAGATATTTAGTAACGTTTTGAAATAACTAACTATATGCTCAATCTTAGTTTACCCATGGGTTGGCGCCCGAGAGTAACGAATGAAGTATTGCTAACAACATTAATAATTTCATCACTATAGCAATAAATGGTTGTTTCATTGTGTGCTTGCTTCTTGAGCAGTGAAAGCTGGAAGTTTATATTTGCACAAATGACCGCTGCAAGTTTCCCTTACCTTCGGAATGTCTATCTTTCCATGTTCGTCTTTCTTCCCTCATCTATCAAACCTTCACAGTTTAGGTTTGTTTTATCGTCTAGTCGTCTTTCCCTTGGCAGTTTTCAATCTGCTAATCCACTTGTTGCTAAACTTGCTAATTTTCGGTGCGAGGCTTAGCTCGCTTTGTTTGACATGCTACATGTCCCTTGTTCCTGCCTCTGAGTCACCATTGGCATGAGCAGGGATACTTGAACTGAGATTATAATTAACCAACAATAGTGAGTCCTAAGTTTCTAGTTGTCGAAGTCTCCTTGATAGTGGAATTATTCATTTTCCTAATAAAGACACGCTAATTATACCGTATATTTAATAGAAATTATGATTAGTTTACCCATTTTGATTCTCCCCGTAATACGTTGTACGTGGAATAGCTCTGTGTTCTATAGTTGCATTTATATATTAAAAAAAGACAGACATGCTTTCCGGATAGCTAATTCAATAGCTATGTATTTTTAAGCTTAATTTTTTGTAATCGTTTGGCTCATGAATCACCTGCGTACTTTGTCTCGTGTCTAATACCTTTGGGTCCCATGGTGTAAGCGTTTTCGATACACACGATTGTGATCATGGCTGAACTAACATAATGTTCTTCTAATACGTGACAAGCATAAGAGGTGACGTGGCAGCCGATCAACAGGAGGGTAGACACCGCTGATTGGCTTTGATAAGCTCTGACGTCACCTTCAGTGCTTATCGCATGGTGAGCTAGTCACGTGAGCAGAGAACCATGCAGTACGTACTCGTCAAACGTTTGCGACCTCTATCCCGAATGGTCGCAAACTTACGGCGAAAGAGGAAATTTTTTTGTTAGGGGGGTTCAACTGTGTTTCGCCGGGTCTTTACAAACAAAGCGAGCCGTTGAAGGAAGCCTCTACGACATGTTAGAGCTCTTGGCAAACCCTCAGATTGTTGTGAGCACTCCGGGTGAAAGTTTGTATGTAACGCTCCGCGAGTTCCCACTTTGTTTGACTACGCGCGGGTGCTTACGTTTGTTTTTTACCGTCAGAATGCCGAAAGCAAGGGATTTATCGCGTGCCACAATTGCTCAGATCATTGGTCTAATGGCTGTTGGTCACAGAATGAAGAATATTTGTGAGCTAACATGTGCTTGACTAACGAGTCTGAAAAAAATTGTGCCCTGATTCATCAGAGGAGGCGGTAAAGAGGTGCCTGTTATGTAACATCGCTCTGGAAGGTGCCAGTGTGCTCCTCCTTTATCTTTCAATCAGTGTTTCCTACAGTACCGTATTCTCTGCTGTACGGTTGAGTATGGTTTTTGCCCTTTTTGAAGTCTTCCTTCGCCTCCCAGAGCGATGTCTCATAACAGGTAGCGCTTTACTACCTCCCATGTCATGATCGGTTAAACAAACCAGTGACAATCCCTGTCATAATATGTTTGGGCATCACACACCCAAGGGTCCCGAGTGCCTTATCCGCAGAGGATGTTGCATCTGGCTGCAGTTCCTGCTGATGAGGTTAGTATTGTAAAGTTAGGTAGGTTCTCTACTTTCCTCTTTCTGTTCCGTGAGGTGGGGTGTCGATCGAGATAGCCGACCTGGTACGCGAGACATCTCTAGTCTCTCTCGNTGCGCCTTGTTTCCCTGCCCGTAGTAGCGCACGTGGCCACCACGCCTACCAAATATGCGGTATTTGAATACTGCACAAGTAGTTTCTCTGTTGAAACGCCTGAGTTGTGGCTACGGAGGTTGAACCAAATATATCATAATAATAATAACAAACCAGTGACATGCTTTTCCGTACGATTTTAAACGATTTCATGAGCGTCGTAATATGCGGTATATACAAGCAGTAGTAGTATAGCTTCTAACGCCATTTGTTGCAAGCGCAGGGGCCCGGACGCTCCGCTCCGTGCATAGCCCGAGATATATATATATAGGAAGGGAGAGCAAGGCGAGGGCATTACTAGGGGTCCAGCACTCAGACCGTCCTAAAGAAGTTCATCACCTCCGTGGGTGTTCGCTAGAAGTCTAGTATGCATGAGACGCTGGTTTCAGACATTATGTGGTCCACTGCTGGACAAAAGACAGCCAGATGTTCGACCGTGTTCGGAGACTCAGTGCATCTGCGGCACAGATTTAGCGCCTCGCGGTCAATTCTGTACTGATAAGACATGAGACCAGAGCGGTGCCCACACGTGAGCCGGACAAGAGTAACATGGTCACAGCGGGAGAGTGCAAGCTCTTCCAGGTCGACCTCCAGAGAAGTGGGGGGGGGGGGAGCAACCCCCAACCTCGAGTTACGGTTGCCGACTGTAGGAAAGTGTCTTGCGGTGGAGTAGGATAGGCTGTGTGGACTTGCAGTCTCCCATAAAAGGCAACAATGGTCACAAGGATTTACCTGGCAATCTCCCTCGGCCGATGTAGACGAGAACGTGGAGAGTTAGTTGCGTTGCCGTGCAAAGAACTGAGTTCTCTTCATTTTGATGTGTAGTCGTAGAGGAAGCACCTTTGTTTCGGTGTGAAAATGATGGATTGAAGATTTTGCACAACCATTGGCAATCCCGGGGGCCGCGCCTTGCATTGTCTGAATCGTGTTGTGGGTATAGGCCGGCCGGGTTGGATATCCATCCAAGTGGGAGAGGTATCTTCCGCGATAAGTCTGACAAATGGTTGTTTGTACTGGGCCGTAATTGATTCCTTGGATTGGCCGAAGGAGCCGGTTGTCTTCGCACGTTACGCATAAATTAGCGATTTTGCCAAAGTGGTGATTTCGGCGACATGGTCCCTAAAGGTGAAGCCTCGACCTCGAGCCTCTCCCAAAAGCTTGGGTGTGTAAATGCATAGTCGGCATGCTGACTCATGGCTGTAGTCTTCAGTTAAAAACACAAACGCTTTTTACGCTTAGAAAATACGTTTTCAAAAGCCGTTCACAAATGATATCTATTAAGGATTTTTCTTGAAAACTTGGTAATCTTTGGGAGCAGAGTTTATTGTAAAACATAGGAATAAGAGAGGCGTAGTTTGTTGTATAATACTGTTCGGTCTATGTCTTGTTTTATAATTGTAATGAGAGAAGTTCTTATATTATTACATATGTAAGTCTCGTTACTAGAGGCATGGTTTGATGTAGAAGTTATGATTGTTGTTTTAACTTGCAGACTATTATTACAAGGAGATATATCCAGTTAAGAGGGATGTAAGTCGCATCGCAAAGACTGCATTTGGAATTAATATGGCCCGGTATAATGTAGTTGTTCGGTCGTGTCATAATTTACTGGTAATTTAGATGAAGAAATTCTAATTAAGTTTATTGTGAGTCTTGCATAACAAACATTCGTAGTAAAGAAGAAACCCTGATCTTAAAACCTCCGCAATGTCTTATTTTACTTAGATTTCTATTTTTAAACGTCAGTCACAACTTAGATCAGTTATGTCTCATCTCAAAGGTTCATCTACATAGCTCGTCACAATTTAGATCAATTAAGTCTCATCTGAGAGAAATTTAAAGTATAGGATTATCTTGTTCAACAGAGTTGAAAAGTAAAGTCTTGTGAACGCCTCTTCCGCGACCTCATAGCACTGTAGCAGTACTTGGTCTCATGGTGTGGAAGCGTGTTGTATGAGTCAGGGTTACTGAATCCCGAGTCGGGAGGCGTTAAGGTGCGTGGAGTAGTGAGCTCCTGCTTCTCTCCGCCCTAACAAAATTTAAGACCGCCGCTGCGCCGCGCAGAAGCTAAGTTACGGCGGCTCTGATTTGGAGGAGTCAGAGCTTTTTTCTTGGTGCGGCTGGTGTTAGGAGTGGAAGTGAGGCATTTTACCTTGCGACTCGTCAATCCTGGCTGGAGATGCTGTTATGAGCCGCTTGTTTCTCTAGAATGTGCATTATTGTACTTAGAGTTGCCGCTTGGTCTAAGTAATCATTGTGATTACTGTTCAGAGAGCAGCCCTACGCCAATTACGGTTAACATCTGCCCAACATGATGTCCAGGCACCACATCACACACACCATCATACACATTCAGCCATGGTATAAGTATAACTACGTATTACGTAGTTATACCATGCATACAGCCCACGACACAACACTGCAGGGGGTCTTGTATGTGCGCTGTTTGCCCGGGGTCTACCATCGCTGTCTTCAAGGAGGCGAGTCTGTTCCAACACAGACCAAGACTACCCTTGAACAACAGGTCAGTCGAGAAGTCCTGTTCATGCTAACTTCCATCTCGAGGACAGGATCGGCCATAGGGTTATGTTAGCTGCACCCATCCTATGTTATGTAGAGCAGCGCCCCCTGGAAGACACTGTAGGTGACCTTAGCCATTGGCTAGGACTTCGGGACGACTGTCTGATGTACCCACCTTGCTTCCTTAAATATTCATTCTAGTACTGTTTATTCTCTGTCCTGTTTTTTCCCTACTTGTTTTCACGCGCGTTGATCCAGTGTGGGAACACCCTCGAGCATGGGCACCACATTTCTGTCGACATACTATGTCCGTTGTTCTTTCCTCTGTAACATCGTCTTCTTTTGGAAACGGAGGCATAAATCACTGACTAGAACTAACTGCTGGCCGTGTTAATGCGCGAGTATCCACAAATTTCGTGTTCAGCGAAAAATCGGGTACCTTTTGAATGGTGATCGCATAATTATTTGGCCAAATGGTTCATATTTTTTCTTTTTTGTATTGATTAACAGTGTCGTGAAAACTACGTGATTCTTTGGTTAAGTGCTTGTTGTTATAGTTGCGGAGGGCCACAGAAGGGACCGTCCGCACGGGCGCTACTTTGTTCTGTCTTCTTCTCTTTTCGTCCTTCATCTCTTGCCACCTGAGCACAACGTTGTGGTGCCGGCTGTAAGCCGAGTAAATCATCTTAGATCGCTATTGATTGTCTTAAGTTTCAGAAATAGCGGGACAATACCAATGTAATAATAAGAATATAGTGTAACTTTGATAATATATACTTAATGTACCATTTCATATTTGTGTTATGTCAGTATGTTGTGTTTTTATCAGTTAAACTTATTTACCTTATTGTGCCGGTATGTTTGCCGCACAATGGAGAATATTTAATGTTTTAATTAAGTTTATTGTGTAAGTGCAATTTTTAAAATTATTTTACCGTATCGAGTATGTAATAATATGCGCGAGGATTGTGTGTCTGCAGCCAACTACATTCGCTTGCTTACATTTGATAACAACTATTGTTTCGAATTGTGTTGGCGGGGTAGGTATTGTCGTAAAGCTGCGTTGTTTTTAATTTATCAAGACAGTATTTTTCTCTTTATTACTTTTGTGTACTGTATTTTGTTCGGAAGCTCTACTAGAGCTTATATCCAGCACCTTGCATTTAAATGTGGGCATTACGTTAATGCTAGTGACAAGGCTTGCGAAGCGGTTTGTGATGAATTATTATCAGTCATATGATAGATGTTTTTTCTTCGTGTAGAACCCTCTCGCTACTGACTATGAAAGAGTTTGCCAACAGTTCTTCTCGAAAAACTAGTGGATTTAGAGATTAGGTTTTGTCTTCGTCCAGAACACTTTCGTTCGCCTGCCTTCTATTGCCAGTACAAAACGAAGTTTGTTCTTCAGCACTTTGAAGCTAAACACTCGCTGTGTCAAATTCTCTGCCAATTCTTAGCCGATTACGGTACAGGTAAATTGCATTTGCTGCATTGCTAGCTCAACTTCAGGTAGTTTATCAAGTCGTTACGTCTTTTCATACCAGCCTACATCATACCGCTTCAAGGGCTCGTTATCCTTTTGTATGCCTATTGGGAAAACAACCCTTGCAGCGAGGTGGCATTGCCTGGTGCGGATAAGGTTAATGCCTAAAGTTATTTCTAGTTGGATAGTGTTCCCGAATGTAGACTTTGTGTCGTAATGGGATGTGTTAGAAAATGGTATTTGCACTTGAAAATGTGCAATATTTGTTATAGAAACGGAACTGGCCCCACGCGTGCTTGCTGCCTTTCTACATCGTGCGATATCGGTCCTACAAGATGTTTTTTTTTCTTTTTTTTTTCAAAGATTTGCCACCAGAGACCAGAGGCCCTGCGACCGTCTTGTGGCAGAAACTTTTTAGCCGTGAACCATTTTTAGCACGAAATATCTTGAAGGTATGAGATCCGTGATGGGAACAAGCGGCCCAGATGAATACAAAATACCATTCTGAAAGTAACTCGAGGGCCGTAGCTCCGCTGAACTTAAAGCCTCTGCCATAATTGGGCCAGGATCACTAACTGTGAAGGTATAAAGTCAACTTGACTGCACATCCCATACTATGCAATCCACTTGTAGCTACTGTGTAGTTCGCGTTGCAGATTAATAGGTGCCCGCTCGGCTCGAGAAGAGTGTACGGTTGCAGTCGATCACAGATTGCTGAAGCTATGGCGTCAAATATAGGAGGCTCGCATGACAGTTGGGACCCCCGACGGCCCACATGCCTGGGTAGGTCAGTGCCCTTGCAGTGGACTGTAATATCTGAAACACTGAGATTGCAATCCGCGGTTTTTCAAGAAGAGAACGCTCAACTTTGTGTGTACATTTAAAAGAGGACTGTCCGGCGGGAATTGCTACAAGTAAGAGAAGGCTACGCTACACTCTGAACAAATACATTGCCTATGTAAAACATGCTAAGTTTGTTTTGAAACATCTACCATAGTGAATTTTTTTTTTACTCTGGTGGCATCATTCATTGGTTCTCGATACCACTCGCAAAAGTAAAAAAAAAAATCAGGGCCGCATTTATGCGCTTGTGATTTGACCGCTTGTACCCAGCCCTGGTGTTCTTACGAAGTGAAGAGAGTGTGCTCTCACCTGACCGAGACCCATGCTTGACGGTACAGACAATTAGAGGAGTCGATTTTCTTGCTCTGGTGAACCTCTCGACTCGCGATTGGTGGTGACAGGCAGTGATATCACGCGTAGCTATCTTGTGGCCAACTGAGAGTGCGCTGTTTTTCGTTATTTTATATTGCATCCCGCTTTAGTGAAGCGATAGCGAGAATGTATAGAAGACAGTGTGGTGCGTGTCTGCGACCCGGTCGCAGTGCTTGTTCGGCTGTCTCCGTCCTTGTCAGGTTGTGGTCGTGCGAAGTTGGGTTTTGCCGCAACTTGTGGGTTTCCGCGGGGAATCTGGTTCACTTTGGTATAACCTATCAACGCCTAGGGCAAGCCTTTTTTTGCAGCAGTAGTAGTATTAATAATAGCTAAATAATTGGACAGTGTGTGTCAGTGAAGTAATATGTCTGCAGGCTATCGTTGCCCTGATTGACAAAAGAACCGAAAAGCTAGTGGGCCTACGTTGCCGTACTTTATGCCTGGGTCTTGTACACTCGAACGGTCAGCTTTTGCGGGGACATTCAATTCGCTTGTAAGTCTCGATACACAGAGAATGTCTGTAACATAGATACGGTGGCATGAATGAATTGCGAGCTGAATCGGCCTTTTGGAGACCCCATAGACTTGTAATTCATTAGTGCAGGTCTTGCCTGCCAAGGGCAAGAGCAGATATTGCTTGCGTTGGTCACTTTCTTTAAACTTGACCTTAGCAACACGCCGGGAGTATTTTACTTTGGAAGTCAGAATATATATGGGCCTCGAGACCTCAGGGGCTATCCCGACTGTCTTCTCCGCAGGGGGTGTTGCAGTTAGCCGCAGTTCCTGCTGAGAAGGTTAGGTAGGTTCTTTATATTTAATTTTCTGTCCCATGAGATGGGCCGCCGATCGAGGTGACCCATCTATTCCACGGGGCTCTTACCTTCGCCCGTGCGGAGGATCACGGAAGGGACAGTTCGTACGGGCGCTTCTTTCTTCTGTGTTCTCTTTTCATGTTTCATCTCTTGCCCTGTGCACAACGTTGTGGTTCCGGCTGGCTGTGAGCCGAGTATTTGCCTCATCTTAATCGCTATTGATGGCCCTTTCCCTGCCACAATGCTTGGGCATCACGTACCCAAGGGTCCCGAGTACCTTCTCCGCAGGGAATGTAACTTCTGGCTGCAGTTCCTGCTGAGAAGGTTAGTTTTGTAGAGTTAGGTAGGTTATCTATGTTTCCCCTACTGTTCCGCGAGGTGGGCGGCCGAATGGTGGTAAGTCACCCATCCGTTGGGACTCCTATCTGCTCCCGTGTGGGGGGCCACGGAAGGGACCCCCCGCACGAGTGTTCGCTTTCTTCTGTCTCCGTCTCTTTTCGTTTTTCGTCTCCTTCTCTGCTCCGCACGGCTGAACAATTTCGTTCGACCGATCCGTGTGGAGTTGGAGATGCTCGCGCCTTATTTCCTGCTAGACATGGTGCACCTGGCCAAGATTGTTCTAATAGAACTGATTTGAGTTCGACTAAACTTCTTAACTATATTGTACAAAATTGGATCGCTGTTATATAGTCTTTGTATCTAATACGGCGGGAAAACCCATAATATAATAATTCCTATTGATCGTCTTCGATTCGGAAATAGCGGGACAATACTAATATAATAATAATAATAATAATTTTACTTTGAAAGGATGGTAGCCTACTCTCGAGTACTGGGTAATGCTACAATAGATTAGATTAGATAAGCGGCAGTAGACGAACTAATAGGCCCATTCCCGAAGAGACACAAGAACTTACACCCTGGCCCACTATGAGCTATTGCCATTGCGGTATGGAACGCTAGCAACGAGGTGGTGCAAAAATTTCTCATACGTGCGTTAAACCCCTCTCCAATCACTCTTTTTCCATCCAATCTTGGAACCTTCTGGGCTTCAGGTCCCACTTAGGTCCCACAGTATTAACATGGACTGATGCCTCCAGGATCGAAAGGCCTCACTCCATCCTCCCTGTGGTCAAACCTACTCCTCCCCCCCTACCTCCCATGAACAATGGTTCAGTTAACATCTGCATCATCTGCTCTCAGCTAGTGGTATGGTATATCTCCAGTCGCTGACGCCCTGCTATATGCCTCGGCGGTTGCAGGGGGTCTGTGGTGGTGGCGGCCCGGGTCCGCTTTTGGGAGGCTATACAATTACAACGTGTGAGCTGATTGTCCGCTCACAAGTTGAGCTTGCGATTACTTAGTGTGGCCCCGACATAGCACTTTTTACCGAGTTACCTAAGAACTGCGCGTTTCTCGATACAGAACAGAGCTTACATGCCTTAACCTATTTATCTCAGGCTGTGCTATTTCACTACAAGGGCTCTTTCTATTGCTACATTACTGTTAGTGAAAGAGTCATAGCAGTGAAATGCCACGACTTAAAAAAAATAGGATTATCCTATTTTGTGCAATAAGCTTATCTTTGTACGCAAAGAACGAGCACCCATTGACCAATTTTGTATTACCTCTTGTTCTCACTTAACACTGTTCTTATCTCTTCGCCAATAATATTTTAATGTTTAATATCAGATATAGAAGTTGTTAGTAGTGTTTGATAGTGTAGCAGCCATACCTATCCTAGACAGCAGTTAATTTGCTGTTACAACCGATCGTTCTCATCTCAGTAAAATTTAGATTTTTAGTATTCTGTAGAATTGTTGATGTAGTACCTGCTAGTTATAGAGTATTTTCGTTAGTGTTTTTGTAGAAGACATATCATTTTGCTGTAATTTTTTTTGCGTCTCGTTCAACTTTTGTACATTTCTATGCGTGAAAAGTTTTAGCTTTTCATTTGTGTTTTTGAATCGCCGTCTCAGCGCCGCTCCAACCCTGTATTGCTCATCGCTAGACAACGTACATTGGGAGTTGAGATATAATGAGTTCCCCTCTAGAATGACCCATAGAATTCGGTCAGATACGTTCGCCCATCATTCGTTTTGCTCCCCAGGAAACCACGTGGGTGATTAAACTCTTTTACGATACTATTTCGTCGCCTACCACTTTGTTGCATTCTCATTTCTTCTTTCATAGATAATCTTAGTCCATTTCTTCCTATTTTCTCCAATTTGCTGTTCTTGTCTATGGTGGTGTAACGTGCCCGAGTTCACCTTTGCTCGTGGGATTTCCCTTTGGTTCCCCTCTCATAAAACACGGAAACAGCGACCAGAGAGGCATAACCTTATTTGTACAACGCTGAAATGTGCTCCTGAGATGGGTTATGGTATTTTTCCAAAAGAAGCTCACTGCCTTATACATATCTTAGCTAATGTTTACTGTAAATTTACTTTAATATGATTTGGGACGTTAGGGCCATCATTGTACGAGTATGCCGTTCATTTACTCGATTCTACCTCTCCTCGCTATCCGTACGGCCTATCTCCCCGGATGCACAACCGCCGCCATTGACGACATTCTGACAATCAAGAGGTGGTGCATCTTGAGGAGCATCCCCTTCTTCATCTACTGTACATCAAAGGGTCACGGGTATATTCTTGGGGGCACTTTCCCTGCCACAATATAAGACAACACAGCCCTAAGGGTTCCTAGTGCCTCCCCGCAGAGGATGTTGCAGCTTGCCGCAGTTCCTGCTGACGAGGTTAGTTTTTGTGAAGTTGAGTAGGCTCTCAATACTTTCCCTTCTGTTTCGGGAGTTGGGCCGCTGATCGAAGTGGCCGACCTATTCCCGCTAGACTTCTACCTTCTTGTATTTCGTTTCCTTCCCCTGTGCGGCGTAGTCGAGCGAAAGCGTTCAGCCGCGTCCGGGGGTTGGAGATGCACAACTTGCACCTTTTTCCTGTCAGTAGCGCACTGACCACTCTGTGACCTCCCGGCAGAAAAGCCGAAACAAAAATCATTGATGATTTGAAACAAGACATATGTCGTGTCCTAGTGGCGCACGAGCCTGTGTTACACCACAGGAATAGTTCGGCGCGATGTAGACATTGTGTCCCTGATGCACTAGTAGGCGCCCTCTTTCTTTCCCTGTATTATGGTTTCTTATTACTTCTTCTTTATCCTCCTTGCTGAAATCTAAGCGTGGTTATTTTACATTTCGATATTTATTTTGTGTTTATTAATCACAATTTGTTTAGAAATGTGCTATTGTGTGACTACTGTAATGTTTACCATGTTTCCTTTCCCTTGCCTTGTTAAATGATGTTAGCGAATTAGAAAATAGCTATTAGCTATAGCTCAATATCTCATATTCTCTTAACTGAACACAAATATATTTCGCAATGTTTTGGTGACTTTTGCTGATCAAACTGGACTGCCCTGCCGTCAGAAATGACTGCAATAATTTTTAATGGAGCTTTTTTGTTCCTGCTTGCGTTATAAGTTCTGTTGTAGAATATGCCGTATACCTGTAGGCTTGCCACTTCATTAAACATATGAAAGTTGCGCCTTTATAAGTTTTCGGGAGCAAAGTTTCCCTCCTGCAAGTAAAAGCGCAAATATTAGTATTGAAATTCTTGAACGTCAAGCAGCACCAAGAAAACATAGTTCAATCAAAAGAATCCACCGGAAATGCTCAGTTCCTGCTGTGTCTAGGATGCCAGCAGTTGAACCAATAGAATCGAAATTTGGCAGCAGTATGAACGAAAAATTACTTGTCTTCCGGTCAGCGGGAAGGTTCAATGCCACGAAGAAATTGAACTTAGAAAAACATACGCGAAATTGATAATGAAAATAGGAAAGAAAACTCCATCCAAGACTGAGCCTCTCGTATACTACCACACTCAGAAGGATATCAAATAGTACGGTAGGTACCTATTTTTCTGAGCAATACGGGCTTCGGAAGAAGCGGTAGCTCGAGCATATTCCAGAAACAACATTGGCTACTAGTGTACCCTCCGTCAGAAATGACGGCAGTGAATATGTGATGATGGTTCGCCATCTATACATTACTACGCTTGTTCCTGCGTACGCAATTGCGGTGTGTGTCACGCTTTGGGATACTAATGTATCTATGATGCGTGTAAAAATGGTACCGTAACTATCATATATGTAATTGGTAAAATGGAAAAACCTTTCCCTGCCACAATATGTTTGGGCATCACGCACCCAGAGGTCCCGAGTGCCTTCTCCGCAGGGGATGTAGCATCTGGCCACAGTTCCTGCAGAAAAAGTTTTGTAGATTTGGGTAGGGTCTCTATATTTCCCTGTCTGGTCTGCGAGGTGAGCCGCCGAATGGTTGTGAACGACCCATCCCATGGCACTCCTATCTGCTCCCGTGTGGGGGGCCCGGAAGGGATCCCCCGCAAGGGTGTTCGCTGTCTTCTGTCTTCTTCTCTTTTCGTTTTTCGTCTTCTTCTCTGCGCCGCACGGCTGAGCGATTTCGTTCGACCGAGCCGTGTGGAGTTGGAGATGCTCGCGCCTTTTTCCTGCCAGGTGTGGTGCACCTGGCCAAGATTGTGCTAATAGAACTCATTTGAGTTCGACTATATCATACAAAATCGCTGTTTCATAGTCTTTGTATCTAATACGGCGGGAAAAGCCACAATATAATAATAATAAAAATGGAAAAACTGTAACAGTATAAATGGCATGATTGGTAAAAATAACTGTGAAAATGGTAATAATGGAAACATAATAAAAATAGTAAGATTGGTATTAATGGAAAAATGGTGAAAATGGAATGTTATGAAAAAAATAGCAAAATTGGTAAAATGGCAAAATGGTAAAAAGTACCTAGTAAGAACGAAAAAAAACGCAAAAATTATAAACCTGGAACAATAGTAAAACGGTAAAAGTAAAAACGGCAAAAATAGTAAAATGGTAAAAATGGCAAATGAGCTTACAGTCAAGTTGTAAAAACGGCAAAAATAGTAAAATGGTAAAAATGGCAAATGAGCTTACAGTCAAGTTGAGCGGCCCATAAAGTAAAACGTACAGTCATCAAGTTGAGCGGCCGATCATCACGTTGAATGTACAGTCATTGAGTTCAGCGACCAATGGTAAAGTTGAGTGCACAGTCATCAAGTTGAGCGGCCGATGATCAAGTTGAGTGCGTAGTCATTAAGTCGTTAGAAATGGCCAAAATAGTAAAAATGGCAAAATGGTAAAAATAGTAAAATGGAAACATGTCTAGTACCCGTCCACCATGCTAGTAGCCGTCCACTTGGCTTTAAAAACTTCCAGTGTGACAACGAGCAGTGCTAGAGAGCCATACATAGGCTTAAACTGTAGGGTACTACTTAGCCTACAGTTTAAGCCTAGGATAAGGCGGGGTAAAGTCGCCGCGGGGTAAAGTCGCCGGTCGCGACATTTTTATTACTCTAAAGCCTGTATCTCAAAAAGTTACTGATCGATCTTCCCGATTCAGGTATCATACGATAGAGGTGGCTTGCCTCTACAACTTTTATATAGTAACTTTAACTGTAGGAGGCACCTGAAAAATAAAAAAAAATGTTAAAGTTGGACAAAAAAATAACCATGTATAAAATTTTTAGAATTTTTATTAGGAAATTGCTTATATCTCAAAATATATT
>LQNS02000155.1:8788397-8801669 GCA_001587735.2 Parhyale hawaiensis
GGGCGGGGTAAAGTCGCCGGTCCGACTTGCTTTTTTTAAAGCATTGTCACGTATATTTCAAAGTGTCCCAAATTTTTTATACTTGCATCATTATATGCCCAAGACCTGTAATGTAACGCATTTGAAATGAAAATATGATTATCTTATATGTGTAGGAAGTTATTAACAAAAAAATAGCAAAACCGGCGACTTTACCCCGCCTTACCCTATATATGTACGGCTTTCTAGCACGGCTAGTTTTCGCAAAGGAAGTTTTTAAAGCCAAGTGGACTGCTACTAGCATGGTGGACGGGTACTAGACATGTTAGTCTACTAAGTCTACAGTCATCAAATTGAGCGGTCGATCATAAAGTTGAGCATACAGTTATCAAATTGAGTATACAGTCAAGTTGAGTGGCCAATCATAAGTTGAGCATACAGTAATCAAGTTGAGTTTACAGTCAACAAGTTGAGCGGCCGATCAGGCTTAGCATGTAATCTTGTCGAGCGTCCCATCATTAAGTTGACCATCCAGTCAAGTTTAATGTCCGAACATCACGTTGGGTGAAGAAGCTTTGCGGAGAAGCTACGTGAAGGAGTTTGGTTGCGAATGGAGAAAACATTAGCTACATTACTGTAGAATTTTCCAGGGTGCAACTTGAGAGGCCCCGCCAAGCCGTCAAAGTTCACGGGATCCGCTAGTTGATAATAATTTTGTTATATTACGTAGGTCCAAGTACAACTGCCAACTTTAGGGAACATAAGAGATGAGCGTGCTTGGGCTAAATTCTGCTGAACAATGTCAATCCTTCATTCGGTGATACGCTGAAAAGCATAAATTGAGCTCTGTATCCAACATACTCGCTGACATCACATAAGTAGGGAATATTTTCAAGTGTAAAGTTGTTCTGGTGAAAGAAGAGCCCAATTTGAAAAGCAATTTAAAAAATTTCTCGTGTTTTTTACCCGTTTGCTGACCGCTGAAGAATATCTTACCATTTACTCTGTTGCTCACTGTATGTAGTCAGAGCATCGGCTTTAACTCAGAGCAGCTGAAGTCTGGAAGAAGGAAAACTCAAAAGAGAGTACAAATCACGATGCATGAGAGCGCTAAAACAAACTGTATGCATCTGCATTGATTCGATTTCAACGTTGGCGAGGTAAGAACTGCATTAAAAATTTACGCCGATTATAATCTAAGACCTTGTCTATTTCTACCTATCCGTTTTCAGTGAAGCGTGATGCGATGACCACGGTCTCCACCCTGGCTTAATTTTCGCGTATCTGTTCTACTAAAGCTTGGCAGAAAATGGACAGCGAAATGGATGATTAAATTAGAATGCCTCGAGGCGTAAGACCATCACCCGCGGTGTGGGCAAATTCAACGAAGCCATTATTGATGGCTTGCTAATCCTAGTTTCTCATGTGGATGCTGTGTCCAACAAGGCTAGCGCCGCACTGACCGCGCTCTTCAGATCTATTAATAATAACATACGAAAAATTGGTTGCCTCATTGCGTGAGACGATCTGCCGCGGTGGAGGCTAATTCGCCCCGGTGGAGGAAAATTCAACGCCGTCATTCTTTATGGCCTGATAGGACTATCTTTTTTGGCATGGGTCACATCTAGGTCAACCCACCAAACTCCCTACAAAAATTATGAAGATTGCTCAACTCCTTCGACCACTTATTGGGTGGACAGACAAATATATATACAGCTAGAGCACTCTGAGAGCGCATACCTCCGCCAAGCACGGCAACTGTAATGAAAAATACAAATTGGTGCTGAGACCATGATTTTCTTTATATCAACACCAAAATCTTATCATTTGTGCCCTTTGATAGCATAAACACTTTGTGTAATTTTTTTTAAATCCATTCATAAATTTTTGAATTATGCTGCTTACAAACATGACAAACAAGTCAAACATACAAACGAACGAACCGATTTACACCAAAATTAAATCATTTATATCCTAACATACTTAATAATTCCTGTAAATTTCATCCAGATCCGTTCATAACTTTTTGAATTATCTTGATGACCAACAGACAGACAAGCCCGACGAAGATGTAGCTTTCTTGGCGGAGATAATAAATATACAGTGCTTGAATCTTTAACGGAAACAGTATCACCTCTCTCATTTCGTTCGCGGATGATAATAAACAAACTGATAAACTCATCGGTCTTTATTATATTGTAGATAGTAACTAAGGACTCGAATTGGCTGTTACCTCATCTCTATTCGGTAGATGAATTTTCTCTTAATTCTTCAACATCATGACTCAGAGACGGACCAAGCCATGTAACCAAGCGAAGGAGCTAGCAACAAACATATTGCGTTTTATTATACATATTGTTTATACTGTGTGTTTACATTAGTTTAAGTTCTGATGTCATTGTTGCTTCGCATCAAAGCAGCGGAAATAATTTGTAGTCTGGGTATAGGCGTGTTCACACGCTATGCGAATGAGTGTGTTCTTCCAACTAATCGGCTGAATCCGTTACTGCGTTCTTTTTAGCATCAAAAATTTGCCCTTCGCTCCGAATGTTCATTTACTCCCCATTTGAGATAAACGAAACTTTACTAGTGATATTCTCTGGGTAACCTGACGTCAAAGATGACGATACGGAACAGGTTAGCGCACGGAAGGAGTCCAATCTGTCGTAAGAGTCCGTTCAGTTTCCCTAAGACAGTCTCATGTCACTCGAGTTTGTCGGCTACTTTCGTGGTGTGTGAACGCTATAACTAACGCGCCATATAAACGCCACGTACCGTGCCGTATAAGACTAAATAACGCCTGAACATATTTCATTTGTGGTACATAAGCTATAGTTGTCGATTTTATGTTGTTTCAAACGGGTGAAGTGATTAAAGTGACAGTGATCTGAGTGTAGTTAGCAGTGAAAAGTGATAAGTCATGCCAGGGTCTGGCAATGGCCCCGACCAGACCACCACACGTTCAACAACTGCAAGGACATCAAGGGGATCCTCTCAGCCTACTGGAGCTAAGCCGAAAGCCAAAGAGAAACCAAAATCTACTGCAGGTACAGACAATGCTGCTAATACCCGGACACGGAGCAATGTCCCAACATTCTCATCAATCAGAACTCAACTGCTGCATCTGCCTCTCACTCTGAGGAACCTATGTCTGATGAAGCAAGCACATCTGGCAAGCGCCGTATGTCATTTGAAACCGTAGAAGCTACTGCAAAGAGAATCCCACCTACAGCACAGTCCAGTGTTGCATCAGATGACGAAGCATCAGATAGCTCATCAACCATTAGCGGGATCATTTCTGACTCCTGCATACCGGCCACTCAGCAAAATCTGAAAAACGACAGGCCTAGATTCTCTGCTAGTTACACAGCATCACATATAGAAAATTCCCAAGAGAGGCCCCCATCTTCTGCTCGGATAAACCTAAATACACCAGCTTACCTAAATGAGCTATCTGATACCACGGGACAAGTCATCATTTCCAGCTCCACCCACCCTCCACTGAATCGTATCAACCCTTCCCGAATTGGTGCTGCAATGGACAAGATATGTGGTCCAGTTGAGAAAATTGTGCATCAGAAATCGGGCAGCCTATTGGTAACAACCAAAACTTTGGATCATGTGCATACTCTATTAAAGACATCATTATGATCATTTACTTCAGTTGACACTCCAATCAAAATTACAGTGCAAGGAGCGTGGTCTAGCCAATTTTCCTATGGAAAAATCTATGCTCCCGAGCTTCAGGATGACTCTTTGGAGTACCTCTTAGAGAATCTGCGTCCCTGCAATGTGGTAGCCATTCGTAAGTTGCTCTCTGATCCAAAAAAGGCATCTGTACCACTATACGTGCTAACCTTCTTAGGAACTTAGCCACCAGAAAATCTGAAAGTAAAATACTGCTCCTATGATGTCGATCGGTACTATCCCAGCCCTCTCAGATGTGGGCTCTGTTGTCGTTACGGACACTCCCGAGCCCGCTGTACTGCCAGACAACCAACTTGCAGTCAGCAGGGCCATATGGCAGCAGACTGTACTGCATTGGAACATGTGCTACTTGTGCAAATTGCAAGGGTCCACATACAGCTCTATCTCGTGACTGTTCTCACTATATATCGGAGATACGAGCTTGTACTATTACAGCAGAGGAAGGTCTTAGCTTTGCAGGTGCCCGCGCACGAGCAAGAGAGGAACAACTGCTAACCAACAACGCAACACCTCCAAGTTTGGATGCTGCAGCAAAAAGTCAGCCAGGACCGCCACTGCCAACAGCAGCTGAACTGCTATCTAATGCTTCATTTCCTTCTTTGTCTCAACTGTACCCAAGATCTTCGCCGCCAATCGCCCCCACTCCGCCCAGCAATGACACATCGCAACTTACGCCTTACTCGGGCTCTGTATTGCTGACAGCGAGACAGCGCTGCAAGTCTCAACAGCTCCCACTGCCATCCAGTCTCAAATGCAGGTACCACCGAGCACATTTCCCCCACACAACATAGAACCTAGCATACTAACCCATAGGCCCCCTAGTATCTCAACCACTCAAAATACTCCCTTCAACATGCAGACACAACTCAGTGCTCCTTCTCAAAACACTATGGCTGCTCACAATCCTTGTCACGCCCCCAGTGCTCCCAACCTTGAGTGCTCAACAGCACCACCTGTCCCCCTAGGCTCTGAACAAAATTCACCACTATCGCAAGCTAGAACTACATGTATTCCATCATCCTCACCGCATCTTCAGCCTACATTTGATCTATCATCTCTATCCTTCCAATTCTTATAAGACTCTTCCTAGCATCTCAAATTACAGATAAAGTAGAATGCTTCATTGAGCTTGGCCGTTTATTGCATGCAGATCATATAGTAGCTGATTCCCTAAATAGCCTTGGTCACTCCTCACTTCNCATCTAACAAACTTTGTTGCTGACCATAAACCAGATGTTGTATGCTTGCAGGAGACTCTTCTCTCCCCAGAAGCAACTTTCACTCTTAAAGGGTTTGCTTCCCCTACTGCCAGAAGGGAGCGTGTGGGGGTGCGCGGAGGAGGCGTACTCGTATTGGTTTCACAGCTTTTACCCCATAGCGTCGACCGGGGTGATTCAACGCACTTCGTACGCCGGGGTAAATAATCGCAGTGGACTTTTCACCTCAAAAATGAAAAAAAANTCTTTTTGCCACAGCTCACCATTACTATTTGTTCTTTATATCTCCCACCTGATCTGCCTGCACCAGTAATACGTGCAGAGCTGCCCATACTGCTATCTGCATTACCCCAACCTTTTGTTTTATCAATGGATGCTAATAGCCTAATGCACATCATCCTGAGTGGGGTTCCCCAGCAAGTGATCTCCGTGTGGTAATACTGTGCCAATGGCTGTTAGATAATGACTTATACCTCTTAAATACTGGAGAACCCACCTACCTACCCACCTCTGGAACCTTTACTCACATAGATTTAACTGTAACCACCCCCAATGTGGCACCCCTTTTGAGCTGGCAGCCGTATCATGATCCATGCACTAGTGATCACTTCCCCATAATCTTAACTTCTTCCATCTCGCTTCCAATCTGCCAGGTGCCTCGCTGGCAACTGCGCTCAGCAGACTGGGCACTGTATCGAGAAACTCTATATCTCCCGACAGAATATCTCTCTCCAACCCAAGCTTGTGGGGCGATGGTAACCGCCATAATGACGGCTGCTTCAGCTCACATCCCCCAAGCCCCTCCAATCACCAACCGTCCAACAAAGTGTTGGTGGACTCGTGACTGTGCAGTTGCCCGCAGACAAAAGAACTGGGCATTATCACGATACAAAAACCATCGCGAAGATATACAACTCTGGATTGAATTTAAGCGAGCCAGAGCAATCTTTCGCCGAACTGTACTTGCAGCTCGGAAAGCAAGCTGGTCCGAATATTTATCATCCATTAATGATTGCACCTCCATTATCTCACTCTAACAGCTCTAAAGCTCTACTGTTACGAGAAAATGATGTAACAATAGCAGAGCCACAACAAGTAGCTGACACACTTGCACTCTTCTTTTCTAGACAGAGTGAGGCATCTTCCACTGTCCCAGTTTTCTTAGCAAACCGCAGGAGAACTGAACATCGTTCATCCACTCATCCTCTCTCTGGTATAATCGACCCTTTACAGCTAAAGAGTTAGACACAGCGCTGAGCTCGTGCAGTTCTCGCTCACCAGGAGCTGACTGCATACCGTACTCATTCCTTCAACACATGGACACACCTCAAAAGGGCATCCTGACAGCTTACTATAATTATCGTTACAATCACGGATTGCCACACCAATGGAAGGAAGCTATAATTGTCCCCATTCTCAAGCATGGGAAGCCTTCCCATATGAATTCATCTTATCGTCTTACAGCCCTCACAAACTGTATTGGCAGTTATGGAAAAGATGGTAACCACCAGGCTGTTATCATTCTTGGAACGCACTTCTTACTTTTCAGCCTCTCAGAGTGGATTTCGTGCGGGGCATAGCACTCTAGATGGCCTAAGTCGCCTTAAAGCTTCCATACGCTCGAGCCTAATCACAGATAGCTATTGTCTTGCAGTCTTCCTTGATATCTCCCGGCCCTTTGATGCTGTATGGCATCACGGACTGCTGCTGAAGCTTCAGGGGGCTGGCCTTAAAGGCAACCTTGCCTGCTCTATCCAGAGCTTTCTACAACTTCGATCTCTTCGAGTTCGAGTTAGCGGGCATACCTCATCCTCCTTCCCGGTACGAAACGGAGTTCCTCAGGAGTCGGTGCTCAGCCCAACCCTGTTCACTCTTTACATCAACGATCTATTCAGAGATACCCCTAAGCAAATGCAGTATTCACTGTATGCAGATGATGGGGCTATATGGATAGCACATCAAGAGCTAACAGAAGCAGCTAACCTTATGCAGCGAGCTTTAGATAGCATTGGCGCATAGACCCAAAAATGGGGGCTTACAATTACTCCAAATAAAACCACTGCAGTACTGTTCACACGCAAACGTGTTGCAAATCCGCCTCAGCTTCAATTAGTTGGGAGCACTCTAAACTATTCAACCAAAGTTCGCTTCCTGGGAGTTACTTTTGACAGCCGATTAACATGGGGCCCTCACATTGACAATCTAGTCACCCGTTGCCGGACTGACCTGCGTCTCGTGAAGTAATAGCTGCTAGGCGCTGGGGGGCAGACTATTCCTCTCTAAATAAGCTTTACTGCGCGCTTATCCGGCCAAACCTCGAATATGCTGGCTTCCTGTACTCAACTGCTTCCCTTAGCAACCTCCTTCGCCTTGACAGAATCCAGGATGGTGCTGCGCGAATTATGTTAAGAGCAATGCACTGTACACCAAACGACCGGGTGGAGGCGGAGGCTGACTTGTGCTCTTTGGCAATTCGCCGCAGGCTGTTGCTGACTTTATACTGTTGTAGAGTCCTCTCTATGACTGGACATCCGGTTCGTGAGCTTCTACTTGAATACTAGGCTACCCATTTGCTCTGAAGGAACACTTCCAACTACAGTTACCTCTGCCAGGTAGAGCGCTTTTAGAGTTCCAGCAGCTGGGTATGCAGTTTCGAGATATCTGTACCATCTCTATGGCTGGACGTTACTCACGGCCGGATGTACCAGTTTTTCTCTCTCTACACTGCACAGCAAAGTCTACTTTCTCCACTCTTCAGTGGCAGCATCTCTTCTCAGACCTTCTGTCTAACTCTTACTAGAGATCCACACCAGTCTTTACAGACGGATCACTGAAGGACGGTGCGGTGGGTTGTGGAGTATACAGTTCTTCATTTCAAATAAAAGCTCGTTTGCCTAAAGGAACATCTATATTCACTGCAGAGCTGTATGCCCTATATTCAGCTGTTGAATTTGTTTCTCACCTTCAGGGCTCATATGTAATTTTTACAGACTCTCTTAGTTGCTTGCAAGCACTTCAGTCTTCACACCCTCCACAACACTATCTTATTTCATGGATACTCTCTGCCCTTACTGCGCTACCTTCAGAGAAGGTGGTACTTGAGTGGGTACCAAGTCACATGGGTATCAGTGGCATTGAAGCAGCAGATCAAATTGCCCAGGCCGCACTCTCCTTGCCAAACATAATCTCTGTTCCATTAGGCTCCCGTGATCTCAAGAACTATCTGAAAAAATTCTATCGTCAGGCCTGGCACGTAGCATGGGCTTCTGAATCTAACATCAGAACTAACTTCAAGCCAGCGCTGGGCCCCACAGTGTGCTTGGAGCTGCCCCGCCCCCATCAAGTCTCAGACTTGGTGTTTGCTTACTCACTCATGCTCATTTCATCGCACGCACTCCTCCTAAGAAATGTCACACATGTCAAGTTTTGCTGACCATTTCCCACATACTTTTGCACTGTCGAGCATTTTCCTCCCAGCCCTAAGAAGTATCTACAGCTCTCTAAATATGCCGTTTGACCTGCATACCCTATTATCCCCAAGCTTTCCAGCTTCAAGTATAATCAAGTTTCTGGCGGATGTGGACCTTCTGCGGAGTATCTAATCAAGATAAGCACTGGCAGAGTGGGGGCGCCAATACCTTCGTGAGTGACGCGCCGCATCCTAACAAAGTAAGAGTCCGTTGAAACTGCCCATGACGCGGACTGGTCCAACGTCGTTGAAGCTGTTGTTTTTCGTCGCTCAATTTCTCCCTCAAAATAGAACCAAATTTATAATTTTTTGTATTTAAAGGCGTTGTGGTAACTTAAAACATCAAGTTTCTAACGTTGCACCATTCTGGAACTGAAGCCTGCTGTTTAAAAGGACTCAAAACCTATTATTAAAAGTGATCCTGTGATTCATTCAGTGAAGTAATTGACTCCATTTTTCACAATCTGTGCCCTAATTTTCTTCTCACTCCTAAAGCGCCCGGCAATACTTGAATAAGGATGTAGAATTTTTATGCCTGAAGTGAGGCGAGTGTGTTCATCTTCAAAATACAGTAAATCAGGCCTGTTAGCTTCGTGCAGACTATCGGCGACGCAGGGCTCCACAACAGGAAGGGCGATAATGCCCAAGACGGTGATGCGCCTCATCATAATCAAGTAAGTGTGACAATGGCAAGCAGACAGTGTGACTTAGGGAGCAAAGAGCGTAACTGGAGGACTGACGAGAAATCAGCATCAAAACGAAGGCACGGGTGAGCAGCCTAAGAGTATTTCAACTAATTTCACCGGAAAAATCGTCTTAAATTGTGAATTTTATCCATCAAGCTCATAAATAAATGAAGAGAATATGTACCCATTCTGCAACAAACAATAATCTAGAGGTAATTGCAGTGCAAGCTGGTGGAAAACTTTCGCAGCACTAGCGGTGAAATTTAGGCCCGTGTGACGACCTTGATTTAACTTCTTCATTGAACTGAAGCCCTATTGACACTTCTTATTCAGATCACAGTGCTCTTTAGAAAACATATTTGAACATATCCCCCTCAAGGAGCAGAGGATGCGCCATAGGGTTAGGTTAGATATGTTCGCACATCCTATGTTATGGGGAGTAGCGCCCCCAGGGGGTTTGTGTAGGTTACCTTAGCCAATAGCTAGGCCTCCGGGACGCACTGGCATCAAACTCGCCATTCTGTGTGCCCTCATCATTGTGCGTGTGTTCAAGTAAGCTTTCTTGCCGCGCAACAATCACCAGAAGCACTACAATAAGCTCTACCAAACCATCCTAACCTTTCCTAATGTAACCTAACCTAACGTAACCTAGCCTTACCTAACGTTACCTAACCTACCCGTAACCTAACCTTACCTAACTTAACCTAACCTAATTTGTGTGGCAAACATTAAGTTAAACGTAAAACATAAAATAACAACAACAGTTGAACAACTCATGCTTAGCTTCAAGGCTTGAAAAATGGGTTTTAGATTTGTAGAGCGGGTAGTTCGAAAAATGATGCGTATTTTAGCGCACTTCTATTCTTCACTTTATAGAACACATTACGAACCACTCCGGACCGCGGCACGACGAGCAAGAAGAACTTCGCCACACTTTTTCGCGCCTAGTCACTTCCGGAGTTACCGGTGTTGCCGTCAGGCAGGCATGAGAATTGGCCATTTGAAATAGTTACATTGAATTTTATAATTAAAATTACTTTACTTCAAATAAGCTCTCAGATTCTAACCTTTTTNGCACTCACTAAATTCATTAAAACTAACGAACCAGAGGGATTACAGCAAAATGCTTTTAACACATTCATAGCGGGTCCTTTAACTACCTTTCTGCCAAATTTGAAGAAATTTCATTAGATACTTTGGTCTCCAGCATCAAAGTTGCGGGACTTTGGCGAAACTCGCTAAAGAAGTTTTTCGGGGTTGAAAACTATGACTGTTTTTCGTCGGTAAATAAACGTATTAAAATTGAGCAAACTTAAATGAATGAGTACATCATTTTATAGAGAAAAAGATGGGCTTTCCGATGGTGCATTCGGTTTTCCTCTTTTTTTTCATTTTTGAGGTGAAAAGTCCACTGCAATTATATACCCCGGCGTACGAAGTGCGTTGAATCACCCCGGTCAACGCTACATGTTCCCACCACAGGGTGGCCTGTCACAGCAAACACACAGGAACAAAAGCTGCTCTGGTCACTTGACTATGCAAGACACTGCAAACTCAACTCTGCATCTCCCCAGGCCCAGACACCAGCAGTACAGGATTGTTACAGGTCTTTTTCTTCTTCTTTAGCAGTGTTTAAAGAAGATTAGTTGCCTCAAGGCTTCAACTTCTCCTGGAGAGCCCAAGAGTGAAGTTCATATGGGTCAACTATTTTATATGTAGTTCAGTTTCTGAATGTTTTTCAAATAATGAAGCAGTATTCTGAATATCTGTAGTTTTTCTTCCACCTTCTCACCACCAGCAAGCAGTGTCCTAGTTGTAGGTTGACTGATCATCCCAAGAACAGCAAGGTTGGCAAACAGGATAGTCCTAGAGGCCACAAACTTGAGGCAAGAGAGCAGAAACTCAGCCAGAAAGTGATCGATTGTGTCTGGAACCCTGCATATACTACAGAGTGGACTCTCAATTAAGCCAAAGCGATGCAGATATGATGCAACTGACCAGTAACCAGGCCTCCTAGCTCAGTAACCAACCAGGCCACCTAGCTCAGTTACTGCTAGCGTATACACGTGAGAAGATCCCTTGCCCTCACGCGTAGCGGAACCTAACCTGTGTCTCATTGTAGGCTACCTACTCAGATCCACAAGTACATAGCCTGCTACTACCCCTGAGTCTCATTTCACCTTCTAGATAGGAACAGCATACACCTGTGCCACAAGAACTCCAACCACGTATATCTACATCAGAGCTACATGTCGATGTGTATTATATTGGTTGCAGATTACTACTGGATGCACAGGTAGATGCACAAGAACATGTGCTGTCACCAACTCTTGCTATAGACCGAGGAATTGGCTGCTAGGTTGAGGAGTGAACTGGGAGTGAATTTTGGTTATGACCAGCAACTGTTTGCTCTTGTATGCCAATGATGCAGTGCTTCTGAGTGAAAGTGGAGAAGAATTGCAACAGATGCTTCATACTGTGAGTGGTTATGGTAGGGATTTCCATGTTAAATTTAGTGCTAAGAAGAGCAAAGTACTAGTAGTAAACTCAGCAGCAGAGGATGAAAATAGAGTATGGCAGCTTAGGGTCAGTACATAGGGCAGACGAGAGACTACAATCTCTAGGTGTATGGATGGAAGAGCTTGGGTGTGACAAAACTAAACTTGAGAAAATAGACAAAGCAAATGAATGGTTGGGGCGACTGTGTAGTGCTGCCCGCTCAAGGGCTTGTAAGTATGAAATTCTGAGAGGGATCTGGAAAGTGGTGGTTGTACCAAATGTGATGTATGGATGTTGTGCCATGGAATGAGAGTGATATCAGCAAACTAGAAGTGATAGAAACAAAGGTTGCTAGGGCAGCTCTCTGTACACCAAGGTGAGCAGCAAGAGGCACTCAGAGGTAATATGGGATGGAGTACATGTAAGGAATGCATGATGAAGGGTAGTATACTGAACTAATAAGTACCACTGGATCTTATGGATAGTCGAAGGTGGGCTAGGAAGGTGCACCTGGGGAATGTCCGCAAGAGCAAATGGGAAAAAGCGTGTAGACATCCAGTTGATGCTTGTGGCTTGCACGTTAGGTGGGCACACCAGATACCTGGACTGGCTAGAGATGAATGGCGAGTGCTTGTGGAAGTAGGGGAGGGTCTGGATTGGAGTGTGCTGCCGTGGAGGAAAGCAAGTGATAGGCGAGTGCAGACATATGGGCTAGATAAATGGCGAGGAGGTATGGCAGAAAAGTCAACTCTAGTAAGGTACAGGAATAAAGAATGTCTTAAGTATGAATGCTGGTATGATGGAAGTAGAGGTGGCGACCTGCTGTTCCAAGCATGGTCTCAGGCTCTCAGCGTGAATGCTCGCACCTATCGGTGGAATGAAATAGGAAGTCGTGTGTGCCAAATGTGTGACTGGGGTGAGGATGAAAGTGTAGAGCATTTAATCATGGAGTGTGCAGCATATTTACAAGAATGAGAGGTGATGATGCAAGTGGTCTTGGGGGAGTGGGGTGTACGAGAGAGCGGGCCTGGAATGGCTGACTTGAATGTTTAGATGTGATGGAGCGGCAAGTGTGAGGATGATTGAGTGTATCAAGGAGCACCTGGCAAGGGTGTGGGGTAAGAGAGAGAAGGCTATTAGGGGTAGATGAGTTTAACACTGCTCAAGGAGTTCCTGACTTACTAGGACTCCACAGTGAGAGCTAGCATGGTTTAGGTATTTGTAGTCTAGTTTGTTATGTAGGGATTTATTGGTATCTATAGCTGTTGTGGATGTCTTCCTGGTCTGGCTGTCGTGCACTATGGGTATCTGGGCCTGGGGAGATGCAGGTGCAGTGTCTTGTATAGATGAGTGACCTGAGCAGCTTTTGCTCCCGTGTGTTTGCTATGACCAGCCACTCTGTGGTGGCAAAACATGTACCTATTATTTAGAGCTATGCAAGTATATCGATTTAAAGATATGATGTTGCGCTTTGCACATCACCTTGCTACTGGAACTTCCAACCCTGATTAATGCACATCATGAAAAACCAAATAGTGTATTCCGGGGCGGAGATTTTGGCGAAGTACCGGGGCGAAGATGGCGAACCGCAAAAAAACGGGGTAAAAAGGCATGGACAGAGCTGAGCTATATACCATATGGAAGCCTATAATGTTGTCTAATAACCAACTAAGTATCAAAACTCTAGCATGTTTCTAAGTATTTTTAAAAAATT
>LQNS02000155.1:8820701-8837189 GCA_001587735.2 Parhyale hawaiensis
CAAATGAAGCAGATATTTGAGGTGGAAAGACGGTATCAACGGTATCTTTGCTACGGAGCGAACACATTGTATATAAGCTGGTATTTTGTTTAAGTTTGTTGAAGTGTTTTACTCAAGGTATTACTTCTGCCTGTCTATATAGAAGACCTAAGGATGACAGCACGACAAAGGATCAATGAAGAACAGAAGAAAATTCAGAAGCAAATAAGAGAAGAGGAGATTCCGCACCGGCCTAGAGGCATTAGGCAAACGTATAGGTTATTGCGTGAATTTTTCACGCACGGGTCCACTAGTTAGCTTAGATTTGCCAATCGCACGATACCCCGATGTTCGGGTGCCACACGGCTGAAGTGAGAACAACCTTTTGGATCGCATTTCCATCTCTGATAAACTTTATATTATTATTATTAAATCACACCAGACTGGCGACGTGGGAACGGAGAAACTCCTTGAGGTTAACAAACCCCCACGCAACCAGCCCAGCGGGTGAAGAAAACAAAAGAATAAAAAAAAAAAAAGATCCGAGATCACAGAATAGCTCTGCGTACAGATCGTTTAAAGCTGCCAATACCCGCACCAGCAAAGACAGAGCCATCAAGACCATTCCAAACATCCACACACGATGGAAAGAAAGAACGGATTAAAGACGTCATCACAAAAAGCGGGTATTCACCCTAAGAAAGGTTTTGCTTCGTGTCTGGTGGGATTCGAAAGGAATTTTGTGCTCTGAGCTTCTCCCAAGTAAGCAGACAATTAATTTAGAGAAATGCTATGAGCGCGTGGTTGTGTTAAAAGCAGCAGTCCAAGAAAACCTACAGAAATGGCCAACCGAAAAGGTGGTGTTTTCCATCAGGATGAGGCAAGACCAAATTTGCTGCAGCTTAGCTGGGATGTGTTTTCCCACCTTCTATATTCACTAGATACTGTATTGCTCTTTCGGATTTCCACCTATTCAGGTTCTTGCAAAATAGTCTCAATGGTAAAAATTTCAATTCTTTGGGTGACTATATAAGGACGAGTTCACCCGCCATTCATCACAACGCGTTCACTCGTCCACTGGTCTGAATGTTCTGAAGCGTAGTTGTCAGCACAACTTTGTACACACCACAAAAAGTTATGAAAAAATTGACCGTGTAATCAGTTTCCTCTGCAAGTGTCACTAGGCAAGTTACGGATGTCTCTTCAGGTTTGGAGAGAAGTAAAACTCAGAAATATTGCAATTTCTGCTATTTCTTGGATACAGTTACACATTCCGACGAGTGGATTAGCGAACGCGTTGATATGAATGACGGATAACTTGCCCTTAAAAAGATACCTTGGTGGATTCTTTTCCATGTAGCGGCCGCTATTTTGGCAAAAGGGCATTTTCAAGTTAAAGGAAAGATTGAGATGCATTGTACATCAAATTTTGATGTTTGGTTGATTAAAATTGTAATGGCATGTATTCATCGATATTTTTATATCCTTTAAAAACTTGGCACTAACATTCCGGGCAACCCAATATTACGTGGTCTATTTCATACTTTATTCCTGAATTAATAAGCCTTGGCATTTTGATACATTAAAAGGTTGCCCAATACTACTATTTTTGAGTATTTTGTTCCAGTCCGACCGATAGAAAGTAGAGAGTAAGAAGAAGCATGCAAACGAAGAAATATCTAAAACCGGTCGTTTATAGCTAATTTTAGCTAAAGAGGTAAATATAAACAGCAGTCTGATTAGATTTACCTTACAATTGTTTATTATAAACTTACTGTTAATGAGGTTTTTCTGTGTGTTCGGCTAAAGAACGCTAATTACATGGCCCTAAGGTCTACTAGCTGTATACAGTACCTATATGAATGTTAGCTAGAGATGGGACACAAAACTATATACTACGGGCTGGCTATATGAATTGCAGTTAGGAGTTCATGCTCGTAGAGCGAGAAATGAATTGCAAATGTACACCAGTGAGTTTATATAGGGAAGACAAAGTACAGCAGAGCTATTGCAAGTTTACTACTAACTCAGTAGATCGATTTATATACAACTAGAGCACTCTGAGAGCGCATCCCTCCGCCAAGCGAGGCAACGGTAGCAAAATATTCAAATTGGCTCTGAAACCATAATTTTCTTTGTATAAACTCCAAATTCTAACCATTTGTGCTTTTCGATAGTAATAACAGCTTGTGCAATTTTCTTAAAGATCCGTTCATAACTTTTTGAGTTATACTGCTAACAAACGTTATGACAAACATGGGTCAAACATACAAACGAACTAACCGATCTGCACCAAAATTTAACCATTTATGTCTTTTAACATTATTAGCAACCCCTATAAATTTTATAAAGATTCATTCTTTGTTTTTTGAGTTATTGTGCAAACAATCATAAAATTCAAAACAATGACAAACGAAAGAACGAACAAACGGATCATTACTAAAAATCTGGTCATTTGCTCTTTGTTATATACCAACAACTCATGTTAATTTCATCCAAATCTATCAATAACTTTTTGAGTTATGGCATTGAGAAAAATGAGGCAGACAAACAAACAAACGGATGGACATATCTTCACCAAAAGTTAATCATCTGTTCCTCCTAACATACCTAACAATCCCTGTAAATTTCATCCAAATTGGTTCATAACTTTTTGAGTTATCTTGGTGACAAACAGACAGACAATTAGACAAACAAAAAGACAGACGAACACGACGAAACCATAACCTCGTTGGCGGAGGTAATTAGGCTATTCATTGTTAGACTTGCGGAACGAGACACGGATGAAAATAAAAACATATAAGATAGTTTTGAAGTAAACAGAGACTTAACGCATGCATATTAAAAAGTTACCTAGCATCTGAGGCACAAACAGTTTCCTAATACGGAGAAATATGAAAACTTTTCAATTCATTGAGATGAACCCGTCTTTAGTTCGAGTATCAGCAGAAGCAACAACTACAGGCTCACTACTTTGGGCTGAACAAGTCAACCTTAGTGCGTTGAAGAATTCATTTTAAAGCCAAACTGAGGTTGAGTAACACACACGTAATTCAACACGTGATCAAGCTGGGTGTGTCGCGCACGTCAGCAGGAGTCGGTAAGCGCGTTTCCGTGTGTTATAGAGTGGAGGTACAGAGTATAGGCTCCCTTATTTGCTGCACACCGGCACACTGTTCCCGCAGGATTCAGCAGGGTTGTGGATACTGATGGACAAAGTTCGACTCCAACTACTTACTTTAGCCAGTTTTTAAACACTGACTCCGACTCCTGCTCCCCCTCCACACACAATGCCCGACTCCGCAGTGCTGGATCTATGCAATAAGTTTGACCTTCCCATGCAGCCCATAGTTCATACCGCATAC
This sequence comes from Parhyale hawaiensis, assembly GCA_001587735.2. Taxonomy (NCBI): domain Eukaryota; kingdom Metazoa; phylum Arthropoda; class Malacostraca; order Amphipoda; family Hyalidae; genus Parhyale; species Parhyale hawaiensis. Next base: position 8,824,046 of record LQNS02000155.1, read on the forward strand.
AGAGTGGAATACATTCGTATATATAACTTTCCTGCAGCATACCCGCTACAACCCACGGCGCAATCCGTAGACTACATTAGCATTTAGCCGAGCTTCAATGCTGTGGCCGCTGAAAAGACTTGTCGTATACCGCAGGAGCGTTCGTATGCAAATCCACTGCATGTTTTATTACATGGGGCCCGATCCATATCTAATGTACTGACACCGCGAACGTGCATCAGATGCTTCTTGTGCCGCATTGGACGCCGGTGATTTAGACCTGGTGATGTTGTGCCTGCATATGGAACTAAAGGCATGTTCTGTGTCTGCTGCTGAAATGTGGTGCTCATTATTAGCATGGTATTGATTATAATTCTGGATCATACGCGGTATATACTTGTGTCTCGCCAGATGTCTCTACGTGGGTTAGAACTGGTCGTTCGCATATTTATGAATGTGAGATTTACGGTTAACTTCTTCAATATTGCTAATGAGTAATGCATATTACTGAAATAGTATATTAATGCTGCCTCTGGCGTAATGAAAATAATTGTACCGTAGCTTTATACTCTATCATATCTTCGTAATGGTGTGCTAGGATGGTAAATGGTAATGCATACTGATAGCAGCTTGTATAGTAAACTGATATAGAGTATAATATTACACCATCAATTTTCTGATGTATCTGCCGTTTAAGACCTTACAGCCTGAGGTGAATTTGTAAAAGCAGGTTCCCGCGATTGTCAAAGGAGCTAGTCTCCTCAGCTTTGGGTCAGATTGGCTTGCTGTATTTAAAAGAAACACAGATGGGCAAAGCTCTCGTGTGTCCTAATAGGCTCTACATGTGAAGATATACTGGTGACTTTAATTGCGCTAACTAATTTGACGGCTTATATTTCAGTAACCTTTATAGTCTAGGCTCTAGAGGTGTGTGTGTACAGTTCTCTTCTACAGCTCTACCATGCATTTTCCCATCCCAAATGATGACATTAAAAAAAATTGGGTAGAACTCTCGCTCTTAGTACATTTTTGAGGGGACTTGGGGAGTACAAAATTACCAATTGTGGACCGATTGTTCTGAAACTTGCTCAGAATATGTATTTTTGAAAAAAGAAACATATTTTGTTCATACAACTGTTTTGATTTAGGCCTTAGTATTTGAGATAATGGGGTTTATATACAAATATATGTGTATATTTTGGAAATTTCAAACTAATAGAACTCAATTACTTTTCATGCTAGAAAAAAAAATGACAGTTTTGGATTCGTTGAAACATTCCTAACAAAAATATAGAGCTGGATATTCCATTTTTGCCCTCCTAATATTTTTCTTCAAAGCTCAAAACCGAATCCTTTGTTTTTTCCCTACATTGTAGTTAGCAATCGCAACGATATAGAAAATGGAGAATCCAGCACTTTAGTTTTGTTTGAAATATATGAAGGACTCCAAAACTGTCAGTTTTTTTCTAACATGAAAACTCATTGAGTTCTATTCGTTTGAAATTTCTAATATATACATATATTTCCCATTATCTCAAAAACTAAGGCCTAAATCAAAAAAGTTGTGGGAGAAAAATGTGTTTCTTTGTTGAAAATACATATTCTGAGCAAGTTTCAGAACAATCGGTTCACAATTTATAATTTTGGCCCCCCTCAAAAATGCACCAGGTGTGAAAGTTCTACCCAACTTTTTTCAACGTCCTCATCATATGGTATAGAAAAATACAAGGTAGAGCCGTGAAAGAAAAATGTACACAGACAACCACCTACAGCCTGGACTATTACGGAAGACACACAGTTGTGTTCACGAGGGGTTAGCAAAACTCACAGACGATTAGGTGAGTGAACTCGTTTCTTGACTATCGTGTGAAACTGCCTTAAGACTTTCACAGCAAAGTTAGGTGCTTCGTACTAATTATATCTTATAAGTGTGTTCAAGTACTAAGCAGACTAGATATTATTATAATAGTAATCAATGTCTGTACAGTATCTCGTTATAAGGTTGTAGCCGATTCGTACAATTCAGTCGAGATGCTTTAATCCAATTAGCTTTAAGTTGTCCAGAAGTGCATTTATGCTGTGAGTTCGATTTGCCTCTTTTGATGGAGTTTTGGATGCCATCACAAACTGATTACATTTGAGATATCTGAAAAGTCAATCCTGGATTAAGTTTCCGGTTGTCTCAAACGTACTAGGCTTGTAATTAACGCCAGAAACTGGTTCCAACGTGGCGAAGTGAAGCGAAAATTGATTACAGATAAATTCGGAAGAAAATGAAGGTTGAATCTAAGTTAAAAGAAGCGTAGAACTAAAGCGCATTTATTGGATCATATAGAGTGAGAAAAGTAATACTGACATACTAAGGTAAATAATAAGGCGGCCGCCAGCTATGCATAGTTTTGGAAAGTGTACCTATACATGATTGAAAAATGGAAGTTTCGAGGCTCGTGAGCGACTCTGCATATAGTGTCCTAAATAAGTATTATCGCTTATATTTAAGAAATTCGCTTAGTTAATAGCAGACCAACACTCAATGCAAAACACTCATCACTCAATAAGAGTTCTACACTGCCAAAGATGACGGCGATGAATATGCGTTGAGTCTCATTAATTGTGTCTTCATACACGTGGTAAAATTCTAATTTGAAGAATGCATTATTTGTGTTAAGTTGATTTCTTCAGTGGTCCAAAGTGGTGAAAGAGGTCCGTTCATCTAATTTGGCAATACAGACTCGTCCCTGCACAGTCCCCTGGGAAGCTACATTTCATTTTTGCTCTGTAACCATAAAGCAAAGCGTCAACGTTCAGGACTCAGCAAAATTACGACAGCAGCGTATTCACTTTGGAAGCTTATAATTTGGCCATGGATCATCTGTAGCCTGGGCTAAATTTTACCTGTCTGTATCCATCAGAGCTTGACACGTTGAGTATATTTGTAAATATACAAATATATAAATATGCAAATATGTAAACATATAACGTCCGTTGATATTTATCATATTGGTTAAAGTAGAAAATGTCTATGAGTGGAAACTGGGAATTCTGAGAAGCAGAGGGCGCAATGATCGCCCGGCTCCCTATCAGACGACATATTCGGCCCTTGCTTGCAGGAAATTCCTGGTGTGACCCGCCAAGTTCTTTGAGCCCCCGCAGGGTCGCTTAAAAAATCGCCAATGAAAGCCTCGTTCAGTGAAAACAAAATGGCGGAGGCTCCGGAGGAGGTCGCCCGTAAACGGTGCTTATATGCACACCTAAGTATTAATTGAGGAAATACTGCAAGGTGTTTTCTCCAGTACTTGATATTGCTGTATTGTTTTTGCATGTGTAACTGGCGATATACTATATATCGTATTAGTAGTGAGTACTTGATGATACTTAGTGACTGATGATATACATGGATTTTTATATGGTCGAGTGACTGATGAGATACATTGATTTTTGTGTAATTCGTTGTTGATATAATGACTGATGATACGTATTGTTTTATTAGTGGAAGTTTGTTGATACAGTGACTGCATATTGCTGTATAGTTTTATATGAATGACTGATGGTATATATTTGTTTTTTAAACTTTTTAAATTGTAATGATGTTATATGAGTAATGGATGATACAGTGACTGAAAATCTATGTATTGTTTTCATGTGAGGCAGCGACTGACAGTAGAGAAATTGTGTATTGATTTTAAAGTACGATGGCAGTCAGACAAACTTTGAGTCATTAATTACGACGGCATGAGCGAGGAAAGTTTCGTTGCTATAATGAGTTTATTTTTCGTCCGATTTAGAAAAATTTAATTACTGATATTAGTGTGTTGGCGGTAGAGTGACAAAAATTTCCCTTCTGAATTTCTGTAGCAGTGTATTGGACAAATATAATCAATTGTAAATGGCATGAGACAAAAGTACATAGTTATACTTCATTTCTACGTACAGGCCGGTCAGTGGCGGCTGCATAAGCGAGAAAGTTTCGCTAACGTGAAATTAATAACAGCAGAGTGAAAAAACACTTTTAATTCTGAAATAAATTCAGCTACAGTAAATTGAGAAAAAACCATTCATTTTTCACGTGAAGTCAAAGACAATTGAATGATCGAAATAACAGCTCCAGAGTAAGTTCCGTCGCTGCAAAATGCGAAAACGTTCAGGAACAGCAGAATGAGAAAATAATCAAGTTTTATCTCTAAGTGCAGCGCGTAACAAAAACATGTTTACGTGCAGTGACATGAAAAAAATATAACCTATATAAGTGATGTAAATACTAGCAAGTGAGAGTAAAACTTGCTTCTGTAATTTGATAAGCAAGACTATTCATAGATGAATCTTCCTCTTGAAGAAATGAGATCAGTGACAGCGGAGTGAGAACAAATTCACTTCTGAACTTTAAATGGTAGCCAAAGTGGGGAAAAATGGCACTTTCCACACTTCGAAAGCGAGTTCACTGACAAGAGAGGGCACCTTCAGTTGTTGACCTCTCGTTGATGAGGCGTTCCCAAACACAAACCGGTGTCTGCATGCCTATGCTGTGTTTACACACACCTCCAGTATCTGATATGCCGTTTTACTTATTATATTTATCCCGCGTGTTGTGTGCTTGTGCTTCTCTGGACTTCAAAATCGTAATTTTGCGCTTGCTATGCCAGTGATGTACATTGCTTGTTCTGTCCTCTCGACTACATGTCTTTAATTGGCTTTAATGAACCTGTTATGATTTTGCTGTTGCGTTAAATTCGCTAAGAATGACATCGTGAATATCAGTTTCTGAAAGTAGTGCAGCAAAAACCATAACTATGGTTTTGCTGTGCCTTTAGTGATACGTTTGGATGGTTACTGTTGATAAACTAAAGGACTGATGCTCATAGAGCAAAGACAATTAATTGTTCGGTGACATTTTCGATGAGCATTCAATGGAAATTTGAAGTTAATTGAGCAGAGAGCAGCAGCAGCGGCAGCAGTGCATCCATGGTGAGGCTCCGATATATAAAGTTACTATAGAGGGCCCAGCCATCAAAAATGAGGGTAAAAATTTTATAATAAAAGTTCATTGTTCTTGCTTCCAGATTAGGTTTTACTGTAAAGCAGGTCTCATACCTGCAGGGGTGATCTTCCAATAAACCACTTAAGTTGTACCGCTATGAGTTTTGCGAGAGCAAAATCTGTCTCCTGCAAGATAAGGCGCAGATATCAGTTTGGAATTGGTCAAACGTTGAGCAGTACTAAGAAAATATTGTTCAGTTAGGGCTTACCGTAACTGGATACCAGCCGATGGTTGAAACTGCAAGCGTCGAAATTTTGCTGCAATGTAAATTGAAAATAAAAAGGAGTTTGTTCGGCGTGAAGTTTTAACCGCTACTAAGAGATTCAGCTAAAGAAAGCATAATCAAAATGGATTATTGATGAAAGGAACGAAAATTTCAACCAAGACTGAACCTCTCTAGCTGCTACGAAAAAATTTAGCTAAAAAATAAGCGATGTAGCTTCCGTCTGATAAGATAAAAAACTCCATCAAAGATACCGCCTCTCATCTACCATGCTGAGAAGGAGAATTATTATTGTCATATCGAAAAGTACCGAGCAAGTTTCTGAAGCTGAGCGAGATACAGAAGATGCAGTATTCCTCTTTTTGACCATATATTTCAGATGCTTGTTTGTCACCGTAACGCCAAGGCCTGAAATTTTATGGTATCTCAACTTGTTTCCAAGTGTATGAATTTTCTCCTATCTAAATCTTTAACAGCTTGATAGAGGGAACGACCAACGAAAGAGCCCCTTATAGGGGGTATAGGATGGGCCTTAGGGTTACGTTAGTTAGGTATAGTATCGCCCATCCTGTTATAAGCCCGGCAACCCCAGGGGGCTCGTGTAGGTTTCCTCAATCATTAGCTAGGCCTTCGGGACGTCCGTCTTCCGTGCCCACTTTGTTTCGTTCCCGATTTCAAACTTCTACTTGCTCATGCTTTATTCTGTTCTTCCTCTTCTTTCCCGACTTGCTGTTCCAATACGCGTTGATCCTGTGTGGGAACACTTTCGTGCATGGGTTCCCCGTGTCTATCGACATACCATATGTCCTTTGCGCTCTCCTCTGTGATATCGTTGCGCTTGGAAACGGAGGCTTAGACCTTCTGACTATAACTTGCTAACCAACGAAAGAGCAAGCCAGCTCGGAGCAAACAACCAACATGCTAGCTGTGTATTATTATACAGTGGATTGGCCTAATGCAGCTTATACATTACACCTAGTTTATTTTTAATGGTCATTATAGGCAAGGAGTTTTAATAAGAACGAGGTAACAAGTAACAACAGATATGGAGACCTAGCTGTATGAAGCGGATTTTTCCGTCAAGGCTGAAGTCTGGCTGACGCGATGATTGGCTGCAGGAACGGCTGGAAGCCTCTTATTGGTGGGAAGGATTGGCCGAGACCCTGTGATTGGTGGGAATGGAACAGCCAACAAAGAACAAATTACTTCCCCGGTCAGTACAGCAAAATGCGGCAATACCCCCTCCTTCTATGAAACCTCCTTGATTAAGTTAATTGGCTTATTGCACACAGATACTTATAACTATATTACAAAAGTAAGTTGTTACAGGTGTATAAGTTACATTTGATAATGATGTATCTGCATCTGCATAGCCACTGAAAGTTCCACATAACTTGTTGAGCATATCAAGTAGCAAGATATCAAGAACTAATGCAATTGCATGACAAAATTTTTAAATCGATTGTCGTAAATGGGATGTTCACAACATCAACGCATACATATAAAAGATCGAAAACAGAAATTCTCAATCCGTAATTTTGTTGGGGGATATGTGGACTAACATGCGTTTGAAATATTGTGGATGATTATGAAGAACAAATCGAAAGAATGTAAGGAATTATTTCCAACGTGTAGAAATTGCATAATTTATAACAAATAATACACATCACTACAGTTCATTAAATGTACTTTTAATACATTGTGCTTCACAAGGAGAATTCATCGATGTATATTATTTATGATTACCTCGAGTATGTGACTGTGGCATCGCGGAGCTCTGCCCCAAATGATGACTTTCTGAACCTGCACTGAGCTGGCTAATGAAGAATAAATTATTTTTAATGAATAACTGTTAATGTAATTTTGATGCTGCAAACATTGTGGCCAGAACTACTAATCCTGCGCACTACATCGTCGATCTGGGCCTTAAAGCTCAGTTTTATATCGAGATATAGTCCAAGCTAACTAATTAGAAGCACACACTCAAGTTTTTTGTGAGTAAAGAAGTTAGAGAGCACCTCGGGACGAGTACCAGGAAAGAATAGCTTAATTTGATTTTATTTACATGGATGTTTAACCTGTTTTGAGTTAACTGAAGATAATTTACCAGACTTTGATATATATTAATACGTATTAACGTGAGCCCGCCGTAGCGTCAGTTAGTATTTTCATTATTATACCTGGTTTACGTTTACGAGTGTCTCATCTTTTGCGCTCACCTGACTTGTCGCCAGTGCATGTGCAGAACTAAATGGCGCTTCATTGGTTGCGTTTGTGGCAACTAGTGTGCTAAACTAGCTTCTAGTTAAAGGTGTTGCACAAAACAGAACACGAGCTGTGCTTGACCTTCCCAGAAATGTGGTAACTGATAGTCAGGAAACGTTATTTTTGTTAGCATCCACTGCTAGAAAAATTATTTGATTGTTTAAGATAATGTATTTGAATTTTTTTAGATAGTGAAGCAGTTGCCAAACAGCAGGTTCAAATTTGATTGAAATTCCTGCAAGTATTTTTGTTATTATATTTTCAACGAAGATTACGTTCTGTGGAATTGCCCATTAACACACGTCAGTAATTTACGTTATTCGTTAGAAGAAGATATTTTAGGACCTGCAGTCTCGTTTTTACGGCTGTCATCCAAGCTCAGTGTTATAATAAAAACACAGCCCATATATATCTTTCAAAACTGCCTCTCCACACAGTACATCAGCTTTTTTCATCTGCTGAAATTTGTAGTGAGCGACGTTATTCTATGATCGTTGTGATGTTTATGAACGTGTGTTGAACCGAGCCAACGCCTCAGTTCCAGCTTAGAAAAAATCAAACCCTTTACTTCACGAAATGATTATATTATAGTTAATGGTCTGACTTAGAGGCCTGTTTCCAGGGCGTAGACGAAACCTACAGTAGTTTCATTCCTTCTGGGCCGTGCACTGCCATGACGTACACATATATATATGTCCGCTCGGGGTGTATTGGTTGCGGCATAGGTAGGGTAGGTAATCCCTCATGGATGCCCATAGATTACATAAGTCTTAGAAAAGCCTTCGAGACGTCTGTCTTTCTTGCCCACGTTGCATCCATCCATTTTCTTACTTCTGCTGTTGATACGTTGTACTGTTCTTTCTTTTCTTCCCAATTTGCTGTTCCATTGCATGTTGATCCTGTGTGGGAACACCCTCGTGCATGGGTTCCAAGTATCACCGTATGTTAACATAATGTATTTCCCTTCCTCTTTTTGGTTTGAACACCTTTACATCGTGGTTATAAGGAGGCTTACGCTAACTTTTATATTGATAATATCGTTGATACATGCAATATTCACGGGCGTCCCTCGGAGAATCGCGTACGATGGCATGAGTGTGCCACTAGCAGTCGCTGCATACTGCTTGTATTATAACTCACAGTGTTACTTTCGCTTGTGGTTTATTTGTATTGAAGATAATCCCCTCCGGGGGCATAGGATGGGCCAAAAGCCATAGGGTTAGGTTAGTTAAGTTCGCCCATCCTATGTTATGGGGAGTAGCGCCCCCAGGGGGTTTGTGTAAGTTACCTTCGTCATTAGTGAGGCCTTGGGATATCTGTCTTTCATTCCCACTGTGCTTCCTTCCACTTTCTTACTCCTTCTGATCTTACTGTTGTCTGTTCTTCCTCTTCTTTCCCGACTTGCTGTTCCCATGCGCGTTGATCCTGTGTGGGAACACCTTTGTGCATGGGTTCCCCGTTCTTCTATCGACGTACTATATGTCCCTTCCTTTTCCTCTCTTAGAAAAGCTCAGTACTTATTTAGGGAGGTTTAAATCTTCGTATAATAACTACATAATTGAAGATAATAAAAAAAGGCTGCTGTAATTGAGACGCCGAAGGTTTTTCATGTATGATGCACATCGTTCTATATGAAAACTAATGTGCCATGTGGACGGTGAAAAGTTAGATTTTATAAATTAGTAGCATGTGAATAACACGGATATCTACAGTATATAGTTGCCGGTCTGTACCGCCTGTCCTTGACGTAAATGAGGCCTGTTTTCTGCTTTACTGAGTTAATCTTTACCTTTAGTTAAGCCGATTATATCGTTGGCCAGCGTCCGTCGATTCCGGACAGTATAATCTGTGTTACTGTATTATTTGTACGGCATTCTTGCTACTATCACTGGTGTTGCAGCACATATCATGTACGATAGTTAAAATAATTGATAGACGACGTTCTCGTTATTTACATTAAATGACGCGCAGAGCTTACGTAGTTACGTTACAACCATATATTACTTGGTATCATGTGACATTACAGACAGGAGACTACAGTACATTATTAACGCTTTCGCTATCGATAGATCTCGGGAGGCTAGGATCAACACGTCCGAGTCTCTTGTTCCCATAACGGGTTTTTCAAAAGTGCTGCTTTTACAAAGCGTTATACTTCATTCAAACACGAAAGGGTCTGTTGCTAATTATGAAAGTCAACGTCTTGATTCTCTTTTGATAGTGTTTTTAAAAGCAAATTTAAACAAGTTTTATCAGTTGGTGTTTAGTTTTAGAAGGCAAAATATCGATGAATTGGCATGACCATAAACCGATGAGCATTTTATGCAAGTGCAGTGCAGAAATTACCCCTTGCTTGTGTAAAATCTCGGTCACAAGTATTGAAACTAACTAAAACTGAAAAATATTCACGAGAGCCAGGTGCCATAGATGCCTTATACACCAAGTACATATATACCAAGCTCATGATCTAACTTAATATTATTTTAAAATTCGCCAAGTCATCCAAGCACCGCCGTGTCATAAGAAAGTAAACAGACGCCATATTAAAGCAATAAGGAATCTCCGCCTGTCTCGGACATTATCAAAAGTTGAAGGTTTTTGCTTGTTATGGAGCGGGACAGGTTTGGGGACAGCTGGACCGTTCTGTGTACCGCTTCGGGCGCTGGTTGGTATGCGCGGGTACTTCTGGTGGTCAAGGTAACGCGTGCTGGGGTAACGATGTGGTATACTGGTAATCATATGATAGGATGTGGAGCGTTGTTGTGTAATGGGTGATGATGCCATCCATGTATACCAGGATAACTCTGTGTAGGGGAGAGCGCCGTGTGCTTATTGCATGGGGTGAAGTGCATAACGCTGTGTAGTGGATACCCGTGCAGTGGATGCGGTTTCTGTTGTGGATGATGATATATGGCCGTTTGTTGCGCACATATCGCTGCGGTGTCTTGGATAATGACTCGTGCTGCTATTCAATTCTCTTTGCCTCCAATTTCTTGCTCAAGGCTAATTATGGACGAAGACTACAATTAATCTTTAGGATGACTCTTAGTTACTATAAGATTAACTTATGTTATGTAGGTTAGCTCGTTTGCTCATCCTATTTTATGGGGAATCCACTGGTTGCATTAGCAGTAGCATTCGTCAGGCCTCCATCACTTCTTTTTGCCTTACTTTTTTCTTTTCCCACTATAACTGTCTTTGTTTAATGTTCTTCTCTCTCGACTTCCTGTTCCCTCACGCTGTCAGCGTTTGTGCGCGCTGTTCCCGTCTATCTCGCCATACAACACTGCACTGCTCATGCTTTTCTTGTGTTGCAGCGTCTGCTCGTGTCTATTAACGAGGCTTGATGAAATAATGCGTCTTCTTTTAGTATTTTCCGATCTATACATGAGGGAGTTGCATCCGTGTAGCCTAATTGTTCTCTTCTTTTTGTTTTTTTCGCGTGATATGGCTACAATTAATACAACCGAAGATATGTGAGTAAAATATACGACCAATTGCGCTTGATTATTCACAGGAAGACATTTTTACACAATATTCATCAAAATCCTAGGACTTGTCGATGCACATTCTTCACAGCCAACATGAGCAACATACGTCAAATTAAACTTTGGCATGCGATATACTTAACCTATTCTAACTCTTATACCAGCCAACCATTACGTAACCTAATCTAGCATAACTCATTCATCGTCCGCTAAAGCGACGCCAAAATCCAAATTTTACGCTAGCACCGAAGTGGCAAATGCTAATTTAAACAAAAGTTAAATATGACCTTACTTGTCCGTAGAGTTTACTCCTATTACATAACTTCCTCTGAACATCTTCGCCGACATGCTGCTGATAGAGAAATTGATATATACTAGAAAACTACACTGTTAGTTGATGTAGGTTGGTTTCCAGTGTTCGCTCAATAGCTTGCTCTGATATGAGTGTAGCTTAAATCACTGTTGCTCTGTACTGATGCCAATACCAAGAGTAGTGGACAATATTAATTATTACAGAGCGTAGACATTCTATATTTTTTTCATTTGTTGTTTACTGCGGCGTCAGGAACCTGCTTTAACATAAGTTTAGCGTGAATTAACGGGGGAAAACATGAATAACTCAATATCTAACGCGCTATTGCTATACTCACGTATATTGTGTGTATAGGCGCTACCTTTTTTAGTATTTCACTGAAAACCATGCCGCCAAGAACCAATGTTCGTTATTTGTGAAACACGCTGCCTTAATACGTATAGCCTATGCTAGATATAGAGCTTGGCGTAGCTTTAGCGCTACAAGAAAGTTTTTTTTTTCAAAAGTTTGCGGTTTTGGTGTCCTGACCCCAAGTAACTACATAATAATAAAAAAATAAATTCCTAAGCCCGGAAAACCCGAACGTGATTTCCTTTTTTGTGGGGTTAACGTATGATCGTTCCTCTAGTATGGCCACATTTACTTGAAGCCAAGAACATTCTTACAACTTCTCATTTTGACAAGCTCAACGATCAGCGTGGAGTGATTTAGATTCATGTCTCTGGCTCCCAAAGAAAAAATATATACTGTACGTGGTTAAATGTTGAGATGACTACGAGAACTGTATTTTATTCGGAACAATATTTTGTTGTCATGAAGAACAAACTACTACTATCTTTTTTTTATATATTGCATTATACGGCTTCAAATAGCATGACTTAATTGCATGCTGAATAAAATATGAACAATAAAGGAAATAAACTACCGTAGCTACCTGTAGTGAGTATGAATGTTCGAAAGTATGATTTTTTTTTGCAGTTTTTCTGCGTAGTAAATACCCACAGATAAACCTGGGTAACTGAACTAGAAGTAATGCATAAATGTCGTCCAGATTCTAAGCTCCCCGAGATTTTGCCCGTCCAGTGAGCAGCACATCAGGTGCCTCCTCAACCATAACAGGAGACCGTCCATTGTCGCCCGAGCCATCTCATCTCAGGTCCTTGACATTGAACTTGGTCCCCATTGGACGTGCGGGGAGAGTGGGAGGCGGCCTCTCAGTCCCGTTATTTACTTCATAATTTTATGTAACTCATGTAGCCATTGTGGCCCGGGCAACCTGTTCCCCCCCTTACACGAGTCTCCCTGAACGCTAATGCCTGAATTATTCAACGCATTAGAGACCGTGTCGGGGCCGTCGTCCCTAAATCACTGCTTTTACATACGTGCGCCCGATACATGGCTTGTAAGCGGCGCTGGCTGATGACCACACTAATTGGAATGCCATCGTTAGTGACACAAACCGCAACTAGACATGATTCGATGTACTTGATATACCTCCGTGAAGTGGTGTTAGCTGATGGCGACACGTACGTGTTTGGGGAGCGTAGTGTGAGAGTATGTTGATGCGGCCGCACTTGTCCCATGGCAACTCTTGCTTCCCTGATGTAAATCCATGAGACTATTGCCACTGTAATTCGCGACTCGCCTAATATATCTTCATTGAAGGACAAGTACTTGTGCAAATCTCGTTTTGAATAGTATCAATCTTGAGACCATCTTCATAATTAGATTAGATAGGCGGCAGTAGACGAACCAAGAGGCCCATTCCCAAAGAGACACCGGGACTAACACCCCGGCCTCTTTGAGCTATTGCCATTATGTTAGTAGGATATAGAGGATTG
>LQNS02000155.1:8837997-8884281 GCA_001587735.2 Parhyale hawaiensis
AGGATGACATAGTTTAGTATCATCCGCAAATTTACTGATTTTACTACGGATGTTAATATCGAGATCATTGATGTAGATTGAGAACAGAAGTGGGCCAAGCACGCTACCTTGTGGAACCCCTTATGATACCTGTGTCCAGTCGCTCGACTCTCCTTCAAGCTTCACTCGCTGCTGCCGACCCGTAAGCCATGCCTTGATCCATCGTAAATAGTCACCCTGGATCCCATGGGTTTCCAATTTTTTCATTAGCCGGTGATGGGAGACTGTATCAAAAGCCTTTTGGAAGTCTAGATACACAAGGTCTACACCCTTTTCTTCATCTTTAATACCTGTAACTTTTGAGAAAAAGTCCAATATGTTTGTTAAACAGCTTCTTCCATTTCGGAAGCCATGTTGAGTGTCGGATATGAGTTGCTGCATCCTCAGCATAAGATGGGCCATAAGGTTAGGTTAGATAGGTTCGCCCATCGTATGTTTTGGGGAGCATCAACCCTAGGGGGACTCAGTAGGTTACCATAGGCGTTAGCTAGGCTTTCGGGACGTCTTTCGTGCCCAATTTGCTTTCTTCCGATTCCATATTCCTACCGATGTTACTTTCTTCTATTCTTCCTCTCCTTTCCTTACTTACTGTTTCCATGCTCGTTGATCTAGTGTGGGAACTCCCTTGTGCATGGATTCCACGTTTGTCTATATGACCCTACTTTTTCCTCTTTTAGAATTACTTAGGTCTGATTTAGAGAAGCTTAAACTATCTTATATACGATACTACAACATTCGCAAGCGATGTAGAATTCCATCCAGTGCAGCTGTGTTAGGTAATGACTTCGGTTTGGATTTCCAGAAATTTAGCTCTAAGTGTTCATCTTCCAAATTAAAAATGTGGCATTCCCATCGTATGACAGGCGATGCGTAAGTCCTGTTGACCATGACCGTAGTGATCCGAGAAAAATGTCACGTTGCTTCCAAGTTTTGTAAGTCCGCCATGTTTGACTGTAGCTGAAGTGTTCATGTTATCCGGTGTATCATAACCTTCTTCATATAATACGCATTACTGCAGCCGAAATGCAGCCTTTAGGAATCAATGAAGTCACAGAAAAATCATACATAGTTTCACTCGCGCCTACTTGTCTTACTGTAGGAATTATGAAACAATAACATGTACTCTTTTGAAAGATCCAATTACTAAGATTCCGTGTATTGGTTCCATTGGTATTTCCTTTCTCCTTCAGCGGTCTTATAAAAACATGCTCGTACATTGCAGAACAAATACTTATTGATTTTTTGAAAACGTGTACGTACGTTGAAGTACAGGCAGTCCTCGTTACATATCGTACCTGTTTTATTCACTATTTGATTTAAGTTGAAAAAAATTGCTCTCGGATTCTTTTCGTGCGTGCATTCTGGCAACACCTTTATTTACGTACTTAACGACCAAGTATGTACATACATAACATGCATTTCAATGAAAGTAAGACTTTGAGTTATTTAACAAATGAAATGACATCAAGGGTGCATTAAAGAAATAATTTCAAGTTTTTTGTATTTATATGATAAGGCCTACACACTGTCTGCAATATGCCGCAAGTAAAATTTTCATTTAATTTTTATTTTCTTACGTTTCCCACGATATTTAATTACCAGCATTGAATAAGTTAGTATTTTTTCAAACCCTTGCAGCTTCTCTCCGTTACATAAATCCCTGTCCATAGTCCATAGAGTTAAGTCAGCTAGGTTCACTCATTCTATGTTATAGTGAGCAATCTCCGCCGCAGAGGAACCCATAGGTTACCTTAGCTTTAGCTTCTGGATGTTTTTTCTATTGCCAGGCTTATGTGTTCACTTTGCATCAATCCATTTATACACTCTTACTTATAATAGTCTGTGTTCATCCCTGTCTTTTCCCACAAGCTGTTCTGATGCGTTTTTATCTTGTGTGAGAACACCGTGCGTGGATTCCATGTTCCGCTTGGCATCCGGTATGCCTTTTCTTTCTTCCTCTCTCTTAATATTTGATCACTTGAACGCTGTGGGTAGGGAAGCTCAAAACAGGAGAACTGTATAATAATAAAGTCCAGGTTACACGATAGTCAAAGGAACTAGATCTTGTCCGAATGTTTTCTTGAACTCGTATCAGCGCAACTGCTTGCGTCTACCTAAAAAACTACCACAATGTCAACGGTCCCGTCAGGTTGCTCAGCAAGTGTCCCCGGTGAAGTTTTGGCTATCCCTTCAAATTTAAATGCAATTAGAACTCCGAGAGCTTTACGCGCTTGTGATATTTTGAAACGGATGCAGCAACGTATTCGGAACTGAGGATAGTTCTTCGTTTAATTGAACCTGCCTCTTTGAAGAAATACTCTGTGTAACATACCAAATTTGATTTATGTCCCATTTCTGCCCTTGAAATATATCCTCATGTTAATGAACCGATTCTCGGCGTTGGTATATCGACTACCACCTTGTTCTTTACTTACAGAACCTAGTTTCATAAGTTAAATATGTATCCCCTCTGTCATGATATTCGTAATTACAACACCTCCATTATCTGTGACAAACAACGTACGGTGTACAGGGTGTTGGAAAATGCAGTGCAAATATTTTAACCACAACTAAAGTCATCATAGCCGTACCTGTGGTGTAATTTTTTTTTTTGGCAAAATTCAGCTTTTTGAAAAAGTTACAGCGTTTTTAATTTTTATTCCGAAAAACAATTTTTGCAGTAAAAATTTAATTTTCAAATAATTATGACGAAACTTGGTAGCAAAGTAAACCTTCCAATGCTCTATGCGCACATTTTATTAAAATTGAAAAATGTCTAAAAGAACTGGGGAAAATGACGTTCAAATTCAAAATAGGCTACACAAATTAATAGTCTCACTCGTGAAAAACGAGATTCCTACGATGAAATCCTATTTCAAGACCTTTCAAATGATGTTATGCAAACCAAAATTTAATCAGATTAAGTGCATTTGCCTGGAGGAAAACTGATATAAGTTCACCAGTATTGACGCGCACTCGCATGTTGCCCTGTCACTGTACCAGATAGGCATGGCTAGACGAGCGTCAGTGCTGCGGTAAAAGGTTCTACTTCGTTTGAAGAAGATTTTTGGATAAAAGACAAGTTGTACTATTTAGAGTTATTAAGCATGGTGAAATTTACGTACATTATTTTTGGGCAATCCTTTACTTCCGGGACGACATTTTATTTTCGTTATTTTTGGTCTTTTGGTTATGAAACTGGCACAGTATACGCAAAATTGAAGCTAAAGGACATTTTATTGAGGAGATTTTTTCGATTTTTGCACTAGTTTCTAAAGAAATGTTGATATGGTACCTTCTGGACGTAGAGCAATGTTTGTCAGCACACTAAACGATATTGAAAAATAAAATATCTGTAAACCTAACCTAGCCTAGCCTAACATGAAGAAACCAAAGCTTACCTAACATAGCCTAACCTTACCTACCTTACCTAACCTTACCTAACTTCACCTTACCTAACCTAAAGTCTCTACACTGCTCACCGATCAACTGCTAAGAGTGGCAGCGCCGGGCCAGCCCTGCACATCACGTAGGCTTGTCATTGTTAGAAAACAAGAGGGTATCATATCAACATTTCTTTAAAAACTATTGCGAAAATCGAAAAATTGTCATGAATAAAACATGCTTAAAATTCAATTTTACGTATACTGTGCGAGTTTCATAATCAACGGACTGAAAACAAAATGTCGCCCCTAAAGTAAAAGATTGTCCCAACATAATGTATGTAAATTTCACCATGCTCAATAACTCTAAATAGTACAATTTGTGTGTTATCCAAAAAACTTCCTCACACGTAGTAAAATCACTTACCGCAGTACTGACAATCGTCTAGCCATGCCTATCTGGTGCAGTGACAGCGCAACTTGAGGGTGAACGTCACTACTGGTGAACTTATATCAGTTTTCCTCCTGGCGAATGCACTTAATCTCATTAGTTTTCGCATGCAGAACATCATCTGAACGGTCTTAAAATAGGCTTCTATCACAGGAATCTTGTTCTTCACGACTGTGACTATTAATTTATGTAGCCTATTTTGAATTTGAACGTCATTTTCACGGTTATTTTACACTTGTTTCAAATTTTGACAACATGTGCGCATAGACCATTGGAAGATTTACTTTGCCACCAATTTTCATCAAAATCGGTTGAAAATTGAAATTTTTACAGTTTTTTTTTTTCGGAATAAAAACTAAAACGCTGCAACTTTTTTGAAAAGTAGAGTTTTGCTACGATGACTTACCGCAGTAGTTAATACTGTAGATTTGCACGGCATTTTCCAAACACCCTGTATATCAGTTTACTGACTGTTGTATCGTCATATGACAAGTCCGTGTACAGTCATTAATTTTGACCATAAATCCCTTACCACTCTGTACCATAACAAATGGCCATGCAAGCCAAACTCAGGTCCTGGGACGAAGAACAGGCATCAAAACAAATTGGTTCTCTGCTGCCATTTGTCTGCCAGGAGGATAATTATTCAATCGCTGTTGAGGTTCTGTAGTCTCTGCTCTTTACGAATTTAGCATTTGATATGCCATAACTCCAAGTCATGTTAATGCATTAATTTTATTTCTTCTAATAATGATAGGTTTCTGAGGCAGCTAAAATCTCCTATAAACGCTATTTACGCAGAATCACTGTAGCTTTGGCAAAACTAATTTTACGCAGTGTATATTTTTGTTAATTTCTGCTGAAGCTTTCGCTACCTACAGATCTCCATGCGAAAGGGATCAATATCCTAGCTTTTTGCACGAATATACGGCATAATAGGACTAAAGTTTCGTTTAGTGCACATACCTAAACTATATGCACTATTATGCAGTTACAGCAGTCCCTCTCCTGCAGGGAAGGGGGCATAGAATAAACCATTGACCATATATTGCTAGGTTAGTAAGGTTCGCTCATACATAGTATGCTCGGAGTTCCCAACCGGGGGTGCACAAACCCCCTGGGGTGCGAGATGAGCTTTTTATTATAGCGGCGCACACTAACGCAAAAGTTGCCCGGTCACTCAATATTTACTCTGACCATCACGTTGCCGTGATGTCACATTAAATCTAGACGTCGTTGCAACTGTAAACTAACTCAGAAATTAAAAGTATACTCAAAGGTTGACCATTTCCGCTTCTCATAGCTTACAAACTGCAAGAAACAATCCGTATTTTAGATGTGCATCTCAGTGGCAGAGTCCCGTGCAGACCGAGGCCTTGTTCGCGGCAACGTAATCCGAGGTGGAACTGTGTAGAAGCGCAACTTTCGCGTCAACGTGCATTTGCCGTATGAGATCCACAACTTCAGATTCTTTCCACGTCATGCAAAAATTAACTTGAAATTGTGGCACAAATTGATATAGTTTTAATTCTTTATCATATGGGTTATTCATTTTGTAGGAGGGTGCGAGCACCCCCAGGGTACCAGGCATAGAAAAGGTTGGGAACCACTGTGCTATGTTATGGGAGTAAAAAATCAGGACCCAGGAGAGTGTTAAAGTTACTTTAGATCTCTTCATTGCTTTTAGTGAAAAATTCGGTAAAGTAAGAAGTGCAACATAACCTAACCTAATATTGCCAATGTGTTGTGATCGGAGCCTGACAGGAAAGATAGAGGTACCTATTCACGGAGGTTAAACAAAGTGTTATAATAATAATAATAATAAGAGGTACCTATTTGTTTATTCATGGATGTATTGAAAATAGATGCACATTGCGAATTACTATCTAGTTTTGCATGAAAATGATCCTTCACTTCAATATCAGCACGTCTCTTATACTGTTATGTTGTTTACAATTGGAGTGTTTTTTTAGCATTGCATTGCAATTCACTCAACGAGGTGAATTTTTAGACTGTAGTATAGGCTTGTCTCGTATCTGTGTCCTCTTGTTGTCCTTCAACGTAAAGATAAAATCATGAAGGAAAGGTTACTCATCAGTGGAAACCCAAAGTGAACATCACGCTGTCTTTATAAGAATACAAACTTGTTAACATGTGACTTTTTAATTTTGTATTGACGAACGTACAACTAGAGGAAATTTGCTCAATTTGGATAACCAAGAGAGTCTTCGCGGTGTTAGTTGGGGTCCCTATACTAATTTTTATTTTGGTCTTACTATACTTTACTGGACAATATTAGTTTTGCATGCTATGTTATTGATTTAAAAGTAATAAATTTAAAGCGTGAGAGTACTAATTGAACTTTAGAAATAAAAATTATTTATAAATTTGGAGCGGGCCTCTCAGGTCCTTTGGTGTTTCGAAATTTAACTTTATGCTGTAGAAAATAATTTCGAAGGTTGTCACATGTTATAGATTAATATTATTTTCTTTTTACAGGTGATTATTTTTTCTTGCGAATAAAGTTCCTGCAGAGTTCAACATGAACCTCGTTATTAGCATTGAAGGTAAGCTATTTATAGCCATATATCGGCAAGTGATGATTTTTCATGAGCTCAGTGCTATTTTTACTAGCAACTACAGCATATTTCCATTCAGCACGTGAGAGTTTAGGTACCGTTGAAGGAGCTGTTGTGACGTAGGTCAACTGTCAGAGAGGCTGATACCTATCGTTGGATTTGAAAGCCGTAACAACGGTCATCGACAAGAGTAAACCAATTGTTTTTTTACTCGAGCATCAGGGACTGATCGCCGCTCAGGAGCAAGCAGAATGAGGCATAGGGTTATGTTGGGTAACTTGGGTTGCCACCAGATTCCATGTTCTTGGAAATCCTTCCTCCAAGGGGTCACTCAGCTTACGTTAGCCTCAGGTAAGCTTTTGCAACGTCGTACTTTCCGTGCCCACCTACTGCAGTTTTCGTCCTTTGTTCGATTCCCACTGATGGTCATGACTCTCTTCTTCCTCGACTTGCTGTATCCATGTGCCATGGGAATCCGTGCATGGGTTACACACAGTTCTTGACACACGCTACATGCATGTCATCTTTGTTTTCTTTTATTGAAACATTATCGTGCATGGCTGGGAAGCCTTAAAATTAAATAGGTGTATGCAGTAAGCAATTGTTTTTCAAGCGTTAAGACTCACCACTTAGCTGTGCCCGCTACATTTACGTTCTTGTTTACGTGTCATTTTCTCATCCTATTGGCCAACGTTGTCTGTCCAACATGCATTGCACCCACACCTGCTCTGCAAGTTTCAGTCTCCTGAGCCGTAAGCTGCCATAGGATATCTTACGGTTCTTGCACGTAGTGAAGCGTAAATCAGCAGCGCAGGCCTAGCCATTCCTGCCGCCATCCAAACAATCCCGACGCTATGCAAACAAACATGGATCGGCATTAATAAATAATTCTAATGCAGAGGGCGCCTTCAGATCCTATCGCTGCCTTATTAATTATAGCAGTCGCTGTAGAGGCAGCAGAATGGGTTGGTCCTTTGATTATCATTAGGAATGATAGCGTTACTTGGAGCTTGAAATAAGGAGGAATTTTTGGTGTTGTGAGCAGCCGTGTTGACGCTCCACCAGTCTTGATTACACCAAGCTTGCAACGTCTTGGTACAGAGCATACGTCCATCTCTTGAACTCACCGATGTCGGGATTGCGTCATTTCTACTGGACTGCACGCCATATTAATTTTATTCATTACAATTGTCCCAATGAAAAATTTATCATGGTAAAAATATCCTCTATATGTGCGTGGTTCTTTCAGCTCGTATCGAGTATATGAAGTTCACAATTTCGTCAAGTGCCCAGCAGGTGGCGACAGCCTGCTTAAACTACGAAGGTTCAGCCGAGGGTTTGCTCAGTCAGGGTCGTCCATGTTGTGTTGTAGAAATAAGCCGCACCTCCATATGGCCCTCTATTTCATGGTTATTTCAGGACTCGTTCGATTAGGTCGTCAGAGTCGACCTAAGCCAAGCCCACTTGACTTGATTTATGCAGAATTGTAGATAGAAGCTTGAGCTTCGTCACTTTAAATCGTGTGGTACTCGTAGGTGCTAGAAAGCTGCCTGATTATGTTGAGCAGGTTGAAATCTCCATTTTACGGAGAAAGAATTAGTTAATAGAAGTCTCACTGGTGACTGATTGAGAGTCAACGCCTGAAACTGGAACCAACTAGTTGATGTCCGGGCACCTGTCTGAAAATTCGGCCAAGTCAAGCCCCAAATGCTTAATTTCGCTGCCCAATTGAACGCGCCTTCAGTCTTTGTTATAGGCATTCGCGATGACTTTCAATTCGAGTCCACATTACTTCCTATCTTGTTCTTACTTTTAAAGATAGTTTGACTTATGTTCATCTTCTTTCCTGCATAGCGTCTCCGAGCGTGGTAATGCTGGCCTTGCCTTTATGCGCCAAAGTTTTCCTTCTTTCTCGAAACACTAAGTGGTGACCTGGGAGACCCTAACTAATACAGTATATGCGTCGGCCAATGTTACATTACCCTGTGATATGGACAACAACACTTCAACGTTATTTCTTTACGTCAGATAGACTTTAGGCAAGACCACTTTACTTCCTTCCTCTCTCTTACTCGTGCTGTGAGTATAATTTTCTTTCTACTCTTTTGTTTTCACCTTACTCATGTGTAAAGTGATCTTATGGAAATTGTCGTTATGCATGGCCTTCCTACTGTTTTTCTGTATTATCTCGGCTGACCCTTTTGTGTTACTTACAGGGTGCCATGGCAAACTGGGCTTAAGCTAATATTAAAGTTATACAAATACTGAATAACCAAGCCAAAGTTTCCGAATGAAATATGCCATGATAGCTTCAGCATGAAGTATTCCATTATAGGGTAACATGTCTAATACCCGTCCACCATGCTAGTAGCCGTCCACTTGGATTTAAAATCTTCTTGTGTGAAAACTAGCAGTGCTAGAAAGCCGTACATAGGCTTAAACTGTAGCCTAAGTAGTACCCTACAGTTTAAGCCTATGTACCTACTAGTTTTCACACAGAAAGTTGTTGAGCCAAAGTGGACGGGTACTAGACATATTACCCTAACTGCACAATGAAATATTCTACGATGTATTATGACAACAGATCAATAAGAGCGTCGAAGTTAGGATCGATATCAAACTAGCTGTGAAATCGCAAAGTGTGAGGCATGATCACCACAGTTACAATTCACCATTGACCGAATAGGTAAATGAAAGGAAAAAAACACAGAGCTCTGCATCGTGAGAACACATAAAAATGCTGTATCTTTTCTTTCTGGTAACTCTACTTTAGAAAAAAATTATATCTAATGTTCACTTAAAACATTGCTACGTTCTCACCGCAGTAATGCACGAGCATTAAAGTGTCACACGTAGCTAACCAATATTAGCGCTACGCGTTTTCCGTAGAATACGATTCCAAAGTTAAAAAGACAACAACGCGGTGATTTTTTTTATTTAGCTTCTGATCATCGATATTGTATTCCTTATTGAACCACCGCACTTGAGTAAAATGCTTAACTTCTGTACGGGCTGATAAACAAGCCGCATTGACTGGTGAGCGTTGCGGTGGTAGTGCTGTCTATACGTAGGTAAGTGCAGGGTGTGTCCGCACTCTGTGCCCGGGGCCATGTTTGTTCGAAGGCTCAGTGTTGTCTTTGTGACATGTTGCAAGCTGTGGGTTTCCGCAAGGACTCTAGTATCGTTTCTGCGCATTCTGTCACTTGAAAAGTATATTTGTTTTTTCTCGTTTTGACGCCGTATCAATGTTTAAAAACATCGTGAAATCTTAAAGAGAAGAGCACCTCTTATACTTTTTATATATGTAATAATACTAATAGTGAAGCTTACAAAACGAGATCTAACGGCTGATATTGCTCCGGGGTTGATGATGATCGAATGACATCACTTACTCTTCGAAACCACCATATTGAGGTGCTGTAGCTGGCGAGTTTTGTACCGGAATAACAATATATCATGACGAGTAACGGAAGCTTAGGCCTCACCAGCAGCTACGCTTAACAACAAGCGGCCGCCCATACCGCGCGTCCCACGTACAGGGGCCGGCTTTATCCTGATATAACAAAACGCTTCGTGTCTGTATTTATTTCGTGTCCGCTCTTAGGGAAATAGGCGGAAAATAAGCCAGGCTGCAGATTTTATAATTAAGTTAAGCTTTCATAGAGATCGATCACCAGGGTGCAGAAGATTGCGAAAGTGTGATCCTTAACCCTTTATCTGACTACACTTTTTGCTTGAAATAAGTCTTGAAATCGGAGCAATATCTATGCTGCTTCTGGAGTCCGATTTTACAACTTTTTCCCTGAGGTCACGACGCATAAATGCGGCAGATGATCAACGGAGCGCTCCACTCACGAGGTAATGATTTTGCACGGGCAGTAGACTATTATTTCTCCTAGCTCTGTCTTTCTGTGACGAAGTAGATTTCACTTCGGAGGCCAAAATTTCAGCACTTCAACGCAGATATTTGAGTTGGAAAGACGGTATCATAGCTATGGTGCACTCACACTGCATATAAGCTGACTGGAGTTTCATTTAAGTTTATTGCCGTGTTTTACTCAAGATTTTACTTTTGCCTGTCAGTATGGAAGCCGCACGTGAAGGAAGAAGGAGAATGGAGTAGAGAGAACCGAAGGATGAGACCACGACAAAGGATCAAAGGAAAAATAATGAACAAGCAAGTCGAAGAAGATTCCGTACCGGTCTATATTAAGCAAAAATATCGACTAATAAAGTGAATTTTTCATGCACGGGTCCACTAGTATTCAAATAAAGGCTGTGTACAATATTGTTGGAAACATTGAGGCTGAACTTACCACCGCGCTCAACTTTTATCGAAAATTTCGAAGTTTTAGGACGTTGCTTTCACAAACCGCGTGAAAATCAAGTCGAAGTGCCAGGCATTCAAACTTTGAAAAAGTATGCATTTCGATACATAATGAGACTCGAGCATATTTTTCATTCTGGATAGTGTTGACTCGCGAAGCCATAAGAAGTTCATATGCAGAGGCGGGCCTTAGAACACACCTGAGCTCTCTGCTGATACCCACAGGAAGTTTATATACAGACGCGGTCTTAAGGACAGACCTCAACTCACTGCTTATGCCCACAGGAAGTTCATATGCAGACCCGTGCCTAAGGACAGACCTCAGTTCGCTGCAGATGCCCGCTGGAAGTTCATATGCAGACCCGTGCCTAAGAACAGACCTCAGTTCGCTGCAGATGCCCGCTGGAAGTTCATATGCAGACCCGTGCCTAAGGACAGACCTCAGTTCGCTGCAGATGCCCGCTGGAAGTTCATATGCAGACCCGTGCCTAAGGACAGACCTCAGTTCGCTGCAGATGCCCGCTGGAAGTTCATATGCAGGAGCAGGATAAATCATAATAGCAGCGGCTCCATTACCTAGTAAAAGATTCAGTCTTGGTGGCGGAGGCCGTGGGTCATCTGAGAGTGAAGCTCGGAAGGGAGGACTGACCTTTGGAACAAAGCTCTTCATTGGAATTATGGCTTAGGGTACGGGGGCCAAACTTACATGCTTCGCGAGTGTTGCCATAAACTGCATTGTCTCTGAGGCCACGGGTGTGCTGTTGTTGGGGTTATGTTGGCGGCGCAATAAAAGCATTTTTGGTTTTGCTTTCAAATCGCCAATTAAGACGTGTATGTCTGCAATAAACTTCAAGAACTTAAATGGTGCCAATCCAAACTTTACCTCTGAACTTCTTCGGATGAGGTCCAGGTAGTGTACTGCCGGGACCATATATGCTTGCATATACCCTCAGACTCTCTGTGAGCTAATCTCGCTATGATAAAACGACGCAAAAATACAGTAGGCTCAGGGAAATCAGCGGAGATGCTTATGCAAGCATGAGTGGTTGCAGCAGAGCCGCGGGTGTTATATTTCCGATCAACGTGAAGTACATTAGCTACTGCTTTGATGATCGAATTGCTCTATTCCACAAGTAATGTTTCTCTCATTTTGTAAGTAACTGCATTAACGATATTATATGTTGCCTCGAATTACCCGCATCAGACCAGCATTAATTTCGTTAACTGAAAAACCGTAGTGTTAGCCGCTGCCTAGACAAATCGCTCGCAGCAGACCAGTAATTCTTACCTCATTTCCCAGGTAACAATAGGAGCTGCCTAATTAATCAGAAAGACCCGATCGCAGAGCTCGGATGTTTGGAGCAATAAATTCTATTGCAAGGCGAAGCAAAAAATGACCAGCAGAGTTGTCCCTAAGGTTGCGCCGGCAGTGTCCTGTTGCCTGCCGGTTAGATGCTATCGCAGGACAAGAAAACTTATAATTTTCAAAGCGATTATCGAGCCCGTGGTTATGGAATGATCAAAGTTCTGCCAATACGAGTTAAGGTTTAGTAAAAGTTGTACCTACACACTTAACTAATATCAGAGATTGTGCCGACGCTCTGGAAGGACATTTAGAGGTTGTACTGCTGTTCTGTAAAGTATATAAGAGGTTGTCCTGATGCACTGTAAGATATATCATAGGTTATGCTGATGGGCAAAAGGAATATTATAGTCTTTATTGTTGCGCTGACTGTATAAGAAATTATACATTGAGTACTGCGCTTGATATGGACTAAGCCAGGATCGAGATACCGTCAATATGCATGTATGCAAGGATCTATCGAGTTTGTACATCGACCGACATTGCTGTGCGTATCACTTTTTAGGCATCCGCCGCTTTAGAGCAGAGCACAATATTCTTGCCACTAGTGCTAATTACGTTTCATCCCTCGAATTTTGTAGTGTATCATGTGCGAGGAATGTTCCTTGTTTCAACAATGGTTTTATTATTATTATTAAAACTTTACGCTAGAGCTCACACGGACAGGTAATACAACCGAAATGAAGCATTTTGCAACACCGGAAAGCCCAAAACGCTGCTAAAGGAAATCCAGCAAAAAACCATAATAGCTGACTTGAACGCCTACAGGCCAATACGACCAAATGCCGATGCCGGCAACAAATTCCACACCTTTGCCGACCAGGGCACGAAGCACCGACAGAACTGATTAGTTCGACAGACGGCAGCCTGCAAAGTGAATGAGTGCGCTCCGCACGCAGCACGAGTCTCCTTCCCAAATACCTTGAGGGCAGGGAGAGAAGAATACAACCAATGCCTCTCATTATTGTACACTTTATAAAACATACATAGCTCAGCTACTCTTCTCCTGTGGGACAGGTTCACCAGATCATTATCAGCGCACAGCCTGCTGGCTGAACTAACAAGTCGGTTAGCAAGTGAGTGTCAGCTGCTGAAACCAAGACCGGTGAGCAATACTCCAACACAGGCAGCTAAAACGCATAAAAACATCTGCGGACAACCTGACTGTCACCAAACACAGAATTCACCTTACGCAAGAGCCCAATCTTAGTGGAAGCACGTGACACCATGCATGCTTTTTGTAATGTTATCTTCGCTGTATTGCTCACTGATTATAGCCCAATATTCTCATTAGCGTTGAAGTTCAGATAGGCCTAATTCCAAACAGTAAGTTTGGCCATCCGTTGATGTGATTGTATATTTCATCGAAACGACATCGGTTGTTATTGACTAGTGCCGTGTAACTGATTCTTATGCTACGCACAAATAGCGTGCATTACTTTGTTCGGTTATGCTCTAAGGGATTGGAGCTAAAGCTCCACCCTTTTTAGCCTGCGGCTATGTGCTGCAGGCCTCTGTACGTTACCACTGGAACGAAACGGCAGGGCCGCGCCTCTGTCGTACCCTAAGTCTTGAACGGACGAGA
Source organism: Parhyale hawaiensis (assembly GCA_001587735.2). Taxonomy (NCBI): domain Eukaryota; kingdom Metazoa; phylum Arthropoda; class Malacostraca; order Amphipoda; family Hyalidae; genus Parhyale; species Parhyale hawaiensis. The sequence goes on from LQNS02000155.1 coordinate 8,851,725, forward strand.
TTATAGAGGGTTTGAGTAAGTGCAGTGGGTTACATTGCACCACTCCTTGCTACCTACATCTTAGGGAATTTTAGTAGCATCTCGGTGCTAACCATCAATGCAGCAAGTTAGGTTCCGCTGCAGTGAAGTTCAATACATATAGGGCAGTGACCGTTACGAACAACGACTAGCGTTGGCTCTAGCCCTTGGAGGTTAGGCTTGTATGTATAAACTGCAAGCCCGTAAAGTTCCCAGGGTAGACGTGGGTACTGTTGGTTCTATAGTTCTATACAGCTCATCTTTCGCCCATGTGCATTTCCTTGCATGAGGGTTTCCCCAATCCCTGCATTCGAGTAGTTCATACTCCTCAATGAAGCTGCTGGTGGTCAAAACGAGAAGAGATCCAAGTTTAGTCACCTTGAACACGACACGAGCAGACAACGAGAGTGGAATTCTAACGCTCCTACCCCAGGGCTGCGCGTATTACATCAAATAGATCACTTTCTGCAACTCCTGCTAATCTCCATTAACAGCACGATTCTGTTTTCAGACGCTACTCGTCGTCTAGCATCGGAAATTCTTCCTGCATTTACGATGCATCTCATGCACTTTCCCTCCACGCTCTCACTGGAGCTGCAGCTCTTCTTGCTCACTACCCCCTGACCCCGGCCCTCCTCCACCGTCCTGTCCTGGGAGGAGCGCGAGGTTAAGAAACTGACAATTATGATTATCCTGCCCGAGTATCCCTCCGCTACCCGTCCTGGCTATGGGTGAGCTGTCTGCCCTGCCAAGCCTTGAGTGGCTATCCAACGGCGTGTGGGGTCTTGAGGGTGCAATACACCTTTGGGTATTTCGGGTTATTATGGTAAGGAGAGATGTATTTTGATATTGTCCCAGCTGTATGCAAATAGTCTAAGCGCGGTGTGTTTTGCGGTATTGGCGTTATTACGGTGCGAAGAGGTGGTCTTCGATACTGCTTTAGCTATATGTAGGGCTTGTGTGCTGTGTACCTAAAGGATTTTTATGTTGTAATGGAGGGGAAAAATCGATTTTGATACAGTCTCAGAAGTAGATAGTCTTTGTGTGGTGCACTTTTGAAGTTTTGGGTTGTTATGGTGAGTAGTGATGGTCTTAGGTACTATCCCAACTGTGTTGGGTCTGTGTACGGTGGAGAGAGATTTTCTTGTATACTATCCCAGGCTCCCAGCTGCATGGTGTTTTTTTTGTGCGTGGTACGCTTTACGGGTGATTGGGTTAGTAATTATCTTCGATACTAAACCCGTTGCAATCAGTGTCTGTAAAATTGGACCTTGTAGTATAGGCCTACAGGTATTCCTCGTTGTAGACCGGAGTTGTTCTAGACAGGTTTCGATATAGTCCCAAAATATTTAATTCCAGTTCTTTGATTTAACCTTGGTTTTGAATTGACCCATTCTTCCTGCAGCACTAGTGGAAACTTCGAAAAAATCTATTAAAATTTTCTTCTTGTTTTAATCTTGTCTTGAACCAGTCGTCGTTAATGATTTTGAATTTTGAAGCATCAGCTGTGATATTAGAGGTCTTACGTTTGTAGTCGGCCTTGTCGAGGATCAAAATTCCATTACCTTTATCCGGTCGTAAGATTATAATGGACTCATGGACGCCCGCGTGCACTTTTTATCTGACTCTGTATATTAAGTTTACGTAAATTGAACATTGTCCGTGATGATATGCTAGTTGTATTATCATTTGAAGGTTCTTTTCTTTCCTCTTTAATAATTTGAGAATCAATAAGATTTATTGTGGTATTTCTTCAAGACTCCCCATTTTCTTTGAGTTATGAGAAAGCACGGATTGAGGCGTGTTGTAGTGAGACTCTAGACCGTGTTGCTATGAGATTCCGGTGTAACACCGCTTGACTCTAAAATTTGGGATGAATGCATAATAAACGGAAACCTCACTCTTAAATATTGCTGGAGGAGCTTTAATTTAGCGTTTGTACGATAAAAATGGGAAAATATGCAAGAGTGTGAATATGCATCAGCTATGCGACATTCTCTTAATTTTCGTATGTCACTTGTTCTCAATGCTTGCAAGCAAAGGCAATATTTGCGCAAACAAAGATGGCTTAACCAAGCTTAAAGCTCTATAAATGTTGAGGTGGTCGTCGGTGTTACCTAACCTGAATCGCATTAAATGTCGGGTAACACTCGTGACACCGGCAGTCTGATTGCAACACGCCTCAGGTCTTGTTTTAGTCGACCGGACTTGTTCTGAATCGCTTCTTTCCTGCACGGATCACTGGTCTATACCGAGAACTTCCTCTATTCGTTTATTATGCTTATTGTCGCGGAAAGCCCGAATTCATAATATTTTTTAACATTAACTTATGTATATCTTATGCCATGCCCTGGACTCATTCATACCAACAGCTGAATTAGTCGCACTTCCGGCTCAATCTTTATATGTCGCAGTCACATAAATCTCTAACGTTCTCGTTTGCCAGAATACTTCTGAGGCATTTTGCCTTCCCGTAATCCATGCTTTTGTTTCGTCCAAGAGTCAATACTACAAGGAAATTCCTTTCAATCTTCCGATGGCCTGTTCTAAAGTCTTCCAACCAAGTTTATTAGATTCGTTGCCTCGAATTTTATGGAGGGTCTGAGCAGGCAACCTCCGCCCTTCCGAGAGTCGTATGCATATTATACAAGGCCACGGGGAAGTAAGGCCTTAATGGCGCCATGTATTATTTATGACTTCACCTCCGATGCTTCATTACGATAATTCCGCTTCCGTTGGAAGCAGAGTACAACTGCTCCATGCTTGCCATAGTTTTCGCAAGGACCACTGTTAGCCACGGTAGATTGTATTGTGCGATTTCCGCGCCTATGTCGAACGTTCTGGAAACGGGAGCGACCATTAGGGTCCATTGCCACGCCATCAAATTCACCGGCAAGTTTCTATTTGGTATATATGTTGTGCGCCTTCGGTGGATTTGCTCGATCGATCGCGCTGCGCGTTTGGTGGATCGTTCAATTTTTTAAATAAAAAGAAACAGTCCTTGCCTCCCCTAACCTACCCGACATTAAACCCGAATATAGTCCAACTTACCCGAAATTACGGCCTAATACCTACAACATCCACCAAACGCGCACATCATATAAACCAATCTCTACTCGTAAGCATCATCACTGCAATCCCAACGGCCTCAATACGCGGAGCTTCAAAGACCTGCAGTAAGTATAACAATATTCTGGGTTATATCGTGTTACCAATGTGTCTCAGAAGTTAACTTACTTGTAGCGAATCCAAGTGTACAAGTGTTATGACTTCGCAATTTTGTGTCAGCCAATCGCTACATTCAGTGACCACGCCAGTATAGTGTTCCCTGTCAGAGCGTCTGTACTCTGTACTCTTAATTTCTGGCAATATTCTTAGCTATCCATGTGGTTAAGAATATCCAGTAAATCGCAGTGTTAGAACCCTTAGCTGCAAATGTGTAATATGTACTGACATTTCCATTTAAGCATTGCTTCATCACAGCATGCACAGTTAGTTTTTGCTACAGTGCGGCCATAGCTGCCGCAACCACAGTACATGTCCTAGTATCTATCAACGTAAACCCCATATTCGTGTCGCGGTTAATCACCGTAGCACGAAATAACGTGCTGTAAGGATACATTGATCAGTGGCTATCACTTCGTAGTTACTTAACTAATTCACGTGTGTACCATTTCACTGCATCAAATAACATGTACCAAGCGTGTACTTGCTCTAGCGCTTAATGCGCGTCACATTGCTATAACAGTAAACTCATGTGCGTATGACACTGTATGTATCGTATAGATGAAAAATAGTCTCCTGCTGTTACGTTCAAATTCCTTTCAAATGTACGGTATTTTCTCGTCTTACATCCGTGCATTAACTACAAACTTGATGTTAAGAACAGCAAAAATTATTTTGTTGGACATATTCTTCTTATGTAAGCGAAACGCTCTTAATATATTATTGCACCACGCTTAAATATTGTCACGACGATAACACTACATTGCAGTGTTGCGTTCTTCCATTCTCAACTTTGTTTTAAAGACTTAGAGATAATGAACACTTTTATTTTGATGTCAGTCCGCAATATAGACTATTTCCATATGTGTATGCATTATGACTAATTGGCTGTGCATCTTTCTGCAGCTCACTACTTGCAAAAAAGATGTGTGAATGAAGTCTTGTTCTTCATTCCATCTTCAGCCAAGCAAATGCTTGGACACTTATCTTGAACTGACTCCCAATTTGCAGTCATAGGGTTATCGAGGGTCAAAGGCCCCTTTTACACTTAGAATTTCTTCTTTGCAGATTGCTTCAACTTCGGAATTTTTCCAACAGCTGAGGTCAGGGTTGGCTGGTTTAAACCCAAATAAAAACAAACCAAAAAACATGTTTTTTTTTGGGGTTTATTTGGTTTTTATTGAATTTGTTTGGTTTTTATTCATAAATTTCGAAAAATAAACAGTTTTATTTCTAGATATGATTAAATTTCTGTTACACAACTAAAGGATGAGTTGATGGGTTTCTATTTACGAATCCATTTGACTGTTAGCCTGTTAGGATAGTTATGGTCAAGTATTGCTTATGTTTATTAAAAATCTATAACCTATTGAATTTTGTGTTTATCACCTTCTATCACCTTTATTGTTCTCACATTAAAATACATATTCATTCAGTCAAAACAAAACTAGGGTACAGGAAATATGGAGAACGCGTCCACTGAAAGCGTATACACTTATGGGACATAAGTCATAAAATCGTCAATAATGTCATTACCTAAAATAAACAGAGTTCAATTATATCTACTAGGTACAGGTTATTTTCACATATTTGTCAGTCTTACACTTTATACCACTATTCATTCTCAGTTTCCTTCAGAGATGCATTTCTAATTATATTCTGATATGCCTGCAGCTACTGAAAAGTAGAAGTGGTTATTAAAGTTTCTATTAGATTGCTAGTGAGATTATGAGAAGGATGTAGCCATGTACAGTAGCCATTGCATTTTATTTAGTTTAATTAGCTAGTAGCTCGCCATTTCCATCGAGTTTTCTTTTTATTTTAAAGAGTTTAAGTGTGTTTCAAAGGCTTTTATAGCTATTTCACTGTCTTCAGTTCATTGCTCTGTTTTTAATTAGCTAGTAGCTAGCTAGTTCTGTCAAGTTGTATATGTTATTTGAAGTGTTTTCAAGTTTTTCAAACGATTTTACATTGCAATAGTGATAAATCCTAGCTTCTCTGCAGTTTGTATTCTTAATGTAGCCATAGCGAATACAGGTACTCTGCTAACTGCTTATTCTTAACCCCTTTTCTTTTAAGTCATTCTTCTGCAATAGGAAGTTGAAATGAAGCGACTAAGATTGTTGATGACTAGCTAACTACATCTCTACAAAGCAGAAAAACCCTTTAATTGTTCGGTAAATTTCGTAGCACTAGAAAAAAAAACAATTAAATATTCAAAAAATAAACAAATAAACCATGGCTTTTGGTTTAAACCAAAAAACCACGGTTTTTGCCAAACCTGGCTGAGGTTGATTGGCCGGAGAGGGACATTGCGATGTCTGCATCCACTCGAAAGATTATCATCCATTGTAGCTTCTTTGTCGTGTATTACCTACCCGACCACTCGACTGCACTGAGCTGTAGAATTCTCTCTTTTGACGTACTTTCTGCGCTTTTTACTTTGTGCAAAAGGCGCCTACCTAGCCTTCAGCGTTAAATACTATCTAATGGGTCGATGTTAATTACAAGAGCGCCCAGCCGTCAAAAATGACGACAGAAATTTTGTGATTGAGCTTTTTATTGTTTCGGTTCCCAGTATAGGTTTTGTTGTTATTTTAGGTCTCATCCCTGCAGGCCTGATCTTCTATTAGTGAAACGCAAGCTGTACAACCATGAGCTTTGCGATAGCAAAATATCCTCCCTGCAAGATAAGGCGTGAATATCAGCTTGGAATTGAGCAAGTGTTAAGAAAATATAGTTCAGTCAAAAGAATTCACTGGAATGCCCAGGGCTCACCGTATTGTGGATACCAACTGATTATTGAGCCGCCAGCGTCGAAATTTGGGTGCGATGTAAATCTATCAGTACTATATAATAATTCACGTCGTGTTTTTATTTATTTATTTATATCTTTCCTGTCACCCTCTATGGGAATAAGATATGAGAAAATTCAGATTTCAAAATGTAAAAAAAGGTGGAGAACCTTGCAATCTTTTTCCAGTATTATTTAGGGGAAAAATAGAACTAATAAGATAGGAGAAAATTCAGATTTCAAAAGGCGAAAAAACAAGTTGGGTACCTTGGAATTTTCTGCTTCAGTATTAGATAGGGGAAAAATAAGGAAGCCCAAAAGACGGCGGGGATTTTGGTGAAGTGTTAATTTTTTGCCGTCATTTATAATGACGGCACGGGCCACTAGTACTATAATAAGAGAGCTGTCTGTCAGTCCGTCCGTCCGTCCATCTGTCCGAAGCCTTATTTTTCCCCTATCTAATACTGAAAAAAAAAAATGCCAAGGCACTCAACCTTTCTTTTTGCCAAACCGTATCCAGGATACGAACCCGGGAATTCCCGGGTTATTAGCGAAGGCTTGGTCACGGGCCATTGTGAACTTGGTTGCTTTTGTGCACTTGGTGGACAATGTGGTCTTGGTGAACTTCGTGGACTTAGTGGATTTGGTGGATTTTGTGGATTTGGTGGACTTTGTGAATTTTGAAGTAGTGTGAACTTTTTTCGATGGGATGGTCAAATGTTTTCAAATACTTATTTCATGACTTTTTCAACAAAAGGGTTGCGTTTGCTGCACTAGTTCAATATAAATATAAAAAGGCGTCTGCTCAGCGTGAAGATTCAACTACTACGATATCATTCAGCAATGAAAGCGGAGATCCAGAGCCCGGGATCCAAAGGCCGGAGATCCAGAGCTATATCTGTCACCGGTACTCCAAGCGCTGAAATTGTATGATATCTCTACTTGTTTTTCAGTACATGAATTTTCTCCTCTCAAACTCTTAACTGCGTGACGGAGAAACGGACCAACATTGGAGTCAGCGAGCAAGGGAGCAAGCAAGCGACCAGCTGTGTTTCATTATATAGTGGATAGGTCTCACTTTCACGTACTGTATATTTTTTCAGAGCTACCGGACCTGTCTCCAGCTCTGCTCTCTACCTTATTCATTGCAAAATCTCCTGACTACTTCCATTAGACAGCGGTAGCAAAACTACTTCATATGTCTGACTGCCAATAAGCATTATTTGCATCGAAACAAGGCCTTTACGTCTTTATATTCGTTTTGCATCGCAGTTCACTACTGACCTCCCTCATTACTAACTCACTACTACGCAAGGAACCAAATCATCTCCTGGTTTCGCTCCAAGTCCATTGTATCCTGCGGTGACCTCAACCTTGACTGCTGCGAGGCATCGCTGGGCACCAAACTTATCCTGTGTTTCCAGCAAGCCCTTTCTATCCCGCGGTGACTTCACCCTCGCCTGCCTCCCCACTGTGCTCGGCACCAAATCCTGTCCTGTTTTCGCCGCAAGTCTGTTCGTCCGTGCAAACTTCCCAGGCCCAGAGCAGCCCGACTGAGACCGTGATGTTTGAACAGCGCTTTAACTCAAATACTCTGCCTGTTTTCTTAGACTCGTGCCTTCTATGGGCACCGGCATGCACCTGAGGTATAAATCATTCAAATATTTCGCCGCAGACAGGCAACGAGGACACTGCTGACATAATTTCACCTCTAGATGCTTTTGGAATCCGAAAGCATCGTGTAAGTCAGTCGCGAGAATGACTCCATAAATTTGGGAGCTCTGCTCGTGCAGTCCTAACTGCATGCAGGGCCTGGGTTATGTGAACCCTTCGGCCACTATATATAGCTCTCTACAGGAGTTTTTTATGCCACTTGCTAAAAATTCCTTAAGGTAGGTTGTTTTTTGCACTGTTAAAATTCTCTTAGCAAATATTGCTCACTGAAGCTCCGATTTTGCAGGAATAAATAATATTTTCCAGCAAATACACCGTGAGAACACGGCTTTTGTACAGATCGTGTATTTTCACGTAGAAACTTAAAAAGAGATCTTAAGATTTCATCACTGCACGAACGGCTCTGTATAAGCAAAAGGGATCCAACGACGGACTTGTGGAAATCAGTTAGAGCTGCAGGACTTAACTCACTGCTTGCCAGTGAGTCCTAAGGCTAATTTAGGAAATTTAGGTGAAATGTTTGCCAGTCAACATAGGAATCGAAAACAAGCATTTATGGTGACGCAATGAGTGACTTTTTTTAAGTACATGTAATACAAATTCATCACCATAGGCCATCGGTGCGAGGTAGCGGCCGTTAAGCTCATTTTCTTTGTTGTTTTCGCGTCGTAACCCTACCGAACATTGGGCCACCGCAGAAGCTCAAACTGTAATTCAGCTTCTGCGCAGTGCCGCTGCTACCTCAAATTTTGTAAGGGAAAATGAACTGATGCTCACTGACGACCTGCTTTGACGAGTTTGTGTATTTTGCTGATAAACGCAGTTTTCGCAGCACCGTGAACAGCTGCCGTCTTGCTTGAGATCTCGGTATTAATTAGGAAACGGTTGACTTTCTTATCAGTGCGTGAGGCAAGACTTCTTTGCTAAGGCTTGTTTGAAGCTCTCTTTGAAGACATATCAGTGATTTGTACAGCAAGACCTAATTATGATTAACTTGGACCAGGTACAGTGTAGTCTGCGGTTGAAATTTTCTCAGTCATAAGCTTGAATGGTCGTGGAAACCCACAGCCTGCAGCACTGCACATATTCACTCGACAACGGTCTGAAAGACATTGAGCCATCCGAACAGACATTACACGCTTAGCCTCACACTGTCGTCTATAGGGTCTCGCTTTCGCTTTACTACTATATCGATCCGTGGATCAGGCAACTATTCGTGATATCGTATAGAAATAAATATATTTTGAGACGCATTACAAAGTGTAATATTAAAAGAATCAAAACAGATGAACAATAAAAGTTTTCATTCCTTTCTATCTGAAAACACTACAGTGTTACCTTAAAACCAGCACGCCTTCCCTTGCATGGACGAGCAAACCTGGAACAGAAACACCGTATGACCAGGTGAAGGTAGGCATTTCCCGTTGGTTTGTAGTAGGTGTGGCGGTGTTGGGACAATACTTGTTATTGCACAAACTTCGTCGCCATGCATTTCCAGTGGGTAAGTTGCTGCTATCAGACACGCGTTCTTTCAGACATGGACTCATTCGGGAGAACAGATCTTCACAACAATTCGTACATTTGCATCTCATAGCATCTCTAGAATTTCCTGCAAATTTCACAATGATCCGTTGGTAACTTTTTAAGTTATCTTTGCAAATGCAAAACGGGTAAACTAGAAAAAAAGCGGTTGGAGGGATCCTCTCCAAAAGTTGATCATCTATTTATCCTAACACACCTAATCATCCCTGCTACAAATTTCATGAAGAGCCGACTATAATTGTTTTAATTATCTTTGTAACAAACAGATAAACTCTGACCAAAACATAACCTCCCTGGCCGAGGTAATAACGTAGCTCAAGCAGGCAACTGCAGACCTGCTGCGCGAGGCCCGCATGCGAATGCTCTCTTTCGCTCTGCTCCTGCCCATTATTATGTGCTACTGCTCTCCTAATTGTGATACAGGTTCTCTTATACCATCTATACACTTAATATAGATGTTTTAATTAGAACTTCTCGTACATGCATCAAAAATTTACGCAACCGTGTGTCTACTTAAACAACCATACAAATGCAGCCTAATACAGGCTAAAAAGTGTAGCAATACGTAGGTATATATTTAAAAACGTCACAGCTCCCGAGTACACTCACACTTCCAATTTTATATATTTGGCGCGTTCAAAGTGCACCGACGTAAACAGAACTAAGGTAGTAAGGAGTTTTAGACCCTAACATTTTTTAGCTATTTAAATGCTGCATCTATATCATTATTATTTTAATCAAATATAGATCACTGTCACTGTAGGTGCTTCTATATTAAATTTACACCCACTAACTTTCCCGTACTTTCCAGTTACACGGCATTAGTTACAAAAATTGGAAATTTTGGAGTGAAAATACAGTAACTTTAGGACATTGAGCCAGAATAAAGTAATTATTTATGAACATTTCAGTTCAATACAATACAAATGTTATTTCAGTATTTACAAGCAGTGCCATGAGTTTGTAGAATTTTCACGCATCGTTTCTGCATTGCTTTCGTTGAACTAGTAAGGGTTTCAATGGGTAGTTCTTTCCAATATTTTTCAAAGCATCCCTTCAGTCAATTCTTATCATCGAGCTGTCTGCCATTTTGGTAAACGAGCTTTGAAAAGATGCTCCATAGGTTTATATAATTCTCGGTTGCCATACTCTTCAAGCTTTACAAAAATTTACTTGTCTTAATCTACTTATGTTTTTAGCGATCGATCCTTCATTTAAAACACAATCTTTTAATACAAGACTCAGTCTCATGAGTATTTTACTTTTCTTATTCCTAAAGTTGAACCGCTTTCCCGTGTAGTGGGGCAGATAAATGTATATATGCAATGTAATCGTGCATTTGATGATACAAGCATCAAAATTAGCATGCTGACTTCATAAGGTATACTAAATAGATCTGTCCGACTAGCCACCAAAAAATGCAAGGTGGCGGCCATTTTTTCAAGGTGGCCACCAATTTTTTCATTTTTGTGCCAATTTGAATGAGACTTGGTACAGATATGTAAAGTCGAAAATAAATGTGGGTTAGACTCATGAACTTTTTTCCATTTTTCTCGTAGAAAACGAGTTAGTCAAAGAAAACGGAAAAAGGGGGTTCCACGGGAAAACTATCTCCCCTTATTATTTACTCACACCAGACTGGAGACGTGGGAACGGAGAAACTCCATGAGGTTGACAACCCTCACGCAACCAGCCCAGCGGGTGAAAAAAAGAAATATATCCGAGATCACAGAATAGCTCTGTGTACCGATCGTTTAAAGCTGCCAATACCCGCATCAGCAAAGACAGGGCCATCAAGAGATTCAAGACCATTCCAAACATCCACACACTATGGAAAAGACGAACGAGAATACTGGCCCGTATGGCATCGTAACGGTTTCAAGGCAAACTCATGAAGAGCACCAGTACGACCTTACAGTTTTTGAGCTACAGAGATGATTTTGGAATCAAAAGAAGCGGAATTTAATTCTCTACATTATAGCTTGGGCTTTTTTTTTAATTTTTGAATTAAGAAACGAGTGACAACGCGCTTTTTTAGAAAAAAAAACTTGAAAATTTTTTTTTTTAATTTTCTCAAAAACTATTGCGAAATTTAAGAAAAAAAACCTAGGCTATGTTGTATAGAATTAAATTCCGCTCCTTTTACTACTAAAATCATCTTTGTAGCTAAAAAACTGTAGGGGGAGATAGTTTTCCCCCAGAACCCCCTTTTAGCCGTTTGTTTGAATAACTCGTTTTTCATGACATGAGGAAAATACAAAAAAGTACAGGATTAGCCCACATTTATTTTTTGATTTTACATATCTGTACCAAGTTTCAATCAAATTGGCACAAAAATGAAAAGTTGAAAAAGTAGCCGCCATCTTGGATTTTTCGGTGGCTAGTAGGACAGATCTATTTAGTGTACCGCACATAGTCATCATGCTAATTTTAGTGCTTATATCCTCAAATGCACGATTTTTCCACTAGCCGCCCTACTAGTGGTGCAGCGCAGCGTTAGTTAACTCAAAATTTGTCTTCTCACATGAAGCTTTAGTATTTACGGGTTTGTTTATATAACTCTATCTTCATATACTGGTTTAGTAATTAGGAAATACAGTTTTCTTTCTCCAGATCCTAAACTTATTTTTATCCTTGTAAGTAGTTTAAATTTGTGTGGCTAGTGCCCTGTAACTTAAATTAGAACCTGCTGGAAATATTAGCGCCTAAAACTTAATATTAAAGCATCTACTACAGATTAGATTAGATAGCTGGTTGGAGACGTACACGGACCAACAGGCTCATTCCTAGAGAGCAGCCGGGACTTGTGCTCCTGCCCTGTATGATCTGTTGCCTTTACGTCAGCATCATAGAGATATCTGAGGAAGAAAAGATGACGAGAATAAAGTCATCCATAGAGTTGATCGTGCTAGCATAATTAATTACTGTGGCTTAGAAACTTTGGTCGAAACTAGTTTAGGAATCCTGGAGGAGTTCATAACTGTGGAGGATGTTGCTTCGAATTTATCAAGACTATTTTAAACGCATTGACTGACTCTGTAGCAATAATCTTGGAGGGGAGTCTGTTCTTTTTGTTCACGAGGAAGAACTGGAAAAACTGCTGGCTGATAGTAGTTCTTCGATCTTTATTGCTTGAGTGTGTTGCCGTTGCTTCGCAGGCGATCATTAACGTCTCTGTCATAAAGTCCCGTTGTAGGTACGTTGCTAAGGCCCTTCAAGTACTTGAATGATTCTATTATTTGCCTTCTAAGTCGTTTTTGTTGGATAGAAAGAAGTCTCACTTCCTGTAGGCGACATTCGTTTGACTTATTTTGCAGTTTAGGTATCAGTTTTGTTGCACTGCGTTGGATTATTCCCATTTTATCGATGTCGTTGCCGTTGCGAGTGTGGCGACCAGATTTGAACAGTATATCCTAAATGCGGGTGCGTTAGTATGTGCTAAAGCTGCACGGCAGTAGCAAACCTTGCGTGCTGAAGTCACACGCCAAAGGAGCTACTGTAGGTTCGATCCTATGCGAGACAGGCGAGCTTTTTGTGACGCTGTTGCACTGACTCAGCAGAATAGCTATGCACAGCTTCCGTGCATTTGCCTTCCTCAGAGATGAAGAGGGTGGGGGGGGGGCGCAGGTCGTTGAACTTTTCGTCGATGACGCCCTAATTCTTAACAACCCATGGTCGACTGCAGCGGTATATATTCCTCTGGGGCCAGTTGGCCTGTATCTGCAATACGAACCAGTGCGTGAGGGTTTCCCAGTTGGAGGGTGTTGTCAAGGTTACTTTACCTTTACCATTAGCAGAAATGAACCTGAGAGCTGGATATCGAATCCCTTAGGATTCATGGAATGTGTAACGTGGCATTACTCTTTTCTGACGCCTCCGAAATCAGTGTTGCAAACGAGATTCCAATGCGTAGAATTCGTTATGCCACAATCCAAGCTTGTACAGAACACATTTTTGCTCGTATAAAGTTCGGGTGAGCGCCTATTACACTTATTTATTTACGGAAATTAAAGGGAAGTTATCGCTCCGTAAATCTGCAGCATTGGAAGGTAAACTATCATCGTATCAATTCGTAGAATTTTAATGAGCTTTTAACCACGGTGCTGTCACTTATGGTAAATTTTTGTATGTTTTCAATAACATTAGTGCAGGACTCGTCATAATTTTACATGTACAGTAGAAGTAGTATAAAGCATTTACTCTTTAAACTGTATTTATGGATTACCACAGATATAGACAGAACACTTTGTTGTGGAGGGCAAAACTTACAACGTTCGTTCCCTAATTGTATAGCTTTATAGCTTAAAAATGGTACGTTCACATTGGATGTTATACACCATAGGAGCTGTACACATGTATAAGCATTAAAGATCAGTGCTGGCTGTACTCCCATTAATGATGGCACTCGATTATGTATATATTTATTTGTTTACAATTTAGAGGAGAGGAGAACATTAAATTTCTTTTTACTGTGGTGGTTAAATTTGGAGTTTTAAATTAACAATAATTTTAGTAGCTGTGCTGTCATTTACTATACCGTGCTGTAATTTGCGAGGCAGCTTCAGCAGCGCGCTGCCGTTATGCCGTAAATTTACTATTAGGTTAGATAGTTACCATTAAATGGACCAACAGCCGAATCCCAGAGAGGGGCTGCAGACTAGGTTTCGGCCCGCTCTGAGCTGTTGCTGAGCAAGCTCTGCTTGTAGCTCCCGCTAGTTTTTTTGCATGACAGTTTCCCTGTTCCGTAAAAATTTTTCTTTCATTCATCAAGACTACATTCTCTCTTTTTATTTTTTTCCCTCGTTTTCTGTTCTTAGCAATTAATGAGTTCGTTTTTTCGTGACATACTACAGTTTGCGTCATCTTCCTCCCTTTGGTTTGCAGTTTGTGCTTCGAATCACGAGGAGTAACCTAGGAATATAAAAATACGGAATTTACTCTTATGTAAGCTTTGGATAGGCGTTCACCTATATAAAATGAAACAGTAATATGAAGAAACTCTTAGCACATTCTTCACAACTGCATAGGGCAGATGTGCTATACACTTTCCCTCTTGTTTGTACTGTCGAGTCAACAAAGAAAGCGGCGTAACACGAAATTCGCACATTCAGTTTGTTTGTTGTCCAAAAATAGGGAGAGTGAAAATAGTTTATGGTAACGGGGTGACCAAGTCGGGCCAGGAGCTGCAATACTGTGCCCGCAGGTTCAGTGCTTGAAGAGTGCTTGTCTTGTGTAGGTGACAACGCCACTACTGTTACTGCCGACGGTACCGACTGCGGCGCTGTCTTTTCATTCATGTAATTCCTTTCAAGCTAAATACACTGAGACGTACAAAGCTCGAGATGGAAGAAAAGTGTCGTACTGTCGTCTCATTGGACTACGGCATGTCGGTGATACGTATTGACTTAAGCCTGAAGGCGTCTATATAGACGACGAGCAATTTATTGTTTCCCGACCCGAAAAAAAACTCCCATACTACAAGAAGGACCGACAAGCTACTGAAAGGTGGATTGGTGTTAGAGCCTTCGACAGCAGCTGTGAAACTCAAAGGAAAACACCAAAGCAATTTTTTTTTCGGCGTCACTAGCAGAACGATGTGACACGAGGTGTCGACACGATAAACGGATTCTCATGCTACCTTCGCGTTATTAGCAGCACGTCTTGCGACTGGTCTTGCGAGGCAATAGTTCGAGACGTTTCCTCCATGTTAAGCGTTGCGCGTGCAGTATGCAGTCAGAACGGAATTAAATTAATGGAACTATAGTGCCTCAGTCGGTATCATTGATAATAAAGGCAATGGTGTTTTCGCTTTCACTATGCAGGCACTCGCCATACACCGACGCCTGCCGAGACTGAGCTCTGTACCTACCGGCTGTCATGGCCATAGAGCCAATACAAGATCCCCACTCTCTGTGATGGAATAATTATTCTAGTTTGAAGATGCGATGTGCCGATATTCCTGCGAGGACTGTTTGCAAATGAACTTCTACTCTCATTAACTAAGCTTACTTCGTAGAAAAGAAGAACGCTTAATAGAGAATAGAAAAGAGAGGATGTTGACAGAGACGAAGAAAAATATAAATGGAAAAAGCCCGATGATTAAAAATGAGAGTGATCGCGAATAGAGAAAAAAATAGCACGATAAATAAGGTAGATGGAACAAGATGAAACGGTTGATACCAAAGACCGAGGGCGGTAGATACTGAAAACGGAAGCGGTAGATTTTGAAAACAAGAATGCTTGATACGGAAGTGTGGGACGATGGATACATAGATGAGTATGGTAGATACAGAAGACTGAAACTGGTGCTAAACACGAGGAAGACTGTGCTTATAGAAGACGAAGACGGTAGAGTCGGGAAACAGGACAGGGATAGTAGGTAGATACAGAAGATGGAGGACGGTAGACAAAGACTGGGACAGTTAGAGAAGTCGGGGCTGCTGGATTCAGAAGACAAGAACTGTAGATGTTGATGATAAAAGTGCCTGATATAGAAGAAGAGGATGGCAGGTGTACTGGAGAAGACTGTACATGTAGAAAATGTGATCGATAGGTACAGAAACAGAGAGCGGGAGATATCGGAGACATGGACGACAGATACAGAGAAACGATAGATGCAGAGGAAAAGGAGATATAGAATAGATCGATAAGGTAGAACAGAGGAGACGATAGACTATCGTGCTGTATCAGAAGGACAGACCGGGCGGGTGGAGCAGGGGCAGGTTATCCCTCAGCGGACCGTTATCCGGAGCGCGTTGACCGCTGGTCGGTATATAAGGCTAAGTGCCGACTGCAGGCGCTGCATTTGTGCGACCCCGACCTCATCCAACCGACACCACACCTCCGGAGTCCGTATTGCACAATAGGCGGAAATTGGAAGATATTGCCTCTGAGAATATTGTACTGCAGCCGGCGAAATGAGGATCACTGTGAGTAAAGTTTTCGGCGCGTGTTGCTGCAGATGATATTCAGTGTAGATGATTTCTGGTCACTTTGTAGTACAGATGATTTTCTCCAGCTATAAAGTTCGTGGATGACTTTGCAAATACGACTTTCGTTGAAGTAGTCATTAGGGAACTAATTTTCGATTGAGATTATATTTACGCTGTAGTTTTGGTTTTATTTATACTGTGAACTTAATTTTTACGTTCAGCAAATTTTTATAGTCTTATTAAAGCGAAAGCGAAGCTCTTCACTGGAAGTGAATTTTAGGTTACTTAGTCCCGAAGTGAACGTTGGGCTCTATTATCCCACAGATGATATTTACCGAAAGTAAATTTGAACGTAGACATTTGTACCGGAGATACAGTATACGCTGAATGTAATTTTGGGCTTCGTGTTCGTACAAATGATATTTAATGAAAGTAAGCTTGGGGTTAGTGACTACGTTTGCGTACAAATGATGTTGATTTAAGCAAAGTTTCGGGTGAATTTTTTTGAAAGTAGACCTTTAGGTGCATCTTCCTTCAGATGATAATGATTGAAATTGAACCGCTGGGCGCGTACTTGTGAGAAACGACGATATTTGGCTTCATGTTCGTAATCAATCGTACTTAATGAGAACAAACCTCACTACATATTCGACAATTGATAATCACGAAGATATAATCGATGAAAATAAATTCCTTGGCTCCTATGCAAAGACAGCGCCGCGTTTCAAATTCCTACTGCAAATCATAAAATGGCTACTTTTTTGCATCGAGTTTAATCGTTTATTTGTGCATGCAGAAAATAATACCCCCTACGAACAGCGCAATCTTCCTGCACGAGTCTCCCCCTGGCCATAGACAAAATGACTCAGCGTGACATAGTTACTAGCTGCTCCTAACCTATGGTGCTCGTATATTGAAAGTGGTAAATTACTTGAGCCTAAGCCGCCGAGTGTTAACACTTGTTTACGTTTCAAGAATGGGTGTTCCCAGAGACACCCGATATTGGTCCATTGGTTTAGGGCTGAATTACTGCCCCCATATCTTGTCTGTTGACACCCGTGCGCAACCTCAGCGTTATTAAAGTACAGCCGTCCGCCACGGGTGCGGTGTAGTGACGTCACAAGGTCACGCCGGCAGTGCCGCACTGTAAGCGAGTTTCACCTTTTGTGCGAACGATCCCGAGTTTCATTTCCGTAGCAACGCTCAGCATATATGTACTGTGCATATATGATGGTCGGAAATTTGGATACGCGATATTAACCGAAGCAATTGACGGTACTTGCCGAGCCCCGTAGGCCCCTTGCCCATAAACTGACTGGGTAAGGGTACGTTTGATGGGGCAGCAAAATTAAATCTTCAAGGCTTGACTTGTCTGAAACTTTCGACAGGTGCGCTGGCTTCGGCCCGTGTCCAAGTTTCAGGTTTTGACTCTTAATCGCTAACCAGTGAGACTTTCATGAATTCAATCTTTCTCCGAAAAAAGGAAATAGGTTTGCTTCTGCCACCTGCAACACGTACGATTCAAAGCGACGAAGCTAAACTTTCTGTCTCCAATTCCGAACATGTCGAATTGGGTTAGTTAAATCTACTTTTTGTTGACCCAACTGAACGAGCGCTTAGTCGTGCTCACCCATTGTATGTTCTGGTGAGCTGAGCCCCATTACAACTCTGTACAGCGAGGCGAAAGCGTGGGTCTCTACTCGCGTGCCCCCGCCCCGCGAGGCATGTTTGTTTGGGGGCCAGTACCTCGAGGTTATGCTATGCTGCGAACTATAGGTTTCCACAAAGGCATTGTTTCTCGCTGTGGGAACTGTATTTTGGCGTCTTTCTTTGCATCCAGTCTTTAAGTTTTGTGTCTCTTTTTAGTTTTAACTGATTGGGATTTTTTGCCCTAAAGAAGCTAGTCTCATTAGTTGCGACTTGTGAGAAACTTCAGTCTTGAGCGTTAGTTTCGCTCCTTTGTACCGAACTTTATTCGTCAGTTTCAAACCTGAACCTCAACCATTTTGATTCGAGGTACGTACTACGCTGTAAGAGTTAAAGCTTAAGTTGATGCAATTAAAATTATGATAACGATTTTAAAGACTGATTTTTAATTTGAATCAGGTTTAATTCATAGGAGCAAAATTTAACGTAGGACACAAACGTAAATTAAGTTTAAAATTGAACTTTACTCTAGAGTATTAAATGTCTGAAAAAGCTTGTGTATGCACTAAATGTTTTTATTGAACCTGTACTCTTTCCATCTAAACGTCAAGTGTTTTGGATGGAAAGCCAGTTATTTTCATTTCACTTCAGTGCTAGTTGAACTGAAGTTCAGCTATTGTTAAAGAAACTAACCTTATTTTTAAATTTAAACTTCAAGTACTTGATAACACTTCTTTTCATTTATTTGATTTCACAGTTCAATCACATAAAATAAAAGTGCAAATAGTGTAAGTGCACTTCATAAATTTGAGCCCACACTTCTTTTATTCCTATTTGATGCTAGAAAGATCCAACAACACAAATTTAGATCCGGTAACCAAAACCTTGTCTACTGTATGTTGTAATGTGTACCCTCATCAGTGTAGTCCTGTTCACTGGCACATGCTCTGGGGCGCTTGCCTTTGTGTACATGGGTGTGGCGCTACTGCCGTGTTTGTCCTAACAATAGACCATATTGTTGCATACGTTAGTTACGCAGTTACTGCTCTTCGATTTGACTGCGCGCGTGCCATGCTTGCTCCCAGTCTGTACTGGCCACTGCGTCTGGCGCGTTGTATTTTCTTACTTTTTTTTCTATTGTCCCACGTTAACACCAGTTTGTAACGCATGTTTCCAACGATATTAATGTTTTTTGCCATGAGTTTTGACAGCACTGCGAGGTGGATGGTAATATTTTGCCGAAGAATGACTGAGCTCGCATCTTTCATTATTTTAAATTAGAGGTCAAACGAGCAAGTGAATCGTGTCCTGTGAACGGCGGAATGATAAACACAATCATTTACAGAAAAGGGTTATTAATGCTATTTCTTTATTATCTTTTGAAAAGAGCATTAATACCGCGCCGAAAAGGTGGATGCAAAAGAGGTATAACGTCCTCACGCCACTCATTGCAGTCCTATCGTCAGTTGGGACACATTCAATATAAATATGAGTGCTCTTTGTCTTTATGTCTCTCTCGACGGTACTCGTACTATCTCAGACCACATTTTCACTGCATAGCTAGAAATGCTTCTGCACCGCATTGCTGAATGTTCAAAGTTAAAAATACCAAGCGCTTATCTCTCCGGTGTAGACTCGATCTTGAGTTACGAGCACTGATAAATCTGCACCAGTAGTAACACCCTTACTTTGGTGAGCAAGGTAATATTTTATTTATGTCGTTGATAGGCAGTAAGAACACAATAGAAAGTGCAGCTCGACAGCATTATTTCCTTTTTCTGAATTTCTTAAAAAAAGAATAGATTTCAGTTTGTTTTTTTAGCGTGTGCTCCTCTCGTCATGCCCACCTGGTGCCGAAACATCCTAACTCGGTTGATTATACTTGCAGTTTTCATTAATTAATCACGACACAAAAAATATTTTAATGAGCGGTAATGCGATTAAAAACTGTGGTCTGTTAGCCTCACAGGCACCATGTATCTAAGTAGTCACCATGTTTATATATACATGATATGTAACGCGTGCCTTTTTTTCAAATCCATATCCTCACAGATCGTGAACGTATATTTCCTGAGGTTTTTTTATAGTTCAAACTTTTCAATTTTTTTAGCATGAAATTTTTATCATTAAATTTTCTTTATATTCCGTTTTCTTTTTCTTACTTTCACGAATTTTTAACAAATCATGAAAGACGTCTTTTTCGAGATTTCGGGAGTTTTTTGCTCGCGTACGTACAATGCGTTATTAACCTCGTTATTCGAATAACTATTTATTCTCACAAATCGTTAGTCCAACAAATAATTACTCGTTAATTACAGTCAATTCCATTGTTATTGTGTCAACATTTAGTCTCAAACACAGTTTAACTTGGAAAGTTCGTCCGTTGCTCCAACCTTCCATTAGAAACCAATTAATTTGAGCGCCAAGCTAGCACCGTCCTGCTTATAATTGAATGGCTTCAACCCTCCAAACTAAAGACATCCTGAAGAGAGCAGCAAAGTTCACCCCGCCAGGCTCGTATAGCCAGTGCGAATCTGTAGCCTATATGCTTGCAGCGCCACACTCCCTCTATATGCCAGGCAGAGCAGATTCCCTGCATCACATCGAATTAATTCGAAAGAAAGCAGCATTAGCGATGACATTCCTGACCCCAAATTGGAATTCGATACTCTCCCATTATCTTAATATATTCCTAAGACCATTACCGGACTCATAGCCTCTATTTATTTTAAGAGTCACTATGAATCAAGGTGACAATCGATAAGCCTGTTTGTGTTTGTAAATGAAGGTATTCGATGTTCAAGAGTATACACTTTCTAATCAGAGAGCTGAAGTGTAATTCCTGGAGATTTTGTGGCACTCTCAAAGCAGGTGTACGAGACCCTCTCCCTGTGCACTCACTTGTTCACGTCCCAATGTTTTGTTTCGTTGGTGTAAACACAGCTGTGTGTTTAGCTAAAGATTTTTCCTGAAAACTTAGCTTTCTGTTGATTGGCTTAACAAGTGAAGTGCCAGTGTAGCACAGTTTGGGACACTTCTTTAAATTTCGAGTGACTCAAAACTCCGAAAGCGTTGCCATTTTTATTTAGTGTAAGCGGACACAGCACAGCAGTCGGATGTTAAGTGCTACGTAAGGGGACCAAAAGTCTAAAAGTCTGTTGTGTGAATTCACCTTTGTGTTAAAAAATTTTGGATCGGCATGAAGACACAAAGACTAGGCACAGATATTTGCGCCTATTTGTCACTTCTTGAGAGTCTTACGCTCTGGTTTTGACAAAGAATAGCTGCTATATTTAGAAAATTCTAAAGAATAAATACGCAGGACGTAGTGGTTTTTCTCTATACGGATTGTTTTGAAAATGATTGTGATTGACTGTACAGATACTTTCTTAGTATCCACTTTCTGTACCTGCTGTACCTATGTACGCGAATCGGTTTCTCTATAGAAAATAGACTACCTCCAAGTGTTAGATTAGGTGAGAGTAGGATACGTAAGTTGAGAACTGGGTAGACTAGGTCAGGATAGGTTCGGTTCTTCTATAGAATAAGCGCCTTACCTTGATTATTGGTACTCATTCACGTGTATGTACCTCTACTCAGATAGGCCGTAAACTACGCCGGTAACAACGAGCTCAGTGACGGTAACCTTGTCAACGTAAATGCCGTGGAGTTAAAATCTTTACGAGACGCTTTTGCTGTCATTCAAACCTACTTACAAAATTGTAAGAAGTTGAAGTTAATCATCACATGATCCACTAAATCTTGATCGTTCTGCGTATCGCCATTAATATCAATGCCATATTTATGCAAACATTGCAGGGTTTTTATTAAACTTTTCAGCTGAATATTTTTTGACCGTATGAAGCACGCAAGAAATGGTAATATTTAGTAATTCTGAGAATGGCTTTACTGGCACTTTCAATTTTTTCTCCTTATAACTTTGGCGTGTCACGAATTCAGTGAGTGTCCTGAGGCAGAGTAGTTGACCGCCTTCAGTGTTCGACTGTGAAGGCCAATAAAAACTGGGAAACATTTTTATATGTATGGTGGATCAAACTTTTGAGAAACGTCACTGTAGCAGTGCAGAGTTTTCGCAATATTTTGGGCACAGCTAGTGACGGTATTCCTCATAAAGGTTTTATTTCTATTATGATTATGATTGTTCAACTCTGATAATTTAATTCATCTCGCAAAAGGCCGAGCTTCAAGAGGCACTCACTGTGGTTCAGTTCACTCATATCCACACTTATGAGTTTTTAAGCATCGAAATCTATTCCTTTCACCGTAGTAATAGCTGTTGTACGTGTAGGATAGACTGTTCTCATGATTACTACCCTGTACTTTTGCTTTTACAAGTAAAATAAATTATATAATTGACTTCCGACTATATAGTATATGAAAATGGTATAATTATGGTAATTATGTGCCAGAACTGTACTCCTTATTGATATCATTTTCCATAGGCCACGATTGCAGTGAGTGCGCTGAGCATCGCGCTGCTGCTGCCTCTTGCTGCGTCCCAGCGAGCGCCCAACGGATCTGTGGGAACCATTGGTAAGTGCGTGCAGCATGGTACTTAATGTACTATGCTGTTTGTGTTTCTCCATAGCAATAACATTATTAAGGACTTGCCTCGTATCGCATACTACACTTAGAACGGAAATAATAGCTTCAGCACAAAATTGGCCATATCTCATTTTTGCGTGATCAAATTTTCATGAAACTTGCAGAGAAAGCGTGACATCTTATGGCAACACTGTCGAATTTGTGTGCATTTGCTGTGTCTCCAGATTGACAACTCTTTGCATTTTTTTCCTCTTTTTGGGGTTAACGACAATAATAGCTTCTTGTATATTCTGCTGAAATGGGACGTGGAAGAGCTCTAACTAACGAGATAAAAGAAATTATCGAGAAACTGCTAAAGGCACCTCTCCTGATGTTATTGACCGAAAAATAGGACGTCATATTGACACGGTGATAAGATTCTTGAAGGACTCTTCTCCACGGAAAAAATACGTTAAACAAATAAATCAATTTTTACGGCTGCTAGGTTTCCTGAAGTGCCTAAAACCACAAGAAATTACATCCTTCGCTCCATTGCTTCTGTCAAATCCCCCCTGAAATTATCTTCTCTGACTCTAAGACGTAACATTTTGAGGATGGAATGGGCAGAGAAATACATGAAGATCAACATGGATCATGTTCTTTTCACCGACGAAACCCGGGTAACCCTTGATGGACCTGATGGGTGGAGTAAGGGTTGGGTGCTACCTGTAGGTGGGTGTCATCAACGCGTAAAACGTCAAAAACAGGGAGGTGGTGTTATGATATGGGCTTGTATGTGCACCTTATCACTCTGATCGTACTATCAAAGCATTTCTGGAATCTTTGGGGTTCCATGGAGAGAAACTGATTTTTTGGCCTCCGTGCTCACCTGATAACCCAATTGAAAACTTCTGGGCTCTTCTGAATAGGGAATTTTACGCAGATGGAAGGTAGTACAACTCAAAATCTGTCTTGTGGGATGCTGTTGCTGCAGCAACAAGGGCAGTTCTACCGTCTGCAATAAAGAAACTAACTGACTGCATGGATTCAAGGATTACTGAAGTTATTAAACGTCATGGGAGTTATGTTGGCAAATTTAGCTTTTTTCAGTCATTGTAAACTTTTTATTAATTATTTCTTGTTTAGTACATATTTTTCTCATTTTTATTGTTCATTTTTGGTCCTTTAGTGATAGAAAACTGTGAATATTTTGTTTTTTAGTCAAAAAGCTATAACTACCGCTCAGTGAAATAAATAAAATTTACAAAAAACCGTAATTTTTCTAGAACCAGCACGATTAGTCGTTTGAAATTTACAGACACTATAAGCATCATAAGTTTAACTTTCTGGGAAATTTTCACTGACATTTATAGCCAAATAGTTGAGATCTTAGTCAATTCTGCGATAAAGCTATTATTTCTTGTTAGTGTATTAGTATTTAAAGTAGGCCTATCGCTCGCCCGCACGACGGTGTTTTTTCCCTTTAAGAGAATAGCTATTAGATAGGTTCCATGTATTCTACTGTTTACTGTGAAGGGTTGAGCTACTGACGGTGTAAATGCATAATAGGATCAGTATGGGATTTGGAACAAATTTTTGCCTCAAACATCGCTCCAAAAACTCTTGGTCGTCATTTCCCCTGTCAAATTTGTTTAACTGAAACTGTGCATTCTTCGTAAACTACATCTGATGTTGAAAATCCTGTGTTGGTGGACCCAGAAACCGAACTAGTTTGACTTTCATCTGACATACTGTTGGTAAATAGCGCTATGGCGATGTGCCAAGCTCCTCCTCTCAGCTCGTTACTATTCAAATAGCAACATATAGTTATAGACTAGATTGACAGTGTTAATTGGTTAATTGAGTTATGAATGTTACCTCACTAGTTACACTGGACTGCAAAATATATTTTTTCTCTACTGCTGTAAACTTGAGTACTACTGCTACCGTAATCGGGCAGTGGTTTCAGATCTACAACCAGAGATTATTTAATTATTTAGCATTACATGATCTTTAGATACTTCTGTCATAGGCCTGCTAGTAAAACAAAATCGTATAAAGCGTTACTAAGTGCTCCCTTTGCATGGGCGTTCAGCAAGGAGATAACTGATGAAATACGAGAAGCTACAAGTGATGATTACCTCTTTTAAGGTGAATCTATGTTTGTCCTGATTGTCTGTCACCACGATAACTCAAAATGTTACGGACGGATTATTTTGCATGTTCAACCTTCTGTTTGTCTGCTTATTTTTTCCTAATAGGTATCATAACTCAAAAAGTGAGAGGCGGATTTTATGAAATTTACATTAGTTGTTAAGCCGCGTCTACACGATCCATTACTTCATCGATCACAAACACAAGAATCGACAAACATAAAAAAAACACAAACACTTCGCTTTCTTGTACCAACGGCATCAAAAACAGACGCCACTAACACTTCAAGGTCACTATGCGCGAATTCAGCGTTCCTTTACTTTTAATCCATATTCTACACTCACTTTATCGGTCAGATATTTAATTTAGTTGTAGATGCTGATTGGCGGGTAAAACTTCATTCGTACTGGCGAAAAGTACATATAGCTAAAAATTCACTTACTGGCATCCCCTTACCGCAGAAATGCCGACGATAGACCAATAATTTCTCATTTTTATCAATAAATTTCTTTAATTTCTATTACACCCACACTGCGTACATCCGTTTCTTTTATTAAAATGTAACTCTTGCTCCATTGTAGCTTTTATTAATGAAAAAAAAGAAGGTACAAACGTAACTTGAGGAATATGCTACAGTTATTACTAATTGGCAACATATAGTTGCCCAATGCTTCCCGCTGTACAGAAGTTCGAATCAAACATAAATAAAATTTGCTATGCGGGTAAATTTAAATAAAAAAATGATGATTTAATTACTAAATAATATAATTAAAACAGATACATATATTTACAGAGCCAAATATGATTTACAAACATTTTGTTTGACCAACTCCGCGTGATCGTGCTCGAAGATTTCCAGCACTGCTGGCAAAAAAAATACAAACATCGAAGACTCGCTGCATGTGTTTGTCAACAAAATTGTTCCGCGATCACAAACTTGGAGGAAAAAAATGGATCGTGTAGACGCGGCCTTAGGTATATCACGAAAATAAAATGACCAAATTTTTGTGATGATCTCTTTGTCCGTTAGTTTGTCGTTGTGTTTGAATTTGAGCTTCTTAGCAAAATAACAGAAAAAGTTATGAACAGATCTATAAGAAATTGACAGGAATTGTTGGTAATGTTGAAAAATACAAACAATTAAATTCTGGTGATGATCGGTTGGTCTGTTTCTGTGTTCAACTACTGTTTGTCAGAATGTTTGTTCGAAGCATAAATAAAAAGTTATGAACGGATCTTCAACAAAATTACTCAAACTATTGTTACCGTCAAAAGGAACAAATGATTAGATTTTAGTGTTGATACAAAGGAAATCATAGTTTCAGAACCAATTTTAATTTTCGTTACCGTTGCCTTGCTTGGCCAAGGTATGTGCTCTCATGGCGCTCTAGGTTAATAATATGAGCTGTTAATTAAACCCGTCCTTAGATATGGAATCCTTCAGTGAAATTGATGAAAATACAATTGAAGGAATCCGTGCAGCAAA
The DNA here is from genome assembly GCA_001587735.2 of Parhyale hawaiensis. Classification (NCBI taxonomy): domain Eukaryota; kingdom Metazoa; phylum Arthropoda; class Malacostraca; order Amphipoda; family Hyalidae; genus Parhyale; species Parhyale hawaiensis. Next base: position 8,877,742 of record LQNS02000155.1, read on the forward strand.
GTCCTTGTTTACCAGTCCTAAGATTCTCGATGTTCTTTCAGTGAATTTCAAAGACTATGATCTATGTAAGCGAAATCTCGATTAACAGATTTCTATTCTTATTCATTTGTAAAAGAACGAATTATGCTTTCGTGCCAACGAAAAAAACATGAATGACACATACTTTGAAAACTGTTTTCGTTAGTCCACTTTTCTCATATCAGCCATTGGAAATGCTTCACATTTATCTCGCTGGATAACGGATACTCCTCTGGAAAGGTCTGTATGGCTGAACCTTGATTTAGTATCATGTTTGCAGGAGATTGTTGAAAATTATGGCTGTCGAAGGATCTTGCATCTCATGTAGGGATAAATTATGGTACGTGGGGCTGCAGCCCCTAAAATAATCGCTCTATTATAATACCTGTTCCCATAGTCTCTCCACTAGACGGTAGTGTTTTTGTCCTCGGTTGTAAGGAGACTTGTTAGCTACCCGATATTTCTCGTGCTATAAAGTATACAGTTTATTTTAAATCAGGTTGAACGCTTGCCGTGATCGCAGGGTCGACCCGCGGTAGAGTTAAAGTCTTGAATTCTACAGCTATCGATCAGACGAGCGACTCATCATCTTTTTCCTGAAGAACTGGTCTCAAATATTGTAAGAAAAATTACGGTTTTTATATGGTGAGTGACGGTCAGATAAATAATGGACGTCGGGTAAATTTGATGCACTTTCACCCTTTAAAGAAGAACCACGTTAGCTGCAGAGCAGATGTTTTCATAGAAATCGATATCATAAAAAACTCTGTGCTAATTTTATCGAATGTTCATGCAAAGGCGCTCGAAGTAGCCTTTTTACATTGTGATTGGCACTGCCTTTAAATCAATATGCAATGATGAAATGTTGTCTGTACCAGTACATGGTGCAAACAATCGTTCTGATCACACTTCTAGTTGAAGCGTTGCAAGCACAAAATCATGTTTACTATTTGTAGGGAAACTCCTGAATATTTGAAAGGCTTGTTAACATTAGATCATATACCACACGACACCTTGAGTGTCCACTGAAATTTACAAATGAGGCTGATTCTAAATAGATTAAACTTCGATCAAATATTTTCCAGGCGACAGAACGACCTCAAGCAAAAAGTAAACAGTTCTTGGTGATGTAAGAAAGGCGTTTATCAACAAGAAACACAAATTTGTAGTTATGTACCAACTGTGAACGACGATTATTGAAGCTTGGGCCTGCAAAATGACCTAAAATTGGCATAAATAAATTTTGCCTTTTATCATTGGCCAGTACTCACGCATGCGTGTTTCTTTCCAATAGATACATCCCTTGTGTCTCGAAGAAGTTCATTCTTGCTTCAAGTCTGTACGTTGAATGGAACAAATTCTATCTATGATTTATCAATTTACTATCAGGCTCATTTGCGAAAAGTGGACAGTCAAGGTATCGTGTGGTCCATGATCAGATAAACTGCATATTCAGTTTCATAAGACGATAGACCTAATGTGGCTAGTGGACGTATTTTTTTATACAAAAAAGTCAGTTTACTTCATTTTAAATGGAAAAATTATATATTTAAATGGCTTCTTTCCTTTGAGTAGAAAGTTTGATATTTTTCTAAGTTATGGACTCCTCCATAGTATAGTGGAGTCTATGTTTCAAGCTTTTCGGTTGATTCTATTTTCCAAGCTACAAACATTCCTTACTCGAATAAATTGTTGCAGTTGGTGAAACCGCCTAGAATATTAGGTACTGTATGGTTTACTGCTGAAATTGCACTCGTTTATTTTAATGAGTCTGCCTTTCTGTTCTCATGCCTCCTCTCATGGGTGAAGGGATAGACTGCGAGTCTTTAGGTTAGTTAGGTTTGCCTGTTGTATGTTATGAGGAGTAGCACCCCTAGTCGTCCCCGAAAGTGTAGTTGTACGACCTTTGTCATTTTCGTTTACAAGTCTCCCGAGCTGTCCTGTATCGCGGTTGGCAACATCAGTCATTTTCCTCTTGGGTCGAAGATGGTACGCCCCTCCATTTGATTGTTTTTTTTTTTTTTGCTGGGAGGATAAGTTGATGAGTTTCACTTCGAATAGTTAGGTTCCCCCATGTATCTATTTTATTTATCCTCCCGTGTTTTTCTCTGTTTCTTACTTTATCCTTTCATTCTTTTTGAAAGTAACTCTTGTCTTTACTTACTCTCTCCTAGTGGCTGCCCCTGTGCACTGGGAATGTTACACGTAAGTTTCTCTTTTTATCCCATTTTGCCTTAGCCTCTCTTCATTATTCTTGTGGAAGCCTAATTGCAGTGGCTAGGCTAGTTTTGTCCCCCACTCAAAGGTATTCCCAATTTTACACTTGACATATGCAGGCCTTTGGGATACCTTCATTTCGTGCCCGTTCTGGTTCCTGCTTTGCCCTTTCTCTACTGTCGTCTCCTGTTACTTTTGATTTCTGTCTGTCCCATGTTCCTCTGCTGCCGTACCTTCTGTGTTTCTCTGCTTCCTATCTTGTTCATTCAGATGCTGTCGGTAATTTTCCTCCGTTTGTTTGCTTGATGTCTTTTGTTACTCTTACTGTGGTTTTCCTTCTGAATTTGTCGGGAGCAGCGGCCCCAGGGGGCTCCCTAAATACTGTAGTTGCCTTAGCCGTTGGCTGGGCTTTCGGAACACCTGCTTTTCGTGCCCACCTTGATTTCTTCTGGTTTTGTGCTACCTCTGGTATTACTTTCGTTTGTACTTCCTCTTCTTTCCCGACTTGCTGTTCCCGTGCGCGTTGATCCCGTGTGGTAGAACCTTCGTGTATGGGTTCCACGTGACTGTCGACTTAATTATTGGCGGCCTCTTCCTTTTCCTCTCTTAGGAAGGCTTAGTACGTTTTTAGAGAGGCTTAATCTATCTTGTACTACTATTTGTTTCTGTTCTAGTTAGTTTTTCTCTTGCTTCCTGTTCTACCATATCTTGTAATATTGTTACTGTTGATATTCTATTCTGTTTTCCCGGCTATATACCTGTTCCTGCTGCATGTTATTCAGTGCACTGTTCAAGGTTATAAATACATTACGTACTTGATTCCTTTCAAGCTACTTTCATAGAATGTGACCTATAAGGTCATTGATTAAATATTCGTGTCTTGTGGCTTGAATTGGTCCTGAACTGACCGTGCAGTCGAGGTACCCGCGGAGAATATAGTTTCACCGCTCCACTCACGACAGTGTTTCACGTTAGTTAGGTTTGACCCCTCCTTAGGCCGTGTTCACACGTCCCTCATCGTAACGCGTTCAGTGTAACTGATGGACGCGGAGCGCTGGTTTGATGGAAGCAGCCGCAGCAAACGCGAGAGACTAAAGGATGAAGCACGCCCCTTTTTTCAACGCGCAGCGTCATTAAGTTCAGTAACAAAATCTATAAATACTAAATTTATCCTCTATAGCGTTTCAAGTACTGAAAAAGTCGACAAAAATGTTTTTTATCGTCACTTTATCGATCATAATCACTCTGCTCCCGTTTAACGCAAGAAAACTAGGCGCCTTAAAAATGTTATAAGAACACAGACGCCATCTTTGATTTGGAAGCAATATTGATTGCTCTGCTAGTTTCTCTTCTGTCGGTTTATCAGGATATAAATTGTTTGAAAGTAGGCTGTTCCAGTCAAATTTTGGCTGTAAGATCAGATATTAATGTGACTTCAAACCGACGCGAAATATAGTCGAAAATGTAAAGAAATGAGATCATAACTGGACGCAAGGCGTCATTCATTTGAATGAAGGTAGCTTCTACGTGTAGACAGCGATAGAAAAAGTTGACATACAGCTCGTGTTCATTTTCGTGATTGAACGCATTACGATGAGGGACGTGTGAACTGGCCCTTAGATGTGCCCACGGTCCCTTATCATGTCATAGTGTTCGCAGGAGATTGTGTGTGCGTGTTGCTGTCGTATCGTCTACGTGTCTGGCGACCTACGTTGTTTCTCTACGTCTGTACCCACGGTTTAATGTACGAGTTTAGCTATGTGTTTCTATACGAATTTACTTACGAGTTTACAAATGAGTGTACACATGAGTTTACCTTCGAGTTTACCTTCGAGTTTACCTTCGAGTTTACCTTCGAGTTTACCTTCGAGTTTACCTTCGAGTTTACCTACCTGTTTACCTACCTATTTAACTACCTGTTTAACTACCTCTTACACTACCCGTGTAACTACCTGTTTACTTACCTGTTTGCCTGCGGGCTTGCCTACGAGTTACGTACCAGTTTATTACGAATTTTCTACCTGTTTACCGACGTGTTAACCTACGGGTTAACCTACGAGCTCACCTACCAGGTTATCTAGTTAACCTACAAGTTTACCAACGAGTTTACTTACGAGGGTATTTCATTGGTTGCATAGAATAAACAGTGTCCCTTTATTAGTGCGCTTTTGCATGAATCCTTGCTGGCTTGGCATATGCCCTCTCGACAGGCCGGTAGTTACCTCATCGGTAGCAATTGCGACCCCTTTAGTTTTCGTGAGAGTAGCAGTGTCGGTAGGGTCTTGCATTTTGCGCGGTGTCCGCTGGTGGACAAATGTCATATAAAAAGTATTGTAGTACTCTTCCACTATACAACCTTACTGTTATCTAGGCCTTCGGAACATCTGTGCTTGGTGTACGCTCTCCTACCCTCCATTTTTAAACTTCTGATGATGCTTTTCTTCTATTCTTGGTCTCTTTTCCGGATATGCTGTTCCCTTGCGCGTTCTTATCATCCAGCACATGAACACCCTCGTGCACGGGTTCCACGCTTCATCGCCGCATAATCGGGCTTCATGTCTCTTGTATTTTCTCTAGATCGGCGTCGCCTAAACTAATATCCGTCATCATGTTATAGTCGGTGATCCTCCGTCCCGAGGTGCTTCGTATTTATTTGCATGCCTTATATGTTGTGCGTTTCCTTTATTCATTGCGCACTTAGGGAGGTTTAGCTTAAACTTATCGATAAAAGATCATTTCGTCTATCAATGTCGGCGCACACTATAAGATCACTTGCTAATGTGCGTTGAAGTCGCCGTACACTACGTGCTGCACACAGCTATGTTATGTTCTTCTTTTATCCCGACTTGATTTGCCCATGCTGTCGTTCTACAGCGGAACCCCCTCGTGCAGGGGCTTCACGTTTCTCTCGAGATACTTCATGCTCCCTCCTCTTCCACTGGCGCAGCAACGTCTTTGCACTAGCTAGTAACACTCACAGACTGACTTCTACAGTATAATTACATTAATAGCAGTAATGATATTAATATCCAGCAATGTTTCCCTAAAGTTAATATGTAACTTCAATAACTCCATTGGATGAGGTTTTACATCTTAGATTTGGCTCGTTTCTTAATTTTATCACAAGTAATTGACAAACGGGCAATTATAGCGATGTTTGAATGGCTTCCGAATATTGCTTACGTTTGGTTCGAAAATTGGGTGTATAGTAGATGAATAACATAAGATGCGTTCAGTAACCTTTTAAATGTTAATGTATCAACTTTTCAGTAGGCCTAATATGAATAACAATATAATTTGCCCTTACGGAGATTTATCTTGGATAGTATTATCCCACCGCCAGTAACTATCTAAAATCTCCTCAAGTGACCCTAAATCAAAGCATTATAATGGGTTAATTGATTGAAAACTTCTGCTACTGCTACCAAACAGCTGGTCAAACCTTGACCCTTATCATCGTTTTCTGATCAACTCGTGTTTTCCCGAGGTTCACACTGTGACTTTTCATGCTCGCTCTCTTGCATGTGAGATTAGTTAAAAGAATACTGAATGTTATTATTTCTAATACGGCATCTCTTTGAATTACTCGCGTAGAGAGATGATCCCACCCCCAGTGGTGACGTCATCGCCTGGCTAGCAGCACCAGCGCTCGGTCTCACGCCGCTGCCGCGCCTCATCCGCTCTCCGTTGGCTCTGGAAATTTGATTTTTTTTTCTTCCGGCAGATTTTCGGTACCCGGACGTAATTGTGGACCCGCTGGTGGCATGTCCGTTTGAGGGAGTGTTCCCGCACCCTCGTGACTGTACGTGGTACTACAGGTGAGTACATGCTTGTAGTGCCCCAGTTGAACTATCAATTTTTGTAGGTATAATGCCATTTGTAAATGTAACTAGTCCGGATGGGATGAGTGGCTGGTAAATAAGTATGTAAATGGTGGCTAACATCCATCAACCGGTATTTTGTTAAAAAATTGAAAAAGTCGACACGAACTAATAATTAAAACTTGACGTTTCGGGATACTTCTCCCATTTTCAAAAGCCTAATAAAATCTTTGTTGGATACCTAACAATTTTTTTTTATTTAAGGAGACCTAAGTTATGGTGTTAGCAGGGTGGGAGCTAGAGAGCTAATGACACAGTGCGCTATGGGGTCCTCATATAGGCGTCGAGCGTCCCTAAATTAGACGTCTTTCATTCGCTGCCGTACTATAACAAAGACTCCGTCAGCGCAGCAAACTCACTGAAAACATTCCTCTCTGAAGCTTACCCACACATAAACTTTAAATTTTCGTACAAAAACACATTT
>LQNS02000155.1:8884673-8923567 GCA_001587735.2 Parhyale hawaiensis
ACTCGTCACAACCATGGCTGACACTTTTCCCCCCGACTGTACTCGCCCGTTTTTCCTCCGCTTCCCGTGCCGCTCGACGCCTATATGAGGACCCCATAGCGCACTGTGTCATTAGCTCTCGAGCTCCCACCCTGCTAACACCATAACTTAGGTCTCCTTAAATAAAAAAAAAAATTGTTAGGTATCCATTAAAGATTTTATTAGGCTTTTGAGAATTGGAGAAGTATCTCGAAACGTCAAGTTTTAATTATTAGTTCGTGTCGACTTTTTCAATTTTATAATTTACCAAAGGACGGTATTTTGTTTCTACACGCCACATGCAGCGGCTACACGCAGGAGCATTTCACCGTTCCACAGCATATGTAACTGACCGAGTATTTTCTTACAATACATAAGACGCCATGGATTGGGCTCGGAATTTAACCTTGCTAGGCTTGTCTTGCCCAAAAATTCATAAGTGCTTTGGCTTCATCGTGTTGAAATGAGTTTCAGGAGTTAAAAATTAATCGATCAAACTTGACATTTCTGATGACTCAATGTTTTGCTCCCTATAACGGAACTTCCAGAAATCTCAAGCGTCATCGGGTTACTTCTAATGGCCGGTCTATGTCTTAGTCTTTTCGACGTGCTCTCTCATTTACTCGTCCGAATGTGTTAGAAAAGTGTTGCTGTTGCAGAAAAGTGGTGCAGAGAAGTCTGAGTTTTATTTCACTCCAAACCTGAAGAGATATCCGTAACTTGCCTAGTGACACTCGCCGATGAAACTGATTTGATGCCGAACTTTTTAAGAACCTTTTGCGGCATATACAAAGTTCTATTGACAAATGCTCTTCAAAATATTGGGACGAGTGGATAAGTGCACGTGAAGGCGTTCAAAAGACCAACGCGTGGGCAGGTCTCATCACCTGCAACACGATTCTGAGGGGAAGCCGCAGAACCTATCTAAACTTTCAAAAAAGTCACGCTTAATTTCACCCCATCGTCAGCACCTGGTCACTATTGCAGCTCGATTTTGAAGCATCCCAGTGCCCTCAGTATTTGGTGTACTTAGACCTCATTATAGAGAGGCTGGCAACATATTGGTGATGACGCGATAGTTTAGCTGAGCAGTCAGTGGTATAGGCAAGCATTGTCTCATTTTCTATCACGGATTTTTAGGGTCACCCGTTACTTTGCGTAACTTTCAGTGTACAGGCTGCGGTATGTAGCTTTTAGCTATTACTCTCTTCCGTGGTGCATCTCAAAACCTTTACTTACGCATACAACAGTGCAGCATATCTCGTCTATTTCAATAGTCCAGTGCTAAACAAGTGAAGGCGCCGTCTTTATCTTACGGCTGTCCACTTCGGTGAGGCTTGGCTGCGGCCGATCCCAGTTGGGACGCAGCTATGCAAATGCCCGCTTGTTGTCTCATTGCCTATGCATGCTTTGAAATACTCTGTTCGGGTTCTTTATAGCAACTTACTGCCACTTATCTCATGGAAAGTTCGGACTTGTATGTGTATGTGGGTTAGAACGTTCGTTCCGGGGGGTTATTGAGAGGGATTTAATGACAATCAACTCATGGAACATTCTGCTTTAAGTGTGTGTGTGTGTGTGTGTGTGTGGGTTAGAATGTCCGTTCCGGGAGCTCAGTTTGAAAAATTAATAGGTCCTTACTCGTTAAAATTTCGAAATTGAGTGCATGTATGGGCTGAAAAACATCGGTTCCGGGAGCTTAGTAAGGGGACTTTATTAGCTCTTCACTCTTTGAAACCTGCGAGTTTTGTGTGTGTGTGTGTGTGTGTGTGTAGGTTATTGCATAATGTAGATCGGTAAAAACGCTGTCACTGATGTCGTGGGTGAATCAGTATATATATGACTCATATTTCATCTGTTGTTTGCAATAATGGCTTTGTATCAGTGAAACTAAAGAATAAAGCATATCTTGGTTTCTGTAAGGTTCAGATTCAGTAGTTTCCATATTCAAACTAGAGACCTCTGAGAGCGCATACATACCTCCGCCAAGCAATGCAATGGTTAGGAAAAATTAAAATTAAGTATGAGACCATGATTTTCTTGTATCAACACCAAACTCTAATCGATTGATCGCCCTTCAACAGTGTTAACAGCTCCAGTAAATTTTTTTTTTTAAGATCCGTTCATAATTTTTTAGTTGAACTAAATACAATAAAGCTAGATAGGATGTAAAAGTAGGCATCTTACTAAAATTCAAATAACTGGCGATTATTAAAATGAACGTTTCGGACACAATTGGCCCATCATGAGCAATTCTGAATTGGTTAAGAATCATATTTTACTGGAAAGTTTACAACAAATGTAATCTAAATAAGCTGAATTATAACACCTACTTAATTAAGAACAGCCGGTGACAAAGAGAGGGGTAGCGCTTCGCATATCATTGAGTTCTGGTCTAATTTTGTGAATGTACAGTGATTCTATGGTTCTTAGATTCTGAATACCAATGGTGGAAGCAATTATATTGAAATCATTAATGGAAACTGCACTTTTACACTCCAAGGTGTGATCATAAATAGATTAATGGATAGGGTTGGATAAAGGTATACCGGTCCTGGAACTGACACCTGTGTGCTCGGTAACTCTCGTAAAAAGGCTACGAGTGGTGGAGCCAACGCAGCACATTCCACACTTGGAACAACTAAAAATGTATACCAGAGACGAACGCAAAGGGCGAAGCAGGCGGTCCTTATGGTGGAACAGGGAACCAATTCTGGACTTATTGACTAAAATGAGATTAAAATTTAATGGAGGGAAATATTTCGTTAGCAATTTGAGGAGATCTGTCCGTAATTTACTAGACTGGGGACCGAAAAAAGGGAGAACAAAGTATGTACAATTATTAACTTGTTGATCATTGCCACCTGAGTGAATTCTATTTAAAAATAAATTGATTTTCCTCTCTATAAAAATAGACTGAAGACCATTGGATATAAAGTGTTGCTTAAGAAAATCAAACTCTAAATGCAGGCTGAAAAAAATTAGAATAAACATTCCAAGCACGGTGTGAAAGAGTCGTAACGCTACTATATTCCAATCGGTTGTCACAGTAACTAAACAAACTGGTGCCTAACCCTGAAAATGTTGGTTTATGGTTAACAGAGGTCCTAAAAACGTTTTCAGCGCGATGAACAGCGACATCTAAAGGGGCTAGTTTATTGTTCTGTTCTATTTCACTAGTGAACTTTTTATTACTATGTTCCAAATTGAGGTAGTCTAAAAACATTCGCACATGACTCTGATCTCGAAATAACAGAAAGGTGTCATCGACATAGCGTGTAATAGTGCAGTTTCCATTAATGATTTGAAAATAATTGCTTCCACCATTGGTATACAGAATGTAAGAACCATAGATAGAATCACTGTACATTCACAAAATTAGACCAAAACTCAATGACGTGCAAAGCGCCGCCCCTCTCTTGTCACCGGCTGTTCTTAAGTATTTTTTATAATTCAGTTTATTTAGTTCACATTTGTTGTAAGCTTTCCAGTAAAATATGATTCTTTCCATTTCAGAATTGCTAATGATAAGCCGATTGTGTCCGAAACGTTCATTTTACTAATTGCGAGTTATTTGAATTTTAGTAAGATGCCTACTGTAACATCCTATTTAGCTTTATTGTGTTTAGTTCAACTAAATTCTCAAGTGATATCAAATTGTATTAGCTATAATTTTTTTTATTTATGCTGCTAACAAACATTCTGACAAACATTAGTCAAACTCTCAAACGAACCAACCGATCATCACCAAAATTGAATAATATATTTTTTTTAAACATAATTAACAACTCCTATAAATTTCAGAAACATCCATTCACAATTTTTTTTAGTTATTAAGCTAACAAGCATAAAAGTAAAAACAGTGACAAACTAAGGAACAGACAAGCCTATCACAAAAATTTTGGTCATTTACTCTTCGTGATATACTAACAACTCATACAAATGTCATAAAAATCCGTCCATAACTTTTTGAGTTATGGCATTGAGAAATATGAGGCAGACACACAAACAAACCGATGGACGGATCTTCACCAAAAGTTAATTATCTGTTACTCCTAACATACCAAAGAATCCCTGTAAATTTCGTCCAAATCTGTCCATAATTTTTGAGTTATCTTGATGACGGACAGAAAGACAAACAGAATAACAGACAAAGAGACAGACCGACACCCGATGAAAACATAACCACCTCGGCGGAGGTAATCACACCTGGGCACGTGGTGAGCGTAGCCGCATTTAAAAGTTTTCGATAAGCAGCTTACGATTGAGATAATTTAATCGTAATAGCTTTAACATGTTCTCAACTCTAATCTTCCATGTTCAATTTGCTACTATGGATTGAGTTTCTGCTGATTCTCTTGAACCGATTGATATGAAGTTATGCAAAGTAAGAGCGTGTTTTTGAGCGTACCAAACGTAACCGGTTTGCAATCAATACCAGAAAGTCGCTGCAAACTGGCAGTGCGGCCGCTGAAGTATAGAATTCCAGTTGCAGTAAAGCTTCAATCCACTGGGCGACTCACTGGCCAACTACAAGTTAACAGCTCAATACTTATTTTTTCCTACGACACTACATTATCTTCTTGCAACTGAACAGTCTTCGCAGAAGTTTGACGCGATATAGGCATTGTGCCACTGAAGCGCTAGTGAAACCTCTACTACTAGTACTACTACTACTAAAGTCATCGCAGTTAATTCACAGTTCACTTCAATACGATCGGTGTAGGAATATTTAGAGCAATAAATGCTTCGCCCAGAGAACTTTTTTTTTATTGCGAGATGAATTATTCCTGGAAAACCCACATTTTATGAAGCAAAGCGCTTGTATAGAATAATTATCATATTTCTCAGAATCTTTGATTGTAATCGCTCGATGCATATCTAGTAATGTTATTCTCAAGTCTATGTTGCATAAATATGCATAAGGTCATCGTCCTTTACAAGAATTTAGCTTCTCCTTTCCCACCCTACTCTGGGTGGCCTCTTTTTGGTCCAATTTACCTAGGATGCAGGGTTTTTAGGCTCGTATTTGCTCCCATGACTTGGCTCTCTTCCGCTCTGCTGCTGCTGGAGGTAACAGTTCTTCTGCTTGCAGCCGCGTCCTGTGCTTCTTCCTCGGAATCGTCTTGGCCTCGAAGTGCAATCTCTGCAGTGCTCGAAATACTTCTGCTATAATTATTGCTAAATTTACGTATTTGATCATATCGCATTATGATTGTTGAAACTCGCAGTTTGCGAGATGTCTAGTTATTGGACCATGTACTTTTTTTATTGCATTATGGTTTGCCAGTCCTTATATACTATATTAAGATATTTTTTACCGGGTGTTTAGTTTTTTGATATACAGTACTGGTCAAAAGTGCTAGAAGCTACTCTATAAAATGCTCAATTTCGAAAACAAATGTACAATGGTAAAAATAGTAATTATTCAGTTTGGGGGAAAGAACCATTTACATTACGGTCATATTAAGTTCTAGGAGAGCATGCAAAATTATTTATTTATGCGAAATACAAGAAACGGAATGGTTCATTGTCTTATTTTAGTTTACATTTTTAATACTTTTATGACTTTTATTTTAGAAATGGTAGGTATGTTTCTCCAATAAAGCGGTTTTAAGGGTTTCGTAAGCTATTTGAGGGTTTTGATTGATCAGTTTTTCGTTACATATGATAACTGTAGAAACAGGTCTTATTCTAATGCTTTAACCTGTCAGCTGTCACCCCTGGTGATTGCATGTATACCCGAGTTACACAAAACATTAGTTTTTTGAGCAAAAATTGTTAGAAATGGTATTTGGTAGAAATGGGTTTTTCCAACTGAGTGAAGCTAGATATTTGGTGATTAGATGCATTAGATACTAAAATAAAAATAAGTCGATGGTGCAGACAGAAAAAGTCATGCTGCCGACTAGTCAACAGTCACAGCTGACAAGTTAATTGCAGCTACTGTAAGGTATTTTAAAGCGTGTTCGATTGGGTCGTCAGAATCGATCGAAGCAAAACCCACTTGACGTGTCCAGACACGCAGACAGGAACTTCAGGTTCCTTGCTTAAAATCGCGTTGCAAGTGCTAGAACGCGATGTTTTAGCCGACTGAAATCTCCCTTTTACTAAGTACGACTAAGTTTATGAAAGTCTCGCAGGTAACTGAAGAGTCAACGACTGAAACTTGAATGAACAAGTCAAAGCTTGGGCAATGTTTCAAAATTCGGACAAGTTGAAGTCGTGCCTCGAAGGCTCAATTCCACTTCCCAACCGTTTTAGCGATCTGAGTATTTTCCGGAGTGCATAGTTATTTCAGCACCTCATGTTTTGGTTCAGAATTGCCTTCAGCTTTTTACGACGTGCTGGCTCGTTTAAATATATAGCACTTATGGTTCATCATTCCTCGCCATGGGTTTGTTATTGAGTTATGTATCACTAACCATGAAGAAGTGTTTAAGTATAGTTTCCAACTATTATTTGCCGTGTGTTACTGATGGTACGTGTTTAGTATGTATATGACAAGTGATTACGGTTTAATCTATGTTACGAATAATGCCGCAAATAATAATATCTTGTATGGGAATTACCCAATTGCCGAACTAACTCTATTTCCGAACAAGCAGTTATATTTGAGAGGTGAAAATAATAATCCCATCAAATAATACTGTATGTTCGGAAATAGTTCGGCAGTTGGGTAATTCCCCTAGGTTGTGCAACAGTGCCATAAGCTAACAACCTAGACTGTGTGGAAATAAATATGAATATTTTTATCTGTGTCATTAACAAACTGTTATCACTTAAGCTAGTCTTTTCGGGTTCTTCGTTTTCAGCGAGGTAGGAAAGGATTCTGATCACGTTCTGTGTCGCTCCATAAGAATAATTCACGACGAGTAGCTGGAAGCGAGGTGAGCTGTGATAGTCAGTCCTGGCACGTTGGTCAGACCTTGCCAGCTTATACTGACAACCGATGATGAGGTCGTTGGCTCAGTGTTGTAACTCAGTTCCGCAACAGAATATTTGCTTTGCCTGTTCTCAGCGCCGAAACTTGGTGCCATCCCTCAATTTTGATACAATCAGAGACACCGTCAAAACCCGTAAAGTCTCTTCCTCCGTCATCTGTCGACTGTGAGCCTACATAAAATTAGATCAGATACGAATAACCCGTTACGAAAGAAGAGCGGAAACCTACTGGCTCACCGGCCCATGTCACCGCTTCTTAAAAGTCACTAACTGCATCGTGGCCTTCCCCTCAGGAGGCATGGCATTGATAATAGGGTGAGGCTAGTTAGGTACGCCTTTGGCGGTGAACGGCACCGCCAAGGGGATCACTATAGGTTACTCTAGCCTCAGCTAAGCCTTCGGGACGTCTTTCCTCTGTGTCCACGTTACCGTCATCCACTTCCATACTCCTACCGATGATTCTTCGTGATTCAGTAGCTACTTCTTCTTTTTTCTGATTTACTATTCTCACGCGCATTGATGCTGTACGAGTACATCTTGGTAAGAGTAAGTGGTTTCACGTTTTTTTCAACATAGTTTGTGCTCCTTATTTCTTTCACGGTTAAATCGCCTTCGTTGGGATAACGAAGGTGTAAACTATTCAATGGCAATCCATCGTTGACTTATCTGACGCATCTAGAGTAAGCGTGGAACTTGGGCGCTAGCTTTTCTCTCTCTTGCAATTACTGAAAAAAGATTTACGCAAGCTACCATTGTGCTTCCCTGACCCTCGTGAATGCCCGCACTCCCAATAATTCAATTAAACATATTCGGTTGCAAAGTGTTTGTGACAACTTTGTGGAGACCCTTTTCATCCATTTTTTAGGTGCTATGACACCTTCGGCTACGGCTTCTTCTGGAGAGCGTACTTCCAGTGCGAGCCTGGCACGTTCTTTTCGGACGCCCTGGACCAATGCGTCCATCAGGGGGACGTGGAGAATTGCGCGGTTGAAGACCCTGCCACTAGCAGCTGCCGAGATGAGTACATCGGCTGCCGTGAGAGGGATATCTGCTCCCCAACTGTCGTCGGTGAGTTATCACCTTGCAATCTAAGTCGTCACTTGAAAGTGTGTAAACAGCTTCCTGTCATGCACGTCTGAGCTCACTGCCTCTAAGCAGAATCTGTTATCTAATACGCAAACATAAGAGTTATATATACACGCCTCAGGAGAACAGTAATATAGAGGCGAAAGTTGTACCGAAAAAAAAAAAAAAAAAAAAATAGGGAGGACATGAGAACCGAAGCACATTTACGTGATGGCAGAAATTCATCTAAACACGAAGGGTGATTACTTCATTTAAATTTTCGTCTACGCGTCAATTTACTTGAAAGAGAAGTAATATTGATCTAGCACCTCAGAAAGTGTTTGAAGTGAAATTTCAAATAGAAGTAAGAATTTATTTTTGTAATTTCATTTCGCCAAACCAATGAAATAAAGCTATCACAAATTATATATTTACACTTGGCTTTGCAAAATTGTTTGTACAGACTTCGACTACTGAAAGAAAATAATAACATAGCCACTATTTCATCAATAAAGAAAGTTCAAAAAACGCTTCGTTTTTGAGACAATCAGATATGAAAATAAGAACGTTAATTATCAGCCACAGTCTGTTTAGTAATTCACAAGAGGGTAATTAAAAAATAGTTACCAACAAATAATTCATTAGCAAGGATCTCGTTACAGTAGTTGTTTAAAACGTCTACTATGAGCATCGATACAAGTGCGACACCTTCGTCGGAGGGACTTGCGTACGATGCCAAAGACTCAGGGCATTTCAGTAAAATCTCCAGCAGCTACAGCAATTCTGGCGGTGAGATCGTCTTCCGACGGGGCAGGTGTCTCATAAATAAGACTTTTCATGTGTCCACAGCGAAAATCTAAAGGAGTCTGATCAGGAGATCTTGGTGGCCATGACACAGGACCATTATGACCAATCCATCGATTTGGAAATTGAACGTCAAGATAACGTTTCACATCTACCGAAAAATGTGCCGGAGCTCCATACCCAGCTGAAACCGCATTCTTTTACGAATACATAATGAAATATCGGCCAATAAATCTGGATGAATTCTTCACTGAATAAAGTTTCTAAGCATATGAAGTCTCAAAAATGAAACGTTTGTTTGATCTTTTTTATTGGTGAAATACAGTGGTGCTTATATCGAGATTAGTAGCCGAAGTTAGTACCAATAATAATAGCTAATATTTTGAACTTTTTAATTAACTACACAGAAACCTGTGAATGTATTCAATGTTTTTATGTATTTCACTAGACTGTATTTATAGTTAACTGCTACATTATGCGTAATAGAATTTGACTAAATCCGCCATTAAGTGTAAATTTGGTCGTTAGGTGTAACGGTGAAATTTACACCCTAACGGCCGCGGAACTCCACGGGTTTCTCCACGTACGTTTCCCGACAGATAAATGCGCTGGGCCTTTCTTAGTCCGCCACCATCACAGACCACCGCCATAGTACAGAGCCCAATCAAATAAGCTTCTACTCATAAGGTTAGGTGCGCGTAGGACTGGTTCTTGACTTCTTCTGTTGTCCCGAAGTGTTTTTACTGAATATATGTGGGTTTTTAGTGTTTTTATTGGTTTTTAGTGTTTGGTAAAAATGTTTTTTTTTGGGGGGGGTTATTAGTGTTTTTTTACTTATCGCCAATTTTTTATTGGCCTTACTTAGCGCCAACTTTTGATCGTGAGATGAACCAGTCCTTGTCTTTACCTAACCTAGATGAAGGCTAGCTCATTTGGACGCTAGCAGAGCCAGACCTGCGCGCACCTAACCTTAATGAAGGCTAGCTCATCGGCCTGTAGGCATTAAACCAAATGGCCTTTTATACCATAAAATGTCTGAAAATTACACTTAACGGCCTCAATTACTCCTAATGTAGCCATATATATAAAATGCCATGAAATTTAAAATGTACTGTTTGTGACTTTCGTTTCATACTATCATACTATTCCCCCTAAGGCGTGTCATAAGTTTATACAGAAAGATGCGTGTACGTTCTCTTTATAATTACAATTCAATATTTTACGAGGCCATATATCAATCCCGTTTTTCTTTGAACTCAACTGGCCTGTGAATGAAGATTTAAACTGAGGGCTATCAGCCTCTTAGCGCATTTGCTGGCAGACTCCGACGTGGCGAATATACTTCCGTCGGTATCGACTGTTTTATTTAAGATTCATCAACCTCCCAACGGCACTAAAATGTCTCAAAAATTTGATTAGTTGGAATATCACCTTGAAGAAGCGAGTAGGAGTGCACCTGATACGAGGTTCAGCTGTATTTAAATACTTTATTTGTACGAGTACCTTCTCAACCTAAAAAAACATGTTAACGTTATTTGATAGTTTGTGTCAATTTCGGTACCTGTTGTTAATGTCGAATCCAGGTATAACAAGCTGTAGTTTCATGCTACAGGAATAAATCTATTATAAGATATTTAAACCGATTTTCTCTACGTGAATGCTCATTGACTCATCTGCGTTGAAATTCCGAAGCCACATCGTGCACCTCACGCTAAATAAAGTTTTAATTTCTTGTAGGAAGAGCATTGTTTTAAACGTCACTCATGAAGTACGTCGGTCCGTACAAAATTAGGTAAAAGACTGAATAGTTCTTTAGTCAGCTGCTGCTTCTGTTGGATTTCCCCAATTGACTGAGAATTTAGCCATTAAGATTTGCTTTGATCAGTTTACAATTCAATTTAATCCCAGAATGCAAATCATGTGAATAAAGGTAGAAAACTAATGTGTGATCTCATCTAGATTGTGTGCCTTACATGTTACGGGCAGAGCCCCCTGAAGTATTAATTTGTAATATATATATATATATATGCTTAAAAAATATACTTCCACATATAAGAATTACCTAGAAGTATGATGAATTTCCAGTGCTTTAGAATGGCTCTTACTTCTGTGACAACCTACGTCCTAAAATGCGCGATTCTCCCCCAACAGGCACAGGATTTATTTATAGAACCGAGGTTTGCTCGAGGGCCCTCAGGATCTGCCTTGGGTCCGCCAACGAAGAGCTCTGCCCGACTGGCCAAATCTTTGACAAGACCAACAGCAAGTGCATTGACGGTGAGATTTTGTAGCCGCTTTCTTTTACCCTACCTAGAGATGCCTTAGCCCATTGACGGCGAGCGCGATTTGTTCCCATTAATCGAGATTATATTCTCCGATTAATTTTTATTTTTCTCAACATCCTTTACCTTGCCAATTGGATTCATTATTCTGGATCACTTCCTAAAACAACCACTTAACCACTAAAATTTGAAGTTCAATTACGATGAGTTAGGACTAATCGCATTAGAGTATGTCGGTTATTATGGACGAATCAAAGATACCTTCAGCGCAATGATCCTTGAATGGAGATCTTAAAAAACATTTAAATATTCGGTTTAATGATTTGGCAGACCCAAATCAGTCGTACATACGTTCTGTAGAAGAGTATTCAATATAACTTATAAATTAAAGATAAAAACTATGTTCTTCATTGCAAGAAAACATTAAACTCGTTAGTGAATTACTCTATATATAAAATTATGATGATTTTTCTTTTAGTGGCAATTCTTATAAATTTTTAAAATACAATTACCGTGATATGAAATTTTACTAACATTTAGTTTGGTGCTAAAATTGTCTTCGATTCCCAATATTCGAGCGGTTGAATTATCTTAATCCGACTAGCTTTAGCTTGTCAGGAATTTCAATCCTATGAGTTTGTTTTGCTACCTTGACTCGAGTTTTTGGTAGTACCTAACCGCTGACCGCTTACATTTGGAAGGCTTCATAGTCATTTCTGCCTCTACATGACTGACTTTGATGCTCCTCTCAATCGTATTCAGCTTACGATACACGCCTGAAATCGATTCAAAAATTTCTTGTTTTGTTTCTTGTCCTGCGTCACACTTTTTCGTGCTGAATATTTCTTGCTATATCTTCGAAATTCTGTTTGTTGCAATATTTGTTCATTTCCCTGGCAGAATTATTGATCGCTCCTGAAGCTGCAATCGTAAAACAGATTATGGGATGGCCGCAAAGTATATTGAGGCTTGGCAAGACGTCGCCAGTTGATTATCGGTTGGTAGCGGTAGTGAAATCAGGGGAATATGACTGCCACTTCTACCTGATTTTTAGTCTCTTCTGGGTGACCATATGTTAAAAAAAAGACGCAGACCAGAGGTTATAACTGAAGATAACGTAGCTTTGGCAGCTAACAAAGCCAGTATGGCCGCAAAGATGAAGGCGAACCGTAAGGAGTCGGACGTTTCTAAAAGCAAGGAATCGAACTTTAGAGACGGACCTCTTATTATTATTAAATCACACCAGGCTGGCGACGTAGGAACAGAGAAACTCCATGAGGTTAACAAACCCCCACGCAACCAGCCCAGCGGGTGGAGAAAACAAAAGAATGAAAAAAAGAAGATCCGANCAAAGACAGAGCCATCAAGACCATTCCAAACATCCACACACGATGGAAAAAACGAACGGGAATACTGGCCCGTACGGCATCGTAATGGTTCCAAGGCAAACTCATGAAGAGCACCAGTCCGCACCTCTGCAAGTTCTAGGAGTTGGAGTCGAAGAAAATTGATAAAAAAAAGTCCATTTTGCTAACAAGTTAGAGCAGTAAGGAGTCGGAGGTTTTGTGGTGCAAAGAGTCGGTGTCAGGCACCGGCTAGTCTCAGGAGTCGGAGGCAAACGTTGGACCGTACAACTCCGCAACCTGCGCTGTACTTGAAAAATAAAAGCTTCCACTGGAGTAGTGTTATTTGAAACGTGACCACCCGGTCTTTTTGGACCGGCAGGGGTTAATTTGTTAATTGAAATTTGGCATGCTGCTGCACTTGTCCAATTATATGGCTTATATGGCTTATTACCAAATACACAAAAATATACTTAAGCTCAAGTGCAGTAACCATCCCGTTAATCTGTTCGTTGAAATAATTCAACGTGGTACTGCCCTGCTCCAGTTAGTTCACTAATTGTTGCAAAAAATCATTCGTGTAATTTAGAGTGACAGCAGTGCCTCTTCACCTAAATTATATTCACTTCTAGGTGCGGTTTGACAAACAAGGCGTTCGATTACCGAACACAGGTAGTGTGGGAGGCTTTGTTGGAGGAACATGCCGTCTTCTCAATTAATTTGATAATACTGCAATGATTCATTATCAGCACCTGCCGAGAATTTGGTCTCTGCGTAATTTTATAATTTTGCTACTCGAGTAGCGTGAAGAACATCAGAAGTAGCCTGGCGTAGAGTTCCAATTTGCTAAATCCTCGATGTCTTTCCTTGACCTCCCGACGCCGGAACGTTCCGTAAAAAATCCCTTAGAAAGCGCCGAAAATCGAACTACAGCGACTGTCACGTTTGTGTAGACGCTCTTGACCACACAACAACTGAGAGGTAGCCGAAAATACGCGTGTCTTGTCAAGTCACCAAAACCCGCTCCTTTAATTTGTTTGTGACTCCCTAGAGGACGCTACAAAATACTGTACTTTCCGCTAGAAGTCATGTTTGAATAACGCTTACAAATGGCTAACGAATCTCTATTTTTGTATTCTCAAAGTTGTTTGTTTACAATCTCTGAGTTGTTGGTTCGAAAAAAAGTTGCTTGACTAACAACAGTCGTGTAAATAAAAGCATTACTACTGCATTGTACCTACATACGGAGAACTTGCTAATTAATGTAGCCGAATAAAATAATCGAAAATGTACCTTTTGGCTTTGAAGGCTAAAATCTACAGTTTCTTGCACTATATATTTAGTACATTAAGAACTTACTTTTCTAGTCCTAAGATGAAAAAAATTGTATCACGCGTTGATGCGTTGGGCTGCATTAACTGTAACATTCTACTTATGTAGGTAACTAAAATCCCTGGGTGTGAATATTAATGACTCTCCTACTATACATAGGTCTTTTAAAGTGGAGGTAGCACTGATACACTGACTACAAATACCGTGAACTGTTTTAAAAATAAATTACCATTTTAATTTCAGCGTATCAATGCTATCACAAATAGAAAGCCACTTAACATTCAAGGGTAGGATTTGTATATTTTTTGCTCACGTGAACGATACCCGGAGTTCTGGACAACACTGATAGTTTTGTTGGTAGATCCGTTTGCAACAGTAAACAATATTTCAAAGTTCAAAGAATTGACAGTCTGCTTTACTACGTAGTCGCAAAATAAAAATAAGAACCAGAATTATAGAAGATAAGGTCATATTTACTAAATCAATTAAACTACATTAAAATAACGTTGAATTATAAATGATAAACGTTTCGGGCTTCGCCCATCATCAGTACTCTCTAAAGACAAAGATAAAACAATTACAAATGAAAATCTAATATCTAAAAATACATATGAATTCATAGAACAAGAAAACTTCGAAACGCTTAGTACGTGCAATAGCTCTGACCTTAGAATAGTTGAATCGCTTTATATCTTTAGACTGAAACAAATTTTAAATGACCAGAATAGTGCTCATCCACTTTTTATAGTTAGTCATTAGGTGTCTTGTTCTATGAATTCATATGTATTTTTAGGTATTAGATTTTAATTTGTAATTGTTATATCTTTGTCTTTACAGATTACTGATGATGGGCGAAGCCCGAAACGTTTATCTTTTATAATTCGACGTTCTTATTTTAATGTGGTTTAAATGATTTAGTAAATATGACCTTATCTTCTATAATTCTGGTTCTTATTTTTATCTCAAAGTTTAGGTACCTAGCAACACGGTGCCGCTGCTCCGGAACTGCGGTGCATGTGTTGAATTTCTCAACTTCCTGGTAAACTGGTCAGGTAGCGAAGCCGATGTTGCTTCGATTAGTGTAAAAACGACTGGGTTGTGTCGACTCAGACGGGTCAGGATGCCTCTGAACTGTAATGGAGGTGTGTAAGCGTGTTGCCGATGCCACAACACTGTCTGAACATCGATATTAAATTCTAAGATCAGTGGCTGGCTCGCTGCTGCTGACCAGCGCACCTTGTCGGCTCTGAAAAAATCAGTCTAGCTGTACGGCGCTTGATTTGATTGTATGCTACTTTACTGATAGCTATTGCCACTAAAATCTGCACGTAGTACTCATTAGCTGTGCATTTGACTATATATTACACGGCTTGAGCGTTGCAGCACCAGTTTTATATTAGTTTTTTATTGTCAATCTAGAATATTTATTAAAAGTTGCTTTTAATGATAGTTCAGCGCAATTTCCATTACGGCAGAATACAGCACTCATAACTGCTTGATGGCTATGAATTTGTCTTTTATACTGTCGTTCATTTTAATACTTTATTGTACGGAATATGTGTTGCACCGTGCAGTATGTGAGAGCATACATGCACTGTGTGTTTTGTATGTTTCCAGTGAGAGTACAATACAAACATATGCCCCGCAGCAATACAACAGGAGAAAGAATTCGTGTAGTCAAACGGCACAGATTGAATGTGATGCTGTCTGCTCTCGTGCTTATGGCCGTATTTCTCGATACCAGCATCAACTTATAATTTTCAAATCCAGCGCAGTGTTTCATTTTTTAAATGTATAATTCATGTAAGAGTTGGCTCAATAGTTCTGCCACCTTACGTTTGCTTTTTGACGTTAAAACAAATAGATGAGATACGATGACCTATGAGAATATTTTTATGAGCGTATAAAAATCTACTGTGGCATTAACATGGTATCTGAAGCAAAATGATGAAGAATCAGTTGTGTTTTGTTCGCCTACATAGATGAGCAATTTTTTAATTATGTAACTGGTGAACCTTGCCAGTTTCAAAGAGTTTTAGCTGTATTGAGTCCATGGTCGATAATAATCCTATACTCTAGAGTGAGATTTTGTTGCTTCTAAATTAATTTTTGTTGAATTTTAAGTTAGTCTTACCGCAATGAAATGCAATGACAGATCAATTCATATTTTTCATCTTTGTGTTGTGGACTATACTATTTCTACCGTAACAAAATACAGGGCCGTGCAAATGCTTAATTATAATTTAACTTCTGCGGCAGTCCTGATTTTTGGTAGGGTAGTGACAGTTTCTTCTCTTTATTGATTTGTTTTTTCTTAGCAGTGATCTTCGTGCTTGAATTTTCTATATATGTTGCTCCTCCTTTCCTGTAGCATAGCGTAGTAAATATTTTTTTGTTTATGGTGTTTACACGTACGAGGGTTTAAAATAGCTAAGTACTGTTTTGAAATAAAAACATAAGTATATTTTTTACCATTTTATATGAAAACCTGTATGTCAATCTAATTTTCTACTTAATTTCTGCCTATATCAAGGCGCTTACCATTTCGTACAACCAGTTTTTGAATCCTCTCTTCATAGAAGTTTGCCGCCTGATGTTTCGCCTCATAAACAGCCGTGCTGCCATCTTTATAAGTGAGCTCTGGCCCATTTCCGAACCATGTCACCTGTACACTTCACTAATATGACGATGAATTTGAGTTCTTTCACATCTTTAGCACTAAGAAAACGAATCACCGATCGTATTTCACGAGCGGCAAAATTCTCAATAGGCGGAGCCTTTTTAAATACTCAAAAGAAACGTTAACACGTTCGAATGTTGCTGTAGTGGAGCTTATGAGTTGCCCACTGATATGAGTAACCAGCGCGCAAGCGCGGAATGCTGACAGCAGCGCTGCCACGCCGGAATTTCAAAACGATATTTGGCCTTCTTTACAATCTTCGGAACATTGTCCATGGGTCACATTTCACTTGAGGGTCCTTTCGAAACAACAAAATGGCTCCTACGGCTGATAAATGATTAATTAACATCTGAACTTCAAACATGGAGTGAACTGCTCATGGTGATGCAACCAATGCATTTATAAGATAGAAAAAGTTCGTCAATTGCCGTCATTGATGAGAGACGTTCATAGTATAGTAGGACGTCAAAATTACCTAAACTCATTGCCTTTAATCTTATCTTTCACTCTTGGCCTGTGCTAGCATATGAACACATTATATATGGTTACAAGTTCTTGTGTTAATTGCAACACATACTTTTAAAATTAACTGCATCAGCTTTAGGACTCAATTACGAAAACGCAGGCTGCCTATTGCAACATAATTGTATCCCAATCAGAAATTTATAGGCTCGTACCCGCGGTTATCCGATACCGCTCACTAGTTGCTCGTAGGCTGCCGATAAATGCCTATAAGTTTCCGATTGGGATGTAGCCTGCAGTCGATGTAATTTTGTCGATAGAAGACAGTGACCCCGTGTTAGGTCAAATAAGCAACATGCAGACTGTGTGTCGGATGTTGCTTCATATTTAGGGTAATTAACATGCAACTCTTAACATGTCACTGACTCCGAATCTTTGTTAACTACCTTTCTTTCCTGCCATTTAGAGGGCGCGTTGTGCCCAACTAGCGGGCGCCCGGACAGCGACTTCCCCATCACCTGTGAGGACGAAGTTGACAACTGCGGAGATGCGCAAGTCTGCCGTAACGGTGGCGATCCTAAGGTGAGGTGACACAATTTTATATTATAAGTCCTTTTTGCGCGACACTCTCAAACAACCTGTTGAACATTACTTGAAGAAATGGGTGATCAGTGGGTAAAAAAAAAAAAAATCGAGCGCAGCTTTGTTGATCGTCCAATACCTAATTCATTCACTTGAATACTGAAGAATTTATCCGACAAGGTTTGAGTGCTGTTGTGCACGCCATTACACAAGTGTTTACTACAGAGTCCTCTCTGTGCTTGGGTATCCGGAAAAAAGCCCCGCTTGCTCATGAGACTATATTTCAGAGCTATAGTAATTTATTTGAGTACAGCATTTTTAATAAACTAAACGATTTTGTGCTAAGCTAAATTTGACCTAGCATTTGCATGTGCGAACGTGAGTTGTAGCAACTCCTGAAATAGGTTATGTGAGGGTAAGTTAAGTTTAGTTAGGTGAGGTTAGGCTAGGCTATATGCGTAGGAGTCCAATTTTTACATTTGGAACTTGTTCGAAGTCCAACAATTGAGTATCTCGGGTTAGACCTTTACAGCAAGCAACGAGCGTAACCGGAGGACTCACGAGAAACTAGCGTCAAAAAGTGACGTCATCAATGACGTCAACATCGGCGAACGTTCGCTCCGGCTAAGCAGCCTGTGAGTATTTTATTAAATTTCGCCTGAAAAATTGTCAATTGCGAATATCATCCCTTAAGCACATGAATAAACGAAGAGAATATCTACTAATCGAACAATGCCAACCTACGAAGACCCTCAAATACTTCGACTCGTCGGTGTGACATCATTTGCCTACATGCGGTCACGGCTAAGTTTTCTTATAGTCCCATTGAGTTGTCCCGTTACACTCTTTGCTTCCTGGGAGCATCGGGCATGGGACAAAAAAAAACTGCTTACATACAAAACGTTAGGTAATTACGCAAGGATTCAAACCATTTGGCAAGGTTAGGTAGGCTATACCTGGTTTCCTCTAAATAGCAGTTATAAAAAACGTTCAGGTCTGGAAGAGGTTTAGTTAGATGTAGTTAGATTAGGCTACGTTCAATTAGAAAAAGCTAAACTAGGTTTGGTTTACTTAGGTTAGGGTAGATTTATGCAGTTCAGTATAATTTAACATATTTTAATATAACTTCCTTCAAAATAACTAAGTACGGGTAGCTTAGGAGATAATCTAGAGCTTTTTTCCGGGTGGCTTTTTTCGTTCAGGGCTTTTTTCCTACCGGGGCTTATTTCCTGTACCCCTGTGCTTGTTACCTCTCTATGGGCCACAGATTGTGCCGTTTTCTACCTCATTTGAAAAAAAAAATTCACAGTCTCGTACTTGTCATTTGGAGCGCGAGATTTCCGGTATTAGCTATAGCAGGTGGTAAAAACCGCATTGGGTGAACGCAAACCAAACTTAGCAGAAATGGTGGGGGGGGGGGGGGGGGGGGGGGGGGGGAGGCGGCAAAATTGTCAATAGTGGAATAATTGTTCTGAACCTTGCTCAAAATATNGGGGGGGGGGGGGGGGTGGTGCGTTGTGACGTCTGCGGTGTCGAGCAGCTGTACAGCGCGCCTTCACTGAGAGAAGCCCTACATGAGATCATATCTGTTACAGAGCTACGAATAAGTGATCTGGTTAATGCTAAATATCTACCACTATCTATATTGACTGCGATGACTTATTTCAAGCTGAAAATCGTATGGAAGCAGTAAAGGAAACCAGTTAACGCTGGGGTATTACACCCTTCTGATACTCGTCAACTATTTGCTAATCGATTTATATATCAGATACTTTCGTCCAGATGACTACACAAATTCTATTCTCGTCCTCCAATAGGCGCTTACTATGAAAAAAAAAAAAAAAACAATATGAGATGATATTGCCAGCTAAACTGTTTTAAGAAAACACTCTCAAACGACATGTTAGAAATTACTAAAAAAAAAATCGGGCACCAATCCCAGAAGTAAAGATAAAGAATCAGGGCAAAGTGACAGCGTCTCTGGATCGCACGCTGCGAAGTCGGGTTCAAATTTCGGTCGCTGACAGCGCTGGCAACGGATTTACACTGCGTGAATCACTCCGGCACCGAGAGGCAAGGGGAAGTACGGTTAGAGACTCTCAAATTGACTTTCACCACTGACTACTTCGCCTGCTCATCACTCTGTCAGACCTTTGAAATTTTGAAATTAAGTCAAAAGAAAGCCTCCTTAGGTGTGTTCATTTTATGCGAGATAATAAATGGTTATTATTACCCTAACATGTGCTGCAGTCTCGTCGTATGTACATGCACACATTCCTACATATATAAATTGTATGATTATATGATACCTGATGCTAGTTTCCGAACAGAAGTAATTATGATCTGGTTGCCTTACCTGTCAATGTTTTCATTTCCTGAGTGTTAGTTGTTAACGCTATATTTTCCACTATCCTCTTTGAAAGGACGTTCAAAACAATGCTATTTCCGACAGAAATCTGTGATAAATTGGGCTGTTTAGAGTGTTAAGTACATACCGGTACTTTAGTTAGCCATCGCCAAGGAGGTTATGTTTTCGTCGGCTTTGTCTGTCACCAAGATAACTCAAAATGTTATGAACGGATTTTGATGAAAATTACGAGGATTGTTAGGTATGTTAGGAGGAACAGATGGTTTACTTTTGGTGAAGATCCGTCCATCTGTTTGTTTGTCTGTCTGCCTAATTTTTCTCAATGCCATAATTCAAAAATTGTGGACGGATTTTGATGAAATTCACTCGAGTTGTTATGTATATTACGAAGAGTAAATTACCAAATTTTTGGAGTGATCTGTATGTTCGTTCGTTTGTCACTGTTTTTAATTATATGCTTGCTAGCTCAATAACTCAAATTATTAATTGATCTTTATGAAATTTTTAGGAGTTGTTAGTAATGTTAAAAGACATAAATGATTAAATTTTGGTGCAGATCGGTTTGTTTGTTTGCATGTTTGACTCATGTTTGTCATAATGTTTGTTAGCAGCATAACTCAGAAAGTTATGAACGGATCTTCACAAAAATTGCATAAACTGTTAATACCATCAAAGGGCACAAAATATTAAATTTTGGAGTTTCACAAAGAAAATCATGGTTTCAAAGCCAAATTGAATTTTTCGTTACCGTTGCCTCGCTCGGCGGAGGTATGCGCTCTCAGAGTGCTCTAGTTTTTAATTGTCATGAATGTAGCCACACTTAAATTCAACAATTGGGTACCCTTTTCAGGGCGTGTTCAACTAGCGCGGCGAAATTAGAGCGGGAACGTTGGTTTTGTCCCTTTAAATGGGATGCCAAGAAACCCGATCTCGTTGACCCGGCTGCAAACTCTGTTATGTGAATCAAGTTTAAAATTTTGGAAGTTTTAAGGGTAAGCGATTCCGAGTCAACGCCTGAAACTCAAGTCCACGGGTCGCAACCGGTGCACCTGTAGAAAGCTCTGAACTTGTCAAGTCTCATAAGTTTTATTTTTTCAGTCACTTGAAC
Organism: Parhyale hawaiensis; assembly: GCA_001587735.2. Lineage (NCBI taxonomy): Eukaryota > Metazoa > Arthropoda > Malacostraca > Amphipoda > Hyalidae > Parhyale > Parhyale hawaiensis. Next base: position 8,905,663 of record LQNS02000155.1, read on the forward strand.
TCGTCTACAGTAGAAGTAGAGTTGATCACTCTGCCAGCCTCGCTTTTCAATTTTTCAAACTTTTGAAATGAAAGGTGATCGTGAATGTGGAAGGGTAAACGAGTGCCCAGAATGCGGTTGAATTTGCTAGCGATACTCCTAACGCAACCCCCCGGAAAAGTTTCCTGTTATTTCAGGTGTATGGAATACCCAGAGTCTTGCTTTGAGCAACATCAAACACTGATGGCGCTACGTGGAAATTTATACCTACATGGTAACCACTGTCTCGTATGAGTAATATGCGCTTATATTGTTTCAGATATACCGAGTGTGCGATATCACGAGCTACTGCTATCATCAGGACGGCCTCAGCAACAGAACAAGCAAGTGCCCCGAAAATCAAAGATTCAGCGTTTACGACAATGAATGCATCAATATTTTCTCATGTAAGGCTGCTCTTAATTTTTCTATAACGATCTTACGACACTTAGCATATATAGTCTTAGTTTAACCCTTTACCGGTAAATAATAACCGTTTCTATAAGAATCTCATTCTTGAAAGCGGCTATTCGAAAGCTTCACTCGCTAAAGGTTTAAGCCTCCATTTACAAGTAGCTACCTTAATAAAATTTTTCCTCTATTGAAATCATGTGCAGTAACTATGAAAGCTTAAACGAATGTTACATATTATTCCAGCGACTTATTTTCTGTTGGGCTACTCTCCTTTAACCCATTTACGCTTAGTAATTTCCATTTCTTACCTCAATGGCATATACATTTATGTTGGCAATTAGGAACTTATGCAGCTAATGGGTAGTTGTTTCGCTACTTGATTCTTTGCCACGAATATTTTGATAATCTCAGGTTTCCTTCACGGATCTGCTACAGCCATTTTTCCATGAGAAATTACGTATTTCGAAACGAACTATTATGCTGCAAAGAATCCGTTTAAATGGCCTTCAGATAGCCAAAAGCCCGTTAGAAGTACCTACCAAGTTTATAGTACTTCTAACGATCTCTTTAGTTCGCTTTAGACTGAAATTAATCTACGGAATGAGACGCCCTTGTTACTATAAAGTCGGTAAACTCTACGGAAGAGAAAATTTTGTATACTGACAGATTAATTGGAAAACATGCCTCACTCAAGCCACCATCCATCACCACCTCCGGTAGTTGTACTGCCCTTACTGAGCTGGCCTGTTTAAGGTTAGGAAGTCAAGTTTAGGTTTCTTCAACGTTCAAATTGAACGCGTCTTTCAAAGGATACTTATGTAGAGTGTTAGCTGAACCAGTCTTTGCCTTTCCTAACCTCTCACACGGGCTCTATTAAACTCGTGGTACGTTTGTTAGGTCGATTATACGTAAATATGCCGTATATTGTATGTATATTGTATACGGTATATGCCCAATTTGTGAAACGAGATAAACCTATCATCTTTTCATGACATCCAAACCCCAGCGAAGCTGTAAATAATTCAATCTTACTTTTGACTATTATTCGCTATTTTCTCAGACGCGGACATGTGCCCGGGCCAGCCTACAGTAGTGGCTAACTTGGATTGCGTACGGGAGGCAGAGTCCTGCAGTGTGTACCAGTCGTGCGAGACGAGGGAGAACTTCTTAGGCTGCACCAGTTACTTTATGTGCGGCCCCCACCAGCCAAGGACTCCGGTGTGTCCCCGAGGCTACGTCTACGTCGCTCGAATGCAGCAGTGCATATTTCCCAGCTACTCCAGAACAGTTCTTGCTGGTAAGGTGTTGCTCTTATTTGCAGGATGACTCTGTGTCTCTTGCCACTTTTGCCACACAGTGGAGCGGAGTGCCGCTTAGGAAATTATTAAGTTTTCTCAAGGTTAACTAGCAGCTATCAGTTTTGCTGTTATTATTGTAGCATTTGTAGGTACTTGTTTTTGTTTTGTAGGTAGAGCTTTCTTTAGAAATTGGTTGAATGCCAACGAGAAGCAATTCACTGACCAAATTTCAATAAAAAATGATCAAATAAGTTTCTTCATCATCTGGTTAGGTCAAGAGATTGTAAATATAACAAAAGGCCTCTGAGACAGGGTATGATAAAAACTGACATGCCATACGAAAATACATAATAAGTAGAATGGGGGTTTGAGAGTGGGGGTGGGTGCGCTACCAGTCGCTGTGACGTCATTGGTGCCAAGCCACAAAGCATAGAACGTCCAATGGACTGGCCAGCTTAGAGCCTGTACGCACGCTAGTGAAAAAAACGCGTTTTTTCAGTTACTTGTCCGAAAGTTTGGTTGAGCCTCCAAAACACAGCTTTGAGTTCACCAAAATGAGTTGATAAAATTTTGCCCGTCAGTGCAGTTGGCTCAGCAGGTGCCGCTAGTCAAAGTCAGACATCTCTTCAAACTGAGAGAGATTAGAAGCTAAAAATTTCTCTACAAGTGAGTGCTATTTTAATGGACACGTCAATCCATTTAGACGCGGAAATTACGAAACTCGTTCTTTTGACTAGCGTGTGCACCAGTCATTACTGATAACGACACTTCTGGTTATTTTCGGCCCCGTCCGCCTTTCCTTTGAGTGACCCAAGACTGCGCCGCTCATGACTCGCTGGCTGAATCTTGAAAGTGACCAGGAGATGATGTATTCAGTTGGCTCGTCGATCTAGTGGATATTCTGCGCTGGGTAGTCCCGTGCGATTCTTCACCGCTCTGCTCCCTGCCGAGTTTAGTTGCTCAAACTTTACATACCCTCCCCTTCCTAAATATAAGCATAATGAGTGTTTTTTTTAATAATTATTTACACCCGTCTTCATGTAATTTATGAACAGTGACTAATAATTCCTTTTTACGAAAGGTTACTTCTTAGTACTGCAATTACTGTAGTTTATATTCCAAAGCAAACAGCTACTACTTTTCAAGGCAATAACAGACCTCATTAACTGTGCTTAGCCGTGGTGAAAGAACGAAGAGTGAGATCTTTCTGTTCTCATTCTAAATCCTTGCCAAACACATTGATCCCTGGCGTTGTAGTGAACACCACAAGACGGTATGATCCACTCTCGAAGACAGAGGAAGAAGAAACGAAGGAATTATTGGATTTTTATTTAGTAGCTTGTAATGGCGATAATACGAAAGCGCCGTCCTGAAAATTGCTAGAAAAAAATTCGAGCTAACTCCATGTCAAAGGCATTCTACGGCCTGTTAAGAAGATTCAAGCTAGTAACTATTTGAAAAAAAGATCAGGAAAACTGACCATTCGATCTGCGGTTTAGCTACATTCTCATCTTGTGCATAGTGGTTACTATAACCAAAACCAACGCGAACCGGTCCTTGTATCATGAACGTTTCAAACACTCCTCACCTTTGGTGTAGATGTTGCCACCAAGGTATAAGAACAGCAGCTGTCACGTCCACGCTACTTTAAGACGACGAATATTTTTTCACTTCCCAAGCTTCATTGAGTCAATCATATGATCTACAATGTCAAGTTCATAGAAATGTGAAACAGAGTGCAATTGATAGTCTACGCTTTCATGGATTATTCTTCTATCTTCGCGGGCACCAGTAAGTATCTTGGCATGATTCATGATTTTGTTTGTTTACAAAGCCAAACCAATTATCTGTCTGGTTACCCAGAAAGCTATAGGTTATCATTTCATAAAAAAATGTGTTCTGTCCCTGTGTCCTATACAATATACATAGTATCCTAACTGCAAACACTAAGGCACCATCATGCTCGCAGTTGTTTATCAGTGTCATATAAAGATCTTCAAGTTCTTTGCTTACTCTACATTCACCGGTCTATCTACCTATTTTAATCAATATTATTGTGTAAAGAAACTTAGCGCTCTTCGTCTTCATGAAAGGAAATCCTCTGACTTATAGCTTTAGTTACTCCTTTATTGATCGAAGGGACCATTCGTGTACGCTTAAAACGGCAGTGTTCTTCTCTAGAAACTGACATTTTATGTGGGCCACAAAAGCTCAATTATTTTCTGTCACTAGGTGGGCCGGATTCTCCATGCATCTTCACCAACATCGTCCAGACTCCAGTCGTGCCGCCCGATTCTGAAATCAACCCTGATGGTAGCACTGGGCAACCCGATGGGTCCACACCTCCGGACCCTGACGTCCCATTTGACGTTTATCAGTTTATCAACGAGTATGTGTGTTCGGCGGAAGGAGAGACTCCCAATGTCGTGGGGCATGATGCCTTGGATTGCAGCGATATAGAACGATGTGACAGCATCGGAGGAAAGGTATGCATTGAATTATTAGGATAGCAAGGAATTTTTTATGCCCATTAAAATTGTCGTCCTGTTTATGTCTAATTTAAATAAATGTCAATAGCTATTATACTCGGGTGTATTTATGTCCATGTATGTCTGTGTATTTGTCGTTTTTGCTCTCTGTAGATAACATTTATAAGCACTGCATCGTTGTCTTGGGTAGGGCTGAGGAATGCAGGTTGTGTTAAGGGCAGTTTTCGGGTTAAAGCTTATACACGTTCAGGAGTCCTGGTTCTAGGTCAGAGATCCGTGCCGGAATCAAGTGGCACTGAAAAAAACAAGGAACTGATACTCAAGAAGACCACATGATGCGTGTTGCAATAAAACTGCCGGTGTCACGTGTGTTACCCCACGTCCAATGCAACTCGGGTAATACCGACGACAACCTCAACATGAAGGACATGTCCGCTTGGGTGCTAAAATTGAGCCTGCTAGGCATGACTTGCTTGCAACTGCTGACGCGAGCATTGGCTTTGCTTATGTGAATCATGTTGCAAGTGTTAGAAGCAACGCGATTGCGTTGAGCCGGCTGAAAACTCCCCTTTGCAAGCCAATATTGAATTCCTGGAAGTCTGAAGGGTTACCGATTCAGGGCCAAAGTCTGTAACTCAGCTGAACGAGTCGAAGCCGCCCACCTGCTTGAAGTTTCGGATGAGTTAAGCATTGAAGGCTTAACTTCAGTGCCCAATCGTACGTACCCTTATAGAGCTATGAGCTGGGTAAAAGCACATTTGTTTACAAACATTGCCTGTACTTGCACGCAGTGTGATCAATTGATATACGAAAGTGAAGAGTATATCCCATGGTTGAAGTATGTATGCTCTCTTGCAGGTTTTTCACATTTTATCCAGAAAAAAACAGGCGAAGTAAAACTCTGCCAGCAATGTTAAAAAGGGAGGTTTCTGCTTATTCCGCTTAGGTTGTGCCGTATTCTTCTCATATTTATGAGTGAAACGGTGTTACACCGGAGCTCGTAGCAACACGGTCTAGACTCTCACTACAACACGCCTCAATCCGTTTTGTCTGACTACAGAGGAAATGAAAGAAAACGGTCAATTTTGATTGAATTCCACAATATTTTTGATTCTCAAATTATTGAATCTAAAAAAAATAATCTTTAAATGAAAGCTAATAAACGTTGCATATCATCACAGACAGTCTTTAACTTACGCAAACTTAATAAACAGAGTCAGATAAAGAGTACGCATGGACATAGTACGCCTTTTGGAAGTTGGCACTAGTACTGCAGAAAAAAATGATACAATTCAAAACCAAGGTTGCAATTGGCTAAATCAAGGACCTGAAACGAAAATTTTTGGGCTATATCGCAACCGGTATAAAACAAGTCCGGCCTAAAACGAGGACTTCCTGTGCTAGTCAAACGACCGAATTTCGTCATCTCCGCATCTGACTGCGTTGGCGTGTCCATTGATATAGCTCACTCTTGCAAAAGATTTCGATTTATAATTTCCATCAAGTTTGAATAAATGAACTATAATTAACGACACTTCGCAAGCGAACTGAACTAAAGGCTGACATTTTTACATTTTTTTTTAACTCAAAGCTGTGTTCAAGAGGGCTTAACGAAACTTACGAAAGATTAGCTGCAGAAACTCGTTCTTTTGACTGGTGTGTGCCATCGCCATTATTCAGACTGATGAATATTTTTGCAGTGTATTTTTGCAGCGCGGGAGGGAAAATAATAAAACTTTGCTGAAGTGAAGTTAGCCGTACTTAATTCCTTGTTGTGATTACGGCTCACAGCACAGTGATCCCCATCAGGTGGAGGTTCCAGAGGGAGGGAGGGACGGGGTAAGTAGAGGGAGTAAGTCGAAGGATGGGCGAGAAGCAAAAATAGATGGAGACGCAGGAACTCCTTTGAACCCATCAGGATGCATATTATGGGCCACGAGCTATGGGGTTATTTTAGTTAGGTTTGCCCGTCTTATGTTATGGGCCCCATACCCGGCCTAGGGATACCCTAGTGACCCTTTATTACTTTAGCTTTAACTAGGCGTTTGAGATATCTTTCTTTCATGTCCTCTTTCCTTCCTTCCTTTTTCCCTTTTTTTACTTCTACTGACCATCTTCATACACTCCTGAACATTAGCTCAGGACCAGTTGAAAACTGAAAAAATACTATATTGCATGTATAGACTGTAAAACGTTTATAATTGAAGTGTCCGCATTCGTACAAGTCGAGGATGAAGAAGGCAAACATTGTATATCTTATAAATTTAGTATGAAAACTAGAGCACTCTGACAGCGCTTACCTCCGCCAAGCAAGGTAACGGCTAAAAAAATTAAAATTTTTTTGAGACTATGATTTTCTTTGTATCAACACCAAAATCTAATCACTCGTGCCCTTCAATAGAGTTAATAGCTTCAGTAATTTTTGAAGATCCGTTCATAACTTTTTTGAGTTATGCTGCTAACAAGCATTATGACAAACATGAGTCAAACATACAAACAAACAAACCGATCTGCACCAAAATTTGATCATTTATGCCTTTTAACATTACTAATAACTCCGATAAATTTCATAAAGATCCATTCATTATTTTTTGAGTTATTGTGCTAACAAGCATAAAATTAAAAATAGTGACAAACGAACGAACAAACAAACAAACTAACGGATCGTTACAAAAATTTGTTCATTTACTCTTCATCGCATAACTAACTACTCATGTGAATTTCATAAAAATCCGTCGATAACTTTTTGAGTTATAGCATTGAGAAAAATGAGGCAGACAAACAAACGGATGGACGGATCTTCATCAAAAGTTAATCATCCGTTCCTCCTAATATATCTAACAATCCCTGGAAATTTCGTCAAATCGGTTCATAACTTTTTGAGTTATCTTGATGACAGACAGACAAACAGAAAGATTCACAGACAGCCAGACAAATCCGACAGAAAGAACCTCCTTGGCGGAGGTAATCACATTTTAAGTTACTGAGGTACTAACCTCACGGCGTAAAAGTGCCATCATGCCCAAAGCCACCATACAAGCCTCCTATGAACGTGGTCTGATCGCTGAGCTGCTTAAACAAAGTTTACCGCAGCTAGCAATTGCAGCCGAGCTTAAGAGCAATATAATAGTGGCTTGCAGCTTCCTCAAAAACCTTGACAGTTGTGGAACAGCAAAATGAAATGATAAAAACAAAACACCTGCATAGTAGGAGAGTCCTTAGGGCTGTCAGCTAATATACAGTAGATGATAATCTTCGAGGCAGTTGGAGCCACTCACTGATGCCGATTGCAGTCGTTAGTAAAATAGCCATAAGGCATCTGACACATGAGAGAAAAGGGTTTGAAAATAAAACAATGTCTACAAGGACTGTTCTGCATCCGTGTCACAAAGTATACCGTTTAGAGTTTTCCACGAAAAACCAAACATGGGACTTTGAAAAACGAAAGGGAGCTTTGTTCTCTGATGAGGAAAAAAGTAACCTATACTGTCCTGATGGCTGCCAATGTTACTGATACGACAAAGAGTTACTCTCTGGAACGTTTTCTACGCGGTACAGTGGCGAAGGCTCCGTCATGATGTGAGGTGCCTTTTCCTCCGGAGGCGTAGTGAATATTCAAGGCCCTTTTCTGTGTTGTGATAGTAGATTATTCCAAGAAGATAATACAGCACTGTACAATGCTTGCTCGACCAAGACAGTCTTTTTGTAAAGAGAATGATATTGCTCTTTTCCGTAAGATAGTCTGTTCTCCAGATTGAATCTAACAGAAAGCGTCTAAGAAGGGATTGTAACAAGTGTGGACAGAGTACAAAAGTGGATAACAGTTTGAGCAGCAAATGGTGATACAATGTTCACCGCTTGGAATAATCTACCCTTAGCTCTCCTGGAAGCCTTCATTCCAACGTTGCCGCAAAATTTTTGAAAGTATCAGCAAGAATGGAGGCACGACTCATAACTAAGTCATTATTTTGTTAACGTCGCGTTCGGTGCAAAAGTTTTTCTATATTTTGACTTACTGGTTTTCAGTTTTGACCGGTTAAGAAACACCTTAGTTACTTAAAATGTAATCGTACAGTAGTTCAATTATTAGATGGAAGTACAGTGTCGTCTTCATTTTTATATTGGCCATTGATCATATTGTAGTTACAGAAGTTTTAAAGTCTATTCATGCAAACTAGTATTTTTCATTTCTGCATCTGGTCTGAAACTTATAAGTGAGAGTGTACTTGCTGTCTTTCCTTTGCTTTCATGACTTGCTGTTTTTAATGCTCTTTAATCCAGTTTGGGAGTACCCACGTTTGTAGGTTCCGCGTTTCTTTCTGTATGTTGTATGTTCTCTCATCCTCTTCTCTGACAAGTCAGTTGCACGTACACGGAGAGGGGACTTTTCCCTAATCCAATTCTTTTCCCTCTTTTAATATCTTATTTTTTAATTGCAAGCCCGGTATGTTCATTATATCATTTGTTTTCTTTTAGTGTAAGCGGAAGCTAGCTGTGTGGGAAACAGCGTAGTGTCTATTGCGTGTATCTGTGTATCCGCATTTGTCTGCTCGAAAAATTAGTTAGCTGCAAGCGAGCAGCGATATGGGGAGGTTGTGCAATACTACGTAAATAACCAATTTACCGGAACTGTCTTTTTTTTTCTTTTTCAGGCAACACTGACGGTCTGCCGAAAGTTCTTCCAGTGTATGCTACAGAATGATTTTACTTTTGGCTTAGCTGTTGTGGAGTGCCAAGCTGACTTTTACTATTCTCTTAATGCGGACGGTTGCAGGCCCAGTAGTGACTGTGAGTATCCTTTAGCGTAGTCCATGCACTGATAAAAAAAAGTCCACAAAATGTTTTCCAATTGGTAAGGAAAATTTGGCGTATTTCAGAAATAAGTTTAATCAAACTGGTCTGTGGAAACCTTTTTTTGTTGACACCGAATAGTTTTTTGCAGTTATGTTAGCCCTTTTTTCATAGCGTGGTCTTTGTACAACATATCAAATAGAGCTAGTCCTACGACAGAAGCTGATTAATTCACGAGCGTAAGGGAAGGGTCAACGCCAACTTTCCTTAATGCCATGCAAGGAGTATCCACGTTATCTGTGCACTCAATAGTGAAAAGTATTTCCTGGATAAGTTACTTGTAGGGTATAAGTACTGGCTATGCAGCAGTGAAGCACATACTCGCTCTTGACCTGTAACGACAAGGAAGACCCCCGTTATGACAATTTTTAATGCTGATAATTCATTATTTCTTGCATGCTAAGCGATTTAACGGCGTAATGTATGTTAGCCGACTTACAGCAAAACAGTATCCAACAACACGAGCGTAATTGCCTACTCAGGCTCTACCTGGAACTATTGGGGCAATAGTTTAAACTGATATATTTGCAAAGCGTTCCGGTAACTTGCTATACTATCAGTTCTGAGAGTCATATGCAAAGAGTTAGAAGTTAAAGTGTTTCCCGGAGACTGATTTATCGTTAGAATTGTTTTTGGCTGGTGATCGAAAAGATATTGTCTGGTTACTGACTTAGAGCACCATGGCGATTGTTGCTGCTTATTAAGTCAGGCTTGATCGTGCAGATAAAACTGGTTTCTAATATTAACTAGAGCACTCTAAGAGCGCATACCTCCGCCAAGTGAGGCAACGGTAGCAAAAAAGTCAAATTGGTTCTGAAACCATAATTTTCTTTGTATAAACTACAAAATCTAATCATTTGTGCCTTTTATATTAATAACAGCTTGTTTAATTTTGTTGAAGATCCGTTCATGATTTTTTGAGTTATAGTGTTAACAAACGTTATAACAAACACAAGTCAAACACACAAACGAACAAATTGATCTGCACCAAAATTTGATCATTTATGTCTTTCAACATTACTAACAACCCCTATAAATTTCATAACGATCCATTAATTTTATTTTTTGAGTTATTGTGCTAACAAGCATAAAATTAAAACAGTGACAAACGAACGGACGAACCAACGGATCTTTAATAAAATTTGGTCATATACTCTTAGTTATATACCTAACAACTCATATTAATTTCATCAAAATCCATCCATAACTTTTTGAGTTATGGCATCGAGAAAAATGAGGCAGACAAACAAACAAACAAACGGATGGACATATCTTCACCAAAAGTTAATCATCTTTTTCTCCTAACCTAACAATCCCTGTAAATTTCATCGGAATCGATTCATAACTTTTTGAGTTTTCTTGGTGACAGACAGACAAACGGACAAACAGACAAACTACTACTTCCGCCAAGGAGGTTATATTTTCGTCGGGTTTGTTTGTTTGTTTGTCCGTTATTCTGTCATTCTGTCTGTCATCAAGATAATTAAAAAAGTTACGGAAGGATTTGGATGAAATTTACAGGGATTGTAAAATACGTTAGGAGGAACAGATGATTACCTTACGGTGAAGAACCTTCCATCCGATTGTTTGTTTGTATGACTCATTTTGGTCAATGCCATAACTCAAGAAATATGGACGGATTTTCATGAAATTTACAAGAGTTGTCTGGCTTATTGTGAAGAGTAGCTAAATGACCAAATTTTTGTGATGTGTTTGTTCGTTCGTGTGTTTGTTGCTGTGTTTGATTTTGTGACTGTTAGCGCTATAACTCAAGAAGTTCTTTATGGATCTTTATGAAATTTACAGGAGTTGTTAGTAATGTTGAAAAACGCAAATAATTGAATTTTGATGCATATCGGTTGGTTCATTTGTATGTTTGACTTATTTTTGTCGTAATGTTTGTTAGCAGCATAACTCAAAAAGTTATGAGCGGATTTCCAAGAAAATTACAGAAAGTGTTAATGCTGTCAAGAGGCATAAATGATCAAATTTTGGTACGAATCGGTTTGTTTGTATGTTTGACTCATGTTTGTCATAATGCTTGTTAGCAGCATAACTCAAAAAAGTTATGAACGGATCTTCAAAAATTACTGAAGCTGTTAACTCTATTGAAGAGCACGAGTGATTAGATTTTGATGTTGCTACGAAGAAAATCATGGTCTCAGCACTAATTTGAATTTTTCGTTACCATTGCCTTGCTTGACGGAGGCATGTGCTCTCAGAGTGCTCTAGTTGTAGCTGTATGCACGTCCACTGAAAACTCGTTGCATGCTCACTTGAGCTATCACACTCCAAAAGGCAAGAGGAGCTTGACCTTCGTAAATTAAGTTACAAGCGGTTACTGTGAGACATAAAACGGACCGGGTTTTGTAAGCTTCCGTATCCCTTGATAAATCTGGGCCCAGGTATTTACCTATTTGTAAAGTGGTGTTTAACATTAGCGCCAAAATTCGTAGAACTTGGTTCGTGACAATCTTACCGTTTTTTTTTTGTGGTGAGTGCCCACTGCACGGTACCTGGACAAAGTAGAATAGAGAGCCTATTCTTTGCCTGTCTTTGTCCATCAAGCGCGATAAATTTTCCTTAATTGACAATTGTTGCCAACATATTGTTACTTTCGCCAAGGAGGTTATATTTTCGTCCGGTTTGTGTCTTTGTCTCTGTGTCTGTCACCAAGATGCTGTAACTCAAAAAGTTATGGACGGATTCTTAAGAATATTTATATGAGTTGTTAGGTGTATCACGATGAGTAAATGACCAAATTTTTGTGATCCGTTTGTTCGTTTGTTATTATTATTATTAAATCACACCAGACTGTTCGTTTGTTATTATTACCTCCGCCTAGGAGGTTCTGCTTTCGTCGGGTTTGTCTGTCTGTTTGTCCCTTTCTCTGTCTGTCACCAAGATAACTTAAGAGAAACAGATGATTAAGTTTTGGTGAAGATCCGTCCATGCGTTTGTTTGTCTGCCTCATTTTTCTCAATGCCATAACTCAAAAGGTTATGGGAGGATTTTTTGAAATTCATATGAGTTGTTAGGTATATCACAAAGAGTAAATTACTAAAATTTTGTGATGATCCGGTTGTTCGTTTGTTCGTCACTGTTTTTAATTTTATGCTTGCAGCAATTGCACTGATTAATAGTTACCTGTCTTACAGGGATCAATATGTACTCTGTAATGACGCCAAATCACATACACTACCAATTCATTAGGGTGTTCCACAAACAAAGTATTTTAGGTCCGTTATTATTTAACGAATTTATTTCCTCCGCCAAGGAGGTTATGTTTTCATCGTGTTTGTTTGTCTGTCAAAAAAATAACTCAAAAAGTTATGAACCGATTTGGACGAAATTTACAAGGATTGTTAGGTATGTTAGGAGGAACAGATGATTAACTTTTGGTAAAGATATGTCCATCCGTTTGTTTGTTTGTCTGTCTCGTTTTACTCAATGCCATAACTCAAGAAATTATAGATGGATTTTTATGAAATTAACAGGAGTTGTTTGGTATATAACAAAGAGTAGATGATAAAATTTTTGTAATGATCCGTTTGTTCGTTCGTGTGTCACTTTTCTTAATTTTATGTTTGTTAGCACAATAACTCAAAAAATAATGAATAGATCTTTATGAAATTTATAGAGGTTTTCAGTAATGTTAAAAGACATGAATGATTAAATTTTAGTGCAGATCGGTTTGTTTGTTTGTATGTTTGACTCATGTTTGTCATAACGTTTGTTAGCAGCATAACTCAAAAAGGTATTAACGGATCTTAAAAAAAATTGCACAAGCTGTTATTACTATCAAGAGTCACAAATGATTATTAGATTTTGGAGTTGATACAAAGAAAATCATGCTTTCAGAGCCAATTTGAGTTTTTTGTTCCTGTTGCCTCGCTTGGCGGAGGTGTTCGCTCTCAGAGTGCTCTAGTTATTATTATTAAATCACACCAGACTGGCGACGTGGGAACGGAGAAACTCCATAGGGTTGACAAAATCCCACGCAACAAGTCCAGAGAGTGAAGAAAAAAAAAGAGAAGATCCCAGATCACAGAATAGCTCTGTGTACAGATCGTTTAAAGCTTCCAATACCCGTACCACCAAAGACAGAGCCATCAAGACCATTTCAAACATCCACACACGATGGAAAAACTAACGATAACACTGGCCTGTACGGCATCGTAACGGTTCCAAGGCAAACTCATGAAGAGCACGTGTACGTAGAGTATACGTCACCCGAAAGAAAATCAGACAGTGGATGACTAAGACAGTTATGAATTTCATACAAAAAAGCAGACCCCGCCAACTCTAGAACGATGCGCCAGGTCACAAGGCACAACACCATTTAGCATGAACGCACATCGACGAACCACTTTGTCAAGCAAATACAGATGACAATCGGCAGCAGAACCCCAGACTACAGAGCAGTATTCTAGAAGTGGGAGGACATAGCAATTGAAGCAGCGATGTGTCAATTCTACCGAGCCGGCCGGCCTCATAACACCAATTTTCTGCGATGCACGTGAAGCAACCGAACGAATGTGCGGCTCAAACGTCAACTTTGGATCAAAATTGACACCCAAGATTACCAAGTCATCAACCACAGGAAGTGACACACCATCCAGTATGTGTGCAGGAAAAGGTGGTCTCACTGTACGCATCCTGGACACAAGCATGGTCTAAGTCTTGCCCGCATTTAGCCTCATCCCCCACTTAGAACGCCAGGAATCAATCACTTCCAAATCATGCTGAATGGATTCTGAAACCTCCAACCTATCACTAGGCTTTTCGCAAACAGCCAGCAAAGTAACATCATCAGCGTAACCAACAAGTAAATTATTAACTAGATCAAACAGGTTCGCTGTATATACAATTAATAACAAAGGCCTCAGAACACTACCTGTGAGACACCAGAAACTACGTTTAAAACCTTACTTCTCTTACCATCAACAACTACACATTGACGTCTGCCAGATAAAAGTTGACTAATTACCGCAAAAACTGAACCACAAATACCCATCAATCTTAGCTTATAGAGCTTCCCAAGGTGATTCACGCGATCAAAAGCAACACTGAAATCAAGCTGTACCAACCTTGACTCATAACCCCCATCAAGAGCCAGCTGCAACCCATGAGAAATATGAAGCAGAGCAGCAAAAGTTCCCAAGCCCTTCCGAAAACCATACTGTGTTGGAGAAGGACACCTTGCTGTTAGCAGAATTACTCCAAGATTATGAATGGATCCTAATGAAATTTACAGTATTTGTTAGTAATGTTGAAAGGCATAAATGTTTAAATTTTGGTGACGATCGACTTGTCTGTTTGTTAGTCCGGCTAATATTTGTCAAAATGTTTGTTAGCGGGATAACTCAAAAAGTTATGAACGGATCTTTAAGAAAGTTACTGAAAGTCTTAGCTAATATTGTTATATGGCGCAGATGATTAGGTTTTAATGCTGATACACAGAAAATCATGTTTTCAGAATCAATTTGAAGTTTCGTTACCGTTGCCTTGTTTGGCGGACGTATGCGCTCTCTGAGTGCTCTAGTTATGCATTTAGTTCTTTCTTCATCGCCAGCAGAAGCAATAGCTGTGATATTTAACGGCATTCAACTTTATTGGGATAGTATTGACGTTTTGAGGGAAGTTACTGAAATTTTTTACTTCTTTTCGCAACGAAAGTAATTATTACAGTCGGTTGCGCTTAACAGGACCACCGGTTAAAACGACCAGCCTCGCAAGCGACCGATTCTATCAATCAAGCTGTAGTTACTGTAAACAAAGTGGCATTGTTTATTGTGACTAGTTTTCTGTCGATACTGACCAATTCGTTGTAATCAATTTGCTTATAATTGAGGCATAAAATATCATTAAAAATTGAGCGATACTCAGTGTCAGTTTCATTTAAAAGGGATGGTATCGTTGCAAATTTTTATATTAGCATTTAAAAGATAGTAGCTACTGTTTGATGTTCATAGTAATTGTATTATTTGAGTTTTCTAGAAATAGTAAAATCTCCTGTAATTCTTAGTCTCTGTCACTAGTCTGGTGAACTTTATGTAACTGGTGCGTCATCGCTGACGTCATCAATTGACCTCGTTGTAGGAGATGGATTACGACTCCCATAGTTACATTGCCTTGATGAACAGCCGCATTCAGAGCTCTGTTTTTCTCTTGGTCATTTAAGCAATGTTCTCGATGCTCTTTATGTAACGAAGTTGTACTTAAGTGAATAAATATTGACACAAAGCCGACATGAACGCAGCTACCGAAGTATTTATCAGAACTACGTCATTCATTGCTTCGAAGCCTTTGACCTTTGCAATGAACTTGGAACGTGCATATTACTATAATGTAAGATTTTGATTGGAAATGTTTAAAAACAAACTATCGCCATGAATGTATCCGCTCTTCCTGTTTCTTAATTTGTTTTACTTTTAAAAAATCGTGCTATTATTCCTTTGATGTGTATTTATAACTGAATTTGACTAGTTTATTTTGAATCTGCTAATATTTTAGACTGTTACTGTCAACAGGCGCCGTTAGCGGTGTCTCTATTTTACAAAGTTATTTAAACTTCCATATAGAGGGAGCCCATAAATTATTTATATTGGCTAATTTATGACATCAGCGTAATTGTAAGCATTGCTGTAACAATTGGAGCGCTAATATGCCGAGTGCAATTACGCCTTAGGTGTAGTCTAAAACGTTACTGTACTTCTCCTATTAGCCCGCCCCAATTGTAAACAGCGCTGTAGCCAACAATTTAGCAGAGACTTCCCTAAACTTAACTCAGCTCTTTCAGACGAGGCCCGTCAACAGCTAGAATAACTGGTCTAGAACAACTGGTTTTACATTTTCTGCTGAGAAAACTGTAGCGATGCACATTTGTAGAATACGATGCTGCCCAAAGTTAGTAGTCACACTAACGATACAAGGAGCCCCTATTCGAGCTGTGCCTTAATATAAATTCTTGGGAGTAATATTCGATACCTACCCTACATGGGAGCATCATATAAACTCCCTACGCAGATTATGGATGCGAAGCTTATTCATCGGCGTCCCCAACCAATCCGGGGCATATTGCTCCAATACAAAACTCCGCCGTGCGCATTGCAACGGGTGCCTTTCGTTCATTACCCAATCTCAGTATGTATGCGGAATGTGGACTGAAACCGGTAGAGTATTACCGTGACATCAAACTATTTAACTTTTATATTCGGATATTGGCTAATCCACGACACCCGCTGCATGATCGACTGAATCATGATGAGAGCGAGTCGGATGAGAGTGAGGAAGCTCCAGCTCCACAGTCGCATGGATTTCTCACTAGGATGAATCAAATGCAAACTGAACGCGAATTGCAACTGGATCCCATATTGGAGTTGCCATATCCTGTCGCACCATGGACGATCCACTCTGTATCGGTATGCATGAACTTATATGAAATTTGTAAAAAGTGACACTCAGACCATGAAATGAGATATCGATTTGCAGAGCACTTCAGAAGTCATAACCAATCCTTTGCCCTCTTTACCGATGGGTCGAAGACTGCTGATGGCGTGGGCTATGGCTATGTGGGAGAGGGTGTGGAGTTTTGCCGCCGTATACAGTCGAACGCTTCTGTCTACACAGCAGAGCTGTATGCGATTTATGATGCGATAGCATTCTTATATGAGCGCCCTGAAGACATGTTCACAATCGTCAGTGATTCTCGTAGTGCCGTTCAGGCCATACAGCATCTGAACTCACCTCATCCACTCATCCAACGCATACATTGTCGCTTGTTTGACCTGAGCAAGCCAGTGACCTTATGCTGGGTCCCCAGCCATGTTGGCGTGCCTCAAAATGAGGCGGTTGATCGCATTGCAAGAGAGTGCATCACTAATACTGACCCCACTGTCACACTAAGCCCTAGGTCTGATATAAAATGTAATATTAAGCAGGATGTCTGGCATCGCTGGCGACGCCGATGGGAACAGGAGGCTCAAGAGTCAAAGTACTATGAAGCCCATCCCTCGCTAACACCTTACTACCTTCGGAACTTCACTTCCCGAATGTGGATAATTACAGTGGCCAGACTTAGGATTGGCCATACGAGGCTTACAAACGGATTCAGGATGGGGAGACGAAATCTCTCCTACTGTCCTGACTGTCTAGTACCTCTCTCAGTGAGTCATATCTTGGTAGAATGCCCATCCTTCATGGATGAAAGGCTGAGATATTTCACAGTTCCAGGTACAATCATGGACATGCTGAAGGACTCCTGTGTTGCAATTTACGGACCTTTGTACCGATACTTGTCATATTTGAACTTGATAAATAATATCTGAATTTCAAATCTATAGGTTCTTGTAGGAACCTAAACAGATAAATATGGGAGACTGTCCTCCCCGGAAATAAATCTGATTATACATGCATCTCTGTTGGAACGCCTGAGCTGCGGCTACGGAGGTTAAACAATGTGTTATAATAAAAATAATTTCAGACCAGGCGATTTTAGCGACCAAGACCGTAGTTCCTGATGTGGACGGGTTAAGCGGAATCGACTGTATTACTATTCCTTACTTGCTTTCGAACAGGTTTAACTAAATTACAATTTAGATACACCTTTGACAAAAGTATCTGTTTTTATTCCGACCCCGTTTTATTACCTCCGCCAAGGAGGTTATGTTTTCGTCGTGTTTGTCTGTCTCTCTGTCTGTCTGTCTCTTTGTCTGTCACCAAGATAACTCAAAAAGTTATGAACCGATTTGGATGAAATTTACAGGGATTGTTAGGTATGTTAGGAGGAACAGATAATTAACTTTTGGTGAAGATATGTCCATCCGTTTGTTT
>LQNS02000155.1:8944103-8961143 GCA_001587735.2 Parhyale hawaiensis
CCAATATCTCGAAAAGTATGCATTTGCGCCAGAAAAGTCATTCGTGAAAAACGTCTTGAAATGGGTCCTTTTACCTATATATGACTTCAAAATATTGAAAATGCGTGATGGTCCTAAAAGCGAATTTTACCGAAGCTGAAATGACGAAAATTTGATAAAAAAAATCCACAAATAAAGACCTATACATTCTGAATCAGTAATTTTCAACGAATCAAACTATATTAATATAATTCTGAGGTTCAAGTGGGGGATAAGACGAATATTAGCCCAAATTGTTTGCTAGTTTCATATGCACTGAGGACTTGAATATGGGTCAGAAGTTTATTCGCATTGCACTAGTAGCTTATTCGCGCACGAGTACGTTAGCTGCGACAATGGAAAAGGTCGCTACTTTCCCCTTGTTTAAGGGAAATGCTTGTGCAAGTCTTTATTCAGTTTCTTTAAATTAGTTTCCTAACCCCATAGATATAGTTCACTGGTTATTAATTGATTTGTACTTTCTCATACAGTATTGTTTCTTACACGCCGGTTTACACGTCAGCTTTTGGTGAATTTCTTGTTCAGGACCTTCATACATGTTCGATTTTCAAATCATATATAGGTAGAAGGACTCATTTTGAGACATTTCTCAAGAACGCGTTCTAAAGACTAAACGAGTGAACGAATCTTAACGTAAAGTAATTCACAGTTGTCCTATCTTGTTAGGGTGGAGAGCCCGATTGGTGACTCCGGCCCAATTCCTGACACAGGACACTTTAATTGTAAAAAATAACAATTTGGTGTCATAAAATATACTGAAAACAATACCCTATATATTTCAGACAATTTATATCGTCCACTCAAGCAGGAACAGACCCTCGGATGTCAATTCAGTAAAGGTAAAATTTAGCCACAACGGAGATTTTCATGATTTCTTTTTACTTATTCCGGCATTTTAAGACTTTTTTCAGGAATGACTTTTTGCGTCGCAAATGCTTAGTTTTCGAGATAGCTATTTGACTTTGAAGTTTCCACTGTTCTTCACCTCTACCGTAAATTTATGTTCCCACCAAAGTTCAACTTCAGCCAAAACCAGCGATTCGCTGCAAATTCAGTGTTCTACTGCATACAGAGTAAAGTTGTATGCTTTGTTGCGTTTACAAAGTATGTATATAGCAAGTGTTCACGAAAGCGGTCCATCTGAGGAACATTAATTGCTAAACAATAAATCTGCATATGCTTGATACCTGTAAGGCTTCGAATAATATCTTCGCGAATCGATTTGCTTCTAGGAAAGCGTTCATAACGAATAATATCTACATAGGCTCTCTTGAAAAGGTATGGTCGTGGCTGGATTCGGTCCAGAGGAGCTAATACTCGACACTGCGTCGGCCTTAGCATAAGACGAAAACCGACAAAAACAGAATATTTACAAAAAAATGGCATTTTCTTGCGAAAGGAAACTCGAAAAATTAAGTTTAGCAAACGCCGTCACAGGTTTCGACTGGGGTCGAGATCAGATCAAGAGCCGTCACCGGCGCTCGTTCGTATCATGACTCAAAGAATGGGTTTTTTGGGGTTAGTTCACTCGACAGTTAAATGAATGTATAGTTTGAACTGATTGTCCAATAGTTACGTCATGATCTCGTGAACGCAACTGTGTCCACAAAAAGGTTTATTGCATGTAGCCGTTACGTCGATTGGTTTTCCAAATGCTGCTCTTCAATTTTCGATTTTTTCTTTAAATTTAATATGAATTCACTAAGTTGAACACTATTCTGCGGTGCAAAAAGGCACACGCAACGCATTCAAGCGATGATTTGACAGAACACATTCATCTGTATGCCGCGTGAACCTGACTTTGCTTTGAAACCCGTGATTTTTTTAAAGTCCCGCTCAAATAATGGTTCTAAAAATAAAGAAAACTTCTATACTCATCCTGAAGAAAATATGAGAGTTCCAATGAATGCAGTTTTAAACTAGAACACCCCGTGGTATAAGACCATCACCCGCGGTGGGAGCAAATTTCATTGCCGTCATTTTTGATGGCCAGCTAATCTCAGAATTTTGGCGTGTGTGACATCGAGAACAGCCGTCCAGACTTCCTGCAAAAAATCATGAACATAGCTCAACTCTTTCTGCCTTTTTTGGATGGAGAGAAAATTTAAGCACCGTCATTTTCTAATGGCCAGCATATCCTAGTTTTTTTGCAGGAGTCCCATCGAGGGCAATTAATCCGCCACACTCCCTGCAAAAAAATATTAACATTACTCCACTCCTTCGACCAGTTATTGGGTGGACAGACATGTACATACAGTAGCGGCCACAATGGTTCGGACACCTAAAAACTCATCAGAAAATCTTTAAATACTTCATTATTATTGGCGGCATTGAAGTGCAATTTTACACAAGTTGAGCAACAAGTCATAGCTAAATTGTGTTAAAATTTCAGCTGTTCAAGATAAACAAAACAAAAGTTACAAGCAAATGAATTGTAATGGTAAGAATTTAATCTGGACAAAAATGTTCGGACAATCCATTTTTTCCATTTTATTTTAGAAAAAAAAAAAACAATTTGGCCACAGAAAGAGTTATGTTGATTGGGTTACAGACATGCAGTCATTATCGATGCAACATCCGCTCTATCAACATACCTCTGGGAGTCCCTACACCTTCTTCTATTCGTGAATTAAAAAAGTCCGGACAACCTTCAGAAATAATAGTTAAATGCATGAAATGAGGCTACAAATACGAACTATATTATGAATTTAACTTTTTAGCATTTAGCACTCCGTGTGGTACCCTGTCGATAACAGCTTGACATCGTCTACCACAAAAGCTGACCAAATTGCAACAGGGAGCGTTATCTTTCATGAAAATTGGTTTATGAGTTGAAGAGGCTTTGAAGATCGGCACTACACGTTTTTGTAAAAGTTCCTTGTATACCTGTGCGTTTACTTTTCCTTGCAGACAAACTAAGGGACCCGTGCCGCGTGCTGAGATCATACCGAAGACCATAACGCTTCCGCCGCCAAACTTCACACTTGACGCAATTTTTGTACGATCTTTCACCAGTTGAAAAACGAACATGTCGTTTTCCATCGGAGCCAAATAAATTGAACTAAGATTCATCGCTAAAATGAACCTTAGACCAGTCTTCTGGAGTCCAAAGAACGTGTTTTGCTGCATAATTATTCCGAGCATTTGTATTCTTCTTGCTAATTAAAGGCTTAATAGCTGGAGTTCTCGGATGCAAGTCTGCTTCTTTCAGGTGGCGTGAAACTGTCTTCCTAGATATCTTGATTCCATGCGTATCACAAGCTTCACGGGAAATCTCTGCTTTGGTTTTAAACCTACTCTTCTTTGACAATCTAAGGAATACCCTATCTTCTCTTCTGGAGGTTTTGCGTGGTCTACCACTTGAAAACACCAGTGGTACTTGAACCATTCTGGTCGTATTTAGTCAGTACCTATATCACTAACAACACTTTTAGGTCGATTACTTTGTCTGCTATTGCCCTTATTGAAAGCTTATCATCATGACTCAATTTCACGATTAACTCACGAATAGAAGGTGTAGGGACTCCCCGAGGCATGTTGATAGAGCGGATGTTGCATCGATGATGACTGCAAGTTTGCTTAACCCAACCTACATAACTCATTAGGTGGCAAAACTGTTTTTTTTTTCTAAAATAAAATGGAAAAAATAAAGTGTCCAAACTTTTTTGTCCAGACTAAATTCTTACTTTTACAATTCATTTGCTTGTAACTTTTGTTTTATTTATCCTGAACAGCTGAAATTTTAACACAATTTAGCTATGACATGTTGCTCAATTTGTGTAAAATTACACTTCATTGCCTTCAATAATATTGAAGTACTTAAAGATTTGTTGATAAGTTTTTAGGTGTCAGAACCATATTGTGGCCGCTACTGTAGATAACGGGCAAGTCTCGTTAAAAGGCAGATGACATGCGACTTTTAAACGTTTTACTGCAAGATTCTCGAGTTTGCGGAATGCTTCTTGTACTTCTGTATTTGATCTTCGTAAGATGATAAAAGCAAGCCACTTGTACGTTTATATACAAATGTACCTAAATCTTCAACGAAAACATCATCACCTCTCTCACTTTGTTCGCGGGTGATGATGACATGTAAGAAATGCCTGTAGGTACAAGGTTCCAGAAGAAACTTGGGTTTGACAAACTCACCTACCGGCATTGCGATTAGGGAAACTGATTTCGACGTCACCTCTTTTTAAGCAAAGACAAAATGCGAGGGACTGATAGCCGAATGATATAATTTTATAATTTACAAAAATAGAATGAAAACGTGTTTGTAAGCCAAAGTATTAGTTTCGTTGCTTTGAATCGAGTTTCTATCACTAATGCCGAGACAATTGCATTGGAAAAAGCGCTTCAGCAGCGAAGGATGATTACAGATAAATTAGATTGGGGATTAATGTCTGAAACTTCTACCAAGGTATCGAAACCTACCCTCACCATTGAAGTTCCGTGGGCCATAGTTTGAGATTAGATTATCTCGCATACAGTGCCTGTCACTGACATCAATATTGTTTATTTCTCCAGCCCGATGACTGTGTTCAGTGCCCAAATAAAGATTTTACTTTGTGGAGCTTTGTAATTCTACTCTTTATCATTGGTTCAATATTGGTTTTCAAATAGTTTTGATAAGAACAAGTTATCGTTTTAGTTGTATGTGTCGCACAGAGCGCTACCTGTACAGACGGGGCTGCCATATCTAGGAAATATTCCCTAAATCTAGGAAAGTTGAATGTCGAGGGGGAAGGATCTGGGGATAACGACAATAGAAACATGGTAATTTAACTAAAATTCAAAGCTGAAATTGCAGTAATAAATTAGTTGTTGAAAACGCCTGAAACGTTTAACGTACCTACCATCTACAATCGATTTCCACTTTACCTGGAGCAATAAAAATTATAATAGCCTAGCCGTATTTTTACAAACGCGCTAGCATCCTTTGTTCTGCTTCAAGTTTTTTTTGCACCAGGTAGCCTGATCCTGGACACGTCGATTGGGCGCCGAAATTAAGCCTTCGAGACTTGACTTGTCTGAACACTGAGGCAGAAACATTGGATTTGTTTGTTGAAACGCGTTGCGAGTGTAAGCAAGTACGGGCCTGCGCACAGCTCTAATTTACGGGATAAAGTTGAGTTTCTGACCCGCACAAGGGTAACCGATTAGGGGTTAATGCTTAAAACTTTATTCAATTCAACGAGTTGAAGCCAGCGCACCTGCTTGAAGTACCGAACTACTGGAACTAGTCTAGTCTCAAAGGCTTAATTTGCCACCTTGTAGAACATGCCCCTTGTAGAACATGCCCCTTGTAGAACATGCCCCTTGTAGAACATGCCCCTTGTAGAACATGCCCCTTGTAGAACATGCCCCTTGTAGAACATGCCCCTTGTAGAACATGCCCATATTGCCGTTGCGTGGAGGCTGAAGCCCGGTGCCCACATAATAATCGTTGCCGCTAGCGGCCGAGAAGTAACTCAGCTGGTCCATTTACGTAGTTGCGGCACGGCTTCAGTTTTCGCAAAAGTTAACTGTAAAAAAATTTTCGAAGGTCTCAATCGGAACAGCAATTTTTACACCATAGCAACTAGCAATGGTGAACTTTCAACTATCGCTCCTAATTGTGAGCTGTTTACACAATGGTTGATATTTCAAGAATCAATGTACGATTTTCATATACTTCGTGCTGAAGTCACGGCCTTGACTACGCAGTCGGATTTGTTGAGCTGGTGTTAGTCTGCTAGCGGCAACGAAAGTTGTTGCGGGGGCACCGGGCTCAACGCCGGCAGCACGATTTAGTGTGGCAAAGCCAAAGATGCTGACTCGAGTTTTGAACAAGGTAAGCCTTAACAGTTTAATTGCGGTCCCCAAACGAACGTGTCCTTGATCTCTTTATTAGTCTAAAACTCTAAAACATCATCCATAGGCGTTAGTTTCGTTCATTAGGATCGAGCTTTAGTCATGCTCCGAGTCATTTACATTAAGCGAAAACTTTCTGAGAAGCAGAATTGGGTTACAGGCCATTGTTATGGTGTGTGTTGCAACTGTAGACTAATTCGAAATAGGAGATGCACTTAAAGCTTAACCATTGCCTCTTGTCAAAGCGTTCAAACGGTAAAAGAGCACTCATACTTTAGGGATTCATTTTAGTGGTAGAGACTCGAGACCCGTGCAAGCCGAAGCCTCGCTCGCGGCAACGTTATCAGAAATGAAATTGTGGGGATGTGCAATTTTGTTCATACGCTTTGACAAGCGGCAATAGTCAAGCTTTGATTTTACCTCCTATTTCTGAGTCTGTTGCAATAAAGAAGGCTATAGCTTCAACGTGACGTACAAACACTCAAGTTGTAGTCATGTCAAAATTATCGTCAAAGTGAGTGGTTGAGTGACTGGACAACTTTTACGTTTGTGTGTACCTGCCGTAAGGGCAAATAAATCCATTTAGGATCAAAGTCAGAAATATGTGCCAAAGTTTTAAAAACTACGCTCACAAATAAGTTTCGTGGAAGATATATGCGACGAGATTAGATAACCACTATGGAAGTGCCCTATTAAGGGTGCATCATTTACTTCTCCGCTCTTTGGCAGCTGTCTTTGGCTAAACTATGTTTCACTCCGTAATAAATCTGTTGGCTATTGTCATTTTATATTCCTTTCGCATAGAATTGCATACGATGGACCATGGCCTACAACTCAACATCAATTTATGCCGTCAGCATAGCGTCAGGCTACGGGTTCTTTTGTGATGGCCCTTGCTGCTTCATGTGTCAACATAGTCTTATTTTCCCTTTTCATAAAAAATCAGGAATAAAATAAAATTTCGGTGTTGAATTGTCGACGTTTTATTAATAAACTGCAGGTCGGATTCGACATGAAATACTGAAAGGAGTAATCGTTACTTGTTCGTGATTATCTCTGTTGCTAATGTTTATAAAGAGTTTCTACTGCTAAAACTGCTATCATTCGGGCACCTTACCCTATCTAAGAAATTTTCATCGGATCTGGGGAAATTTGGGCGCATCATCTGGGGTATTCGATAACATCTGACTGGCTGCTCCGAGCGTTCTTCTCTCTATGCTTTAGATGTGTCAGACTACAGGTCTTTTTGTGACGACTTTGGCTGCTTTGCTTCTGTGGAGAATTCTTCTTCGGTGAGGTTGCTCAAGTTCGAGTAAAAATTACTCAATTTGTCTTACGCAAAAATAATCAAATAATATGTAGCAATATCTTTTAATAGTGCATTATTTGTATGTACGAAGAAGAATCAGTTGCACAGGCATGAAACTATTCCTCCATTTCTCCAGGGGAAAGAATCGACGGAAAATCACAAGAAATGCGAGGAATTCATGCAATAAAAACTTGGTGAACATCATTTTTCAAACTTCGTAACACTTAGCTATGATTCAAAGTTTACTTCAGAATCATAAAAATTAAATTGTCTTCAGCATGCAGAGCCTGTGCGACGATGATAGAAACAGGTTGAGTCTTAAATTAATAGAAAATTTTTCCTTTACAACTACTTGTCCAACTTATTTCATTCAATTATTTGACAATATGTGTATTTTGTTTAGGCTCCATGAATCCTAGTTAATTACAAATCACAGGAATCCACGATGCGAGACTCACGATGACAAAGGCAATCTCGCTGGCAGCCCAACATTCTACAAAATTGCATTAAGAAATACCTCGGGTAACTAAATGCATCCTTGTATCTAAATATAATTTACATTACACCTTTTATTTGAATATCGTTGAGCCCAGTGCAGACGAGGAGCAAAAATTGCCTAGAGTGGTATTTCGCCAACAAATGCTCTACAAGACTGGACGAAAAAGTTGCCTGAGGAGCGAATTCAGCAAGATGGGTCTACGCCAATCTTCTTCTTAGCGTACGCGCAATTCAAAGCAACTTGTAGTTCAATTTTCCCTGTTATCTGTTCACTACTATGGTATCTAATGACTTCGTTGTCCTTAAACTTGACGTTAAATGGTGGGTATTGTAGCTACCCTGCCAACGGTATAAAATACAATTGTCTCCAGGGTACAATGATGATAGCCGCAGAAAACGTACATCTCAAAGATTTGTGTTTATAAACTACAAGATATATACTACAAAAAATTTAGTTGCTGACTGTGCATAGGGAATAAAAAAAATTCTTTTTCATACAACTTCTCAAGTTTCCCCAAGCCATTGCAGCCGTAGGAACGTTTTCCCTGCTGTGTGTGCATTGAAATGTGCCAAGCCTGACGATCCGACAGTTTTGTCTGGTTGAAATCAGCGAACATGTCGCTCGTTTGCCCACGGCTTTACAAATAACCGTTATAAAGCCATACCCCCTGACGCAGGAAGAGACTGAACACTTGAAATTTCATAGGGTATTGAAAATCGTGCTCTCTCTTAAATATATATAGACCAGGTATAGCTTGCTGTAGTATGGCACGATTGTTATTTTCGAGTCCTTGTGATTATCATTTTTTATTCATGAGGACCAGCGGCGGCTCGTGTGTACTTAAGTGGAACTGATATACAACTTACCACCAGGATATTTCTATGGTTTTGATTCTTCTATTAACTAATAGAAGACTACAGATAGTACTATTTTTTTTAGAACCAGTAGCCTTCTTGTAGTCCATCGAACACTCAGAAATATGCTAGAATAAAAGTGCAGCATCCTCACTTCAGTAGCTACAATCTGCCACTGCTAAGGACACTTTATGTGTACTTCTCATTCTATTCTCAATTGCTGTTCCCTTGTGATGTATTCGATGCTTAGTTGGGTTACCCATTTTCTTGTGATATCTTGGTTTGTACTTGCTTTGCACATGCCTTATACCTATATATCGCATTAAGTGCAGCATTGGGCATGATTGAGGCTATGGAAGGAAAAGTAACTTCTCATCTGATACGGTTATTCGTGTAGTTGGACCTAGGCGATACTTTCCGGTGGAAAAAAGAGCCTCATCTGATACGGTGATTCGTGTAATTGGACCTAGGCGATACTTTCCGGTGGAAAAAAGAGTAAAAAAAGAATATCACGGTTGGTTGCTAAGAACGCATGCGCAATTTCCCCGGCACACTTAATCCAATGAGTATGTTATGCAATTAAACTTATCGCCAGATTTAGACTTTGTAAAGGTCGGATAATAATGATGATTGTATAATTACGTTTCTGATCTTTGCCTGTAAAGAAAAAAGTAATCCATGAGCTTCTGAATAAATAATATATTCATTTGCTAGATATTGAAATTTAAGACTAATACGGAATAGTCACACACGTACATTTATAAACTTATTTATTCTTGTAAGACACAAAGTGCATAGTTGATTCACCACTGGGATTTCACAGATACGGTATGCGAGCTTGGAAATTTTATATTTTGCTCTCGAAGACAATTTACTTTTCTGACAATAAAAGGTTAATATGAACTTTGAAG
Source organism: Parhyale hawaiensis (assembly GCA_001587735.2). NCBI lineage: Eukaryota > Metazoa > Arthropoda > Malacostraca > Amphipoda > Hyalidae > Parhyale > Parhyale hawaiensis. Next base: position 8,953,569 of record LQNS02000155.1, read on the forward strand.
CATCATGCAGTAAAACGTTCGAATCAGGTGTCTTTGTCCCTTTGTGATCAGTCAAAGAAGTTGGCTTCTCGTCGGATTAGTATTAACTGAAATAAAAAAAACTTGATACTGCGCACTATATTGCTGGCGGTAAACATCCGTAAGGTACGCCTCTTACAGACAATACTGGAATTTTACCGTAGCCTACATTACATTGAGGGCATCTAGTGATTGCTATTAATTTATGTTGGCTATTGTAACTGCCATGTCAAAGGTATAAAATACAATCGTGTCCGGGTTACAATGAAAACTATCTTACCTGATAGTTCTCAGTATCACATCTTCAGATGTTGATGGCAAGCTTGGATGTTTATGATCCATTGAAATTCTGTAATATGTTAATTTTTAAGAACATAATCTTGGACAAATTAGGGGATTTACCTGTACAAACAATACATGCGGGACTACGCAAGACAGCGAGATCGAATAACAATGTGGATCGATGGTGAAAATTCGTTAACCGTAATACAGATTTTTTTTAGTCCACGTCCATCCTCTACTTCTGTCAATCTTAATTTGTCCACACCCTTGATTCGTTCAAAATTTTTGTACCTTAGCTAATAATTTGTACTTTGATTCCTCAATTTGTTCCCCTCGAAAATTTAATGCTTCATGCATCCATGCACCAGATTCTGAGCTTCATCCTGCACAGACAACAGCAGTTGACATATAAATGAACGATATGTGACTTTCAAGACCTATAATCACAGTACGGCATGTTATATTAGTTTGCAGTAGGCGGCCCCAAAATACTTTCTTAAGTACGTACGCGTTCTTTCTGCGAGCTTGAGAGAGAAATTCTGCCTACATTTCATGGCAAACTTACTCTTAATTTGTTCTAGTCCCGTAATTTATTTTTCTCAAAACGTACTCCGCACGAAATAGGGATTATCTTTACTGTGTGCCACGTTCCAGCATATATTATTTACTTACCCCTCAGGGGGCATAGGATGGGCCATAGGCTATAGGGTTGGGTTAGTTTAGGTTCGTCCATCTTATGTTATGGGCAGTGGCGCCCCAGGGGTTTTGTGTAGGTAACCTTAGCTGTTAGTTAGGCGATCGGGACGTCTGTCTTTCGTGTCTACTTTGCTTCCTTCCTGATTTCGTACTCCTACTGGTCTTACTGTCATGTGTTTTCCTCTTCTTTCCCGACTTGCTGTTCCCATGCGCGTTGGTTTACTTTCGTGCATGGGTTCCACATTTCTGTCGACGTACTACACATACCTTCATTTTACTCTCTTGAATCACCATAGTTATGTCTAGAGAGGTTTAAACACATAATGTATAATAATATATAATCTATTTAACTAGGTAGAACGGACCTTGTAAGGTACATCAACCCGAGTCCACTCTGCGTCTTGCTTTCGTACTGCTATTGATTTTACTTTCCTCTATTCATCCTCTTATTTCCCCACTTGCTTCTCTCATGCTCGTTTATATCGTGTGGGAGTACCCTCGTGCATGGGATCCACGTTTCTATCGACGTACTGTACGTCCCTTCTTTCTTCCTCTGTTAGATCGCCTAGCTTTGCTCTGTAGACGAATGTTTAAAAACAATTCAATATAAGATATAATCAGTAACGGCTCGTGCTCTCTCTAAGCTGGGGCCCCTCGGCGTTAGTCTAAAAGCCATTCTGTGGAAATGCTCTTTTTTCTACGCTGAATTAAAGTCTTGAACGTGAGATTATTATTTGAAAGTTGTTTTTTTTATGTGCATTCATTTCATTTGCTGGTTGGGCTCGCCCCACCGGCTGCAATGCGCGGGAAGCCACTGAATAAAATTATATATATAGCCCATAAACAGACTACCCCCGACGTACCCGTCCAGCTGTTGACTACTACTTCGAGATTATTCGTATCAAATGTAATTAATACTTTGAAAACATATTTCGTTAAAGGGTTAAGTAACTGAAAAGTTACAGAGCATGGTATCAAGGTAAACGTTCCTAACCCTAGAAGGATAATGGTTCTTCTTAAAGGGCGTTTCAAATAATATTATTCATACGAGAATACGGAATTGTTGGCCCATATAGGATTCATCCGTTACAGACATACTTAGCAACAGGACGTAGGTATACTGAGTGACATATAGTCTAGCCACAGCTTGTTTTCCAAACGCAGGTCATACACAAAGCACAAGCTTTCGCCTCTAAATATAGGATGTATATACCAAATTGAAATTGTGTTACAACACTCTGTTATAGCACTGCAATATGTTATTCATTATAGACACCACACATCATGATACATCATATCAAAACACCCTGCAAACATACTTTCTTACCAGATAACAATAACGCTATATTTTTTCGAGATATCAGAATTTTCTAGAAAAAATGCCTAAAAATACACGGAAATTGTAACCTAAGAAATTACTGGCTACAGAATGTGCAACAACTTGTTTTAATATCAATGGCTTTTTAGTAAGAGACAAGTGACGCATTTAGCTTATGCCCATGCTTGTGCTCATCAATAACTATTATTTTTTTGAACTTTAGAGCAGCTGACACGCGCCCTGGCACGTATGCAAACGAACCTTGCTCATACACTGCCAGTTTTGATAATCCCTCTAACTAAAGAACTCTGCTGGTGCTATTGTATTCTAGCTGTCAGTCAACATTGGGTTCGGTGTAATTTAATTGCTCTCGTAACATATTGTGAATAATCTATTTGCACTTAGGCTAGACTGCAGGCGCAGTCCGTGTCAGCATATAGATAGAAAATATCTTTGTATTTGTCAAGGTAAGTGCCATGTTTGAAATAGGCTTACGTTACTCTTCCTCGTTGAATTTGCCCGTCATGTTACAAAAGAAGTACATATTCAAATACTGTCGCTCCTTCGCGTAAGATGCTGAAAGCATAATAATCCTCAGGATATTATACTGCGGGCTGTCTTCTCTGGGGCGTAGCATCGCCCAAGTGCCCCGTGGTTTGGTCAGTTTTGCCCATCCTGAATTATGTATAGCCTGCCTCCACCTCATATAGATCACCTACCCTCAGTTTGGTTTTCGGTACTTCTTTATTGGTGTGCCCACTTTGCTTGCAACATTTCTTTGGAACAAGTTTTGTTCCCTGGCACCTTTGGGCAAAATTGACAACACCTCATATTTGTAACTTGTATACACACACCAAACACCACACGTAAATAAATAATTAGCCCATACGTTACTCGATTAAATATTACGTTTAGAGCAAAATTAGCGAGGGTTCTCTAAGAGGTCTAAATTTTATAAGAAAAATTTACGCCTAAGGTTTCAGACTCTATAAGAGAGCTTCGTAAATATTACCCTATGATAAATGCCCAAAAAGCTTTGAAGTGACAAAGAACGTACAGTATATGGCGGCATATATATTTAATATTCTAATTTTTCCAATGTACATACATTATAGCTACAACATACGCTTGAGAATTATGTCGAAACTATGAAGTTCTTCGTAGAGCACAGTTCAGAGTCTGAAAAGGAAAAAAGAAAAACGTAGGTAACACACCATTTTATGATTAGCTTCGTGCTGTGAATGAAATTGTAATCTCGTAACAATATGGCCTCATTTTGATTTTAATATATCAGAAGTGAAAGACATATTTTCAACTCAGTTTCGTATTTTGTAGCAGTTACCTTTCCATCTTTCACCAAAATTCAATTCCCAGTTCCATTTAGAATAAGATTGTTCATTATCTGAGAAGTCTTTCTATCGTTTCTAAACGAAGATAGTGGTAAGGATGGAAAGTTAAATTGCTGTAAATTATATTAATGCGATGAAACTACATGTTTTGTCCCTATCTAAGTATCAAATTGAATGCTAGGTTATCGTAAGGCAAAAAATGATGTAATCATTCAGAGTACGACTATAAACACAGAAAGCTTTCCTTACCTCAACTATCAATTGAACAAAATGCTAGCAAAATCCTAAGATTCGAAAATGATAATAAGTCATAGACGTTGTGTAATATTGTCAATATAAGATAACAAAATTATCAATTACGGTATATGAAAACGGCAGCAAAATGCTGAATAACACTCAAACTTGGAGCGAAATCTATTAACGGGAGCTTTAACTTTAATAAAGAAACAAATGAACAACCCGTATCTCTTCCACGGACCAGCACGGTCAAACAGAAAAAGTATGAAAATTTTATAAATTGTTGCATCTGGTATCAATCACTCCAGCTAAATTTTAAAGGAATGTTGTCTTTGTTGTTTAATATTTATTTTCATCCCTAAAGCTAACTTCATTGCATTAAATGTGTGAAAATGTTGCTCGATGCCAATGTGATTAAAAGATGAAGAATTGCATTTATCCCAAGTGCATTTGCTATAGTCTTAGTATAGACCGCAACAGTACTTGACTCTTAAGCGGTGTCTACACGATCCATCACTTCATCGATCACAAACACAAGAATCGACAAGCAAAAACACAAACAATTCCTTTCCTTCTCCCAACGGCATCAAAAACAGAATTCAGGAACACTTGAGGGCCATGGTACGCGAATTCAGCATTCCATTACTATGAAACGATATTCTAACCTCACTTTATCGGTTAATTGTAGAAGTTGACTGGCGGGTAGAACTTAATTCATACTAGCAAAAAGTATAGCTAAAAACTTACTCGCTGGCATCCCCTTGCATGCCGAAATGCAGACGATAAAACAATAATTTCTCACTTTTTATCTATTAATTTCTTTAATTTCTATTGCAATTCACTTGTGCACATCCGTTTCTTTCTTTAAAACGTAACTCTTGCTCCATTGTAGCTTTTACTAAGAAAAAAAAGAAGGAACAGACGTAACTTGACGAATATGCTACAGTTCATTACTAATTAGCAACATATTGGTGCCAAATACTTACCGCTGTTCAGAAGTTTGAATCAAACGTAAACTAATTCGCTATGCGGGTAATTTAAATAAAAAATTATGCTTTAATTACTAAGTTAATATAATTAAAACAGGTTTATATATTTACAGAGCGAAATATAATTTGCGAACGTTTTGTTTGGCAAACTCCGCCTGATCGTGCTCAAAGTTTTCCAGCACCGCTCGCAAACGAAAATCATAAACTTCGAAGGCTCGTCGCGTGTGTTTGTTAATCAAAATCGCTCCGCGATCACAAACTTCGACGAAAATATGGATCGTGTAGACGCTGCCTTAGGGCGCTGGCACACCAAACGCGCTTTAGCGAGAAGCTGGCTGGCAGTATTTGAGAAGCACTGAATGCACTGGAGCGTGTACACCGAACAGCGGCAATTTAGCAGGTAATTGCTGTCCAGAGCAGCCAGCGCTGGCGGCGGTCGGTGCGACCGTTTCCTGCTCTAACTGCTGCTGTGTGCCTTGCCAGCCGTGCGAACCAGAGCTGCCACTCTTTGGGAGTTTTCTCCAGATCTTGGGAATTTGAGAGGGTGCCAGGAATTTTGAGACCAATCTAAAAATTTTTTCGAGCCTAATACTTAAGAATTACGTAAATAATTGACTGTTACCTATTATCACATACATTGAGATAAGCATGAAATTTTTATTTATGTTCTTATATAACTATCTGCGGAATTTCTTGAGATCTGGGAAAATGTTGAACTCCCATTTGGGGAATTTGAAAAACTCTGAGTTTCATCGCTGGACAGTCTGCGATCAGAATCCACCACGACGTTGATCGCAGAGTTTCTGCGTCAGGTGCGCACTGTTGCTCAGTGTTGCCAAATAAAATTCGGACTTTCCTGCAAACTCGCTGCAGAAAAAATCAGTATCTAGTTACAAAGATTATGATCCACCGATTTCTTGCTGAACTACAGTTCTAATGCGATTTTATCATAATTGACAGACGAGCTGTGCATTTCGTACGGTTGCTATGAACGTCTTGTCATAGAAATCCATCAATCCAATTTTGTTGATGGCAACTTTAGGCAGTTCGAAGTTTTTGTAACATTTGCTATGCCTCTTTAGGCCATATTTTAATAGAAAGAATAGCTGATAGCATAGGCAGTTACATTTTGTTTCTAATCTTATTTTTCACGGCATTCATGCTGCTGAAGAACGCTCGACTTCGGCATTTGAATGGAGTTAAGATTAGTTTAAAAGCAAATGCTGCCGCATCCTTAAGTAGTCTTCCTCCGGAACTACAAAGGGGAAAAAAACAATGATTTGTAAGTCGTGATACCATTAGATTCATTCAGTTACAAGCTAAATTTGATATCAGTAAATAAAAATAGGAGACCAAGCTCAGAATTTTTTTTAAAATTCTAATTATTAAGTCGACTAATCATATAAAACTTAGCGTTTCGGGAATGCCTCCCATCTTCAGAAGTATAAAATATCTAAGGCAACCTATCAGATTTAAACAGAATTTTTTATTTTCAATATTTTGGTAGCTGAGATGTTGTTCGGAGGAGGTCTAAAATACAACTGAATGGAGCGAGCTTGGAAGGTCCATATGTCGACTTCTGTACAGTCAGAGGACAATGGGTCAGACATGAACCGTGTGTAAAGGTACAGCCGAGGTCATAATGTTGAGGCTAGGTTTTGCTCTATGGATGTAGAGAGATTCCAGTGTGGTGAGTTCAAGTGGGGTAGAAATGTCTATGATTGAGAAGTCTGTCTGCACAAACAAATGACGCGAAGGCGATAACTCGATCTGTCTCACAATGAACGAATTTAATACACGTTGGTACGGTCGGTGGAGTTGCGATTTCCCTTCAATGCTGAAATTACCAAGGAAGGGTAATTTTATAGCAATTGTGCCTTACGTTGTATCAACAGCACTAAATTCGGCGCATAGTGTTAGATAAGTCAGAAAAATGTCACAATAAAATGCTAAAAATTCAAATTTCCTGTTTTTTTTCCTGCTAAACGGTAAACCAATTTTTAGATGCTCAACCTCCCAAAATTCTAAATCTAGCATAAAAGTGCTGAAGTCGCAACACTGCAAAGCTTAACCCTCGCGCCTGCTGTACTGCTCGTGGTGTGCGAGGCTTAAGCCGCGTCTACACGACGATCTTTTTAGCGATCACAAACACAAAAACCGACGATCAAAATCACAAATTCGCCTACTTGTCCCAACGGCATCAAAAACAGAAGCCACGATTAATTCAAGGTCACTAAACGCAAATTCAGCATGCCATTATTATTAATCGATATTCCACCCTCACATTAACCGTCAGATATTTATTTTAGTTGTAGATGCTGATTGGCGGGCTAAACTTTGTATATGCTGGCAAAAAGTAAAGCTAAAAATTCATTCACTGGCATCCCCTCAAATGCAGAAATGCACAATATAGAACAATAATTTCTCAATTTTTATTTATAAATTTATTCAATTTCTACTGCAATTCACACTGTGTACATTCGTTTATTCCATTAAAACGGAACTCTTGCTCCATTGTAGCTTTTACTAATAAAAAAAGTACAGACGTAATTTGAGGAATATGCTACAGTTATTACTCCAATTCCAATTCCATTAGCAGGGTGATGTGCATCAGGCCATGGGCAGACCCGCAACATCATATCTTTGGATCGATATACCTGCGTAGTTCTAAATAATACATGTTTTG
>LQNS02000155.1:8990509-9027681 GCA_001587735.2 Parhyale hawaiensis
TTTCTCTCTCTCTTTTCTCCTGTCCTCTATATCCTACTAACATAATGGCAATAGTTCATAGAGTGCCGGGGCGTATGTTCCGGTGTCTCTTTGGGAATGGGCCTATTGGTTCGTCTACTGCCGCCTATCTAATCTTAAAAAAAAGTGATGCAGGGTGTTTGTCTTTAAATTTGACGTAGGACCCTAAAGTAAATGTATTTTTATAGGAAAATTTGAAGTTGATATGTGGGTAGGCTTCAGAGAGGAATGTTTTCAAAGTGGTTATTGTGTTAACAGATGCTTTGTTGTAGTACGGAAGCGAGTGTTAGAAGTCCAATTTACTGACCCAGAGTTTGCTAATACCGGGATCAAACAGTTTGTCTAGGAACAATTTACAGTGGTGGTCCAGAAAATGGTGCGGATAACCGTTATTTCTGTAGAATGTTCAGAGAAAGTCAACTTCTTTTGAAAATGCAAAGTAGGAGGAAGACAGATGGTATGCTCGAAATAGTTAAGTTTTTATTGCATTGATTTTGAATTGATCGTAGCAGTGACTGACTTTCGAGACCGAATCAAAAACCTCCAATTGCCTCCAAATGCCCACATAGCCAATTTTGATATCACACCCTTTTTCACAAACGTCCCGTAGAGGAAACCATAGATATTATTTGTAACAAAGTCTTTATTGACACGGACCTATTCCACAATATGGATAAACCTACCTTCAGAACTTTCCTTAGCCTTGCCATCAAAGATTCCTTCTTCATGTTTAACAATAGACTATACAAGCAAATAGATGGAGTTTCCATGAAGCTCCCCGCTTAGTCCCTCGCTGGCAAATATCTTTCGATGCCATCATGAAACCCTTTTGCTTAACGACTGCCCACGTGACTTCAAACCGATCCACTATAATGATTATATAGATGACACCTTCCTCATATTCAACAATCAAGCACATTCTGATCACTTTCTGCAATATTTGAATAGCAAACATCCAAATATTAAATTCATTGCCGAAAGTCTATAAAATAATTCTTTAGCGTTTCTCGATGTTTTAATAAATAACCAAGACTCGGCACTGACCACTGGAATTTACGGAAAACCCACATTCTCAGACCTCGGGACAAGTTTTTTCAGTCACTGCTACGATCAATTCAAAATCAAAGCAATAAAAACTTTACTGCTTCGAGCATACCATCTGTCTTCCTCCTACCTTGCATTTTCAAACGAAGTTAACTATCTCCGAACATTCTTTAATAATAACGGCTATCCGCACCATTTTCTGGACCACTAGTGTAAATTGTTCCTAGACAAACTGTTTGATCCCGGCATTAGCAAGCCCTGGGTCAGTAAATTGGACTTCTATCACTCTCTTCCGTACTAGAACAAAGCATCTGTTAGCACAGTAAACACTTTGAAAACGTTCCTCTCTGAAGCCTACCCACATATCAACTTCAAACTTTCATATAAAAATACGTTTACCATAGGGTCCTACTTCAAATTTAAAAACAAACCCCCCCACACCACTTTTGTCCAGTGTTATCTATCTTTACAGGTACCAGGCCTGCAGTGCCTCATACGTGGGTAGCACTGAACAACAGTTCAAAGCCAGTATTGACCAATATTTAGGTGTATCCAGCCGTACCGGTTTACCCCTTGCGAAGCTCTGACATTCAGCCCCTCGCCTGCATGCTGAGCCAAACAACCATCCCATCACCAGGAATGATTTTTCCATCCTCGGCTCTTCCAATTCCATCGAGCTCACAGCATTAGAGTCCCTCCACATACATAGAACCAAACCTAGCCTCAACATTATGACCTCGGCTGTACCGCTCCATACTGTCCATACTTAGCCTGAATTCTGGAGACTGTACAGGAACTGACATCCAGCCCATGCACGCAGCGCCGTTCATTTGCGTTTAAGACTTTCCCCCGACAACATCCACGCTCTTCTTATCGATTAACAATAAAGAAATTTGTAATTATATGTTGTAGCTAAGTTTTTTCCTTTTCTTTCTGAAGATGGGATTTTTCATCCCGAAACGTTAAAATTTATATTAGTCGACTTGTACAGTATTTAATACCTAATAGATTTGTCCGACTAGCCACCGAAAAATCCATGGTAAGGGCCATTTTCTTCAAGATGGCCGCCAACTTTTTCATTTTATTGCCAAGTTAAATGTAACTTCGTACAGATATGTAAAATTGGAAATAAATGAGGGTTAGACTCATATACTTTTTCCATTTTCCTCATAGAAAACGAGTTATTCAAAGAAAACTGAAAAAGAGGGTAAAGGTAAAGTCAACTTAGACCACACCCTTACCTGGGAAACCCACATGCACTGGTTTGTGCAGCGGGTATAGGCCCACTGGCCCCAGATGAGCAAGTGCAGTCGCAGTCGCCCTCGGGTCACGAACTATGGCGCCAATTTGACGGAAGGAACAAATGATCCGAGACCCCCAACCCCCTTATCTCTAAGGAAGCCACTTCCGCCACGGTGCCGTGCATGCACACACAACTGCCGAGTCAGCACGCCAAGATCTGCAAAGAGCTCGTGTGCCTCACGGGGCATCGAACGAGCGATACAAGGTGTTAGAGCTGAGAACGGAAGCATGCAGCTACCGAGGTGGCTTTTAAATAAGTACCAGTCAGTAGAAGAGACATCAAGAGAACATGGAGGACATTGCAAAATTTGACAATTCATGCAACGCAACTTGTGGATTGTTGCTTGCGAAGTGTGAGGTCGGGCATTAACGCGATGCAAAATTGAGTCACTTCTATTACTAGTCTGGGTGGGTTCTTTCCTCACGTACGGGGCATCGAACGAGCGATAGAAGGTGTTAGAGCTGAGAACGGAAGCATGCAGCTCTCTCTACAGTTTTTGAGCTACCGTGATGATTTTGGTATCGAAAGAAGCGGAATTTAAATCTCTACAACATAGGGTAGTTTTTTTTTTTAATTTTCGTAATAGTTTTTTGACATAATCATAGAAAGAGCATTTTTTCAAGTTTTTCCTATAATAAGTATTCTGCCACTCGTTTCTTAATTCGAAAATTAAAAAAAAGTCTAGGCTATGTTGTAGAGAATTGAATTCCGCTTCTTTTGATACCAAAATCATCACGGTAGCTTAAAAAACTGTAGGGGAATATAGTTTTCCCCTAGAACCCAGCCAGGCAGCGAGCGCTGTGCAGATTTTGGCGTGCTGACTCGGCAGTTGTGTGTGCATGCACGGCGCCGTGGCGGAACTGCTTTCTTCAGAGGTGAGGGAGATGGGGGTCTCGGGTCATTTATTCCTTCCGTCAAATTGACGCCATAGTTCTTGGTGACCCGAGGTTGACTGCAACTACACTTACTCATCTGGGGTCAGTGGGCCTATACTCGCAGCACAAACCAGTGCATGTGGGTTTCCCAGGTTAGGGTGTGGTCTAAGTTGACTTTACCTCTACCCCCTTTTTCCTTTTTTGTGAATAACTCGTTTTCTATGAGGAAAATGGAAAAACGCACAGGAGTTTAACCCACATTTATTTTCGATTTCACATATTTGTACCAACTTTCATTCAAATTGACACATAAATAGAAAAGTTTGCGGCCATCTTACATTTTTCGATCGCTAGTTGGACAGATCTACTTAGTATACCTTATGAAGTCATCGTGCTACTTTTGGTGATTGCATCATCAAATGCACGATTACGCTGCATATTTGCATATATCTGCTTCACTATTATGGATTTTTTTTTCACTTCATTGTTTCCTCAAGTTTTTAAAAGATTCTGTTCTCGTTTTATTTCAATTAGCGGTTCAGGCGATATTTTTTCACATATGAATAGGTGATACGTTTGTGTATGAACACATATAATCAGGTTACTGATCTGAATTATCTTCAAGTTGTTCGTAGGTTAACTTAGCATTTAACTAGGCCTTCGGGACGTCTGTTTTTTGTGTCCACTTTGCTTCCTTCCCCTTTCATATTCCTACTGATCTTACTTTCGTCTGTTCTTCCTCATCTTTCCCGACTTGAAGCTCCCATGCACGTTGATCATGTGTGGAACATCTTCGTGCATGGGTTCCCCGTTTCTATCGACATACTATGTGTCCCTTCCTTTTCTCTTTTAGAAAAGCTTAGCACTTATTTAGGAGGCCTAAACTTTCTTATACTACTACTACTTCTTCAAGTTATTTATATATCGAAAACTTGCTCATAGTCTCTTAGCTATACCTACACTTGTTTCACTAAAATTTAATCTTAAAGGATATCATTTGTGCCATTATTTAAATGGAATAAAGGTAAAAGCAAAGCGCGCCTGTGAAGAGCACATTTTATAATTATCTGGACGCGAAAGCGTCACCATAAGATACGAGGCAGATCTGCTAACTGCATATCCTATGCTCCCAGCCAGGATGAAGCATTGTTCACGATGTTCGTTTCCATCGCAGTCCCCAAACGGACTGCGACGTAAGCCAGTCTGTGTATGAAGTCAGCTCCGATTGTATCTGCGGTACTAATTTTGGTATCTGATGAATTAAAAATAAAATAAATACGTCTTTGTGATTCACATTAATTACACAGGGTATGTGTCAGCGGTGGTTAACCCTTTAGGCTACTACCACTAATTTAATTGCATAGATCAATAAGCATTTGCCGTTGGTATTCTATAAACGATATCATCCTAGGTTTATATTCTTCACTCAAAACCCAAAGTCTGTTTTGGAGTATCACGTCCCATTTTCAAGTACAGTAGTCACGAGATCCTCTCCTCGATTTTCATCAGTACCATAATCTTACAGAACGCCCCTGAGATCACTTGTACACGTTTCCTATATAATTATAGCCTTATCAAGTACAAATATTAAATACACCTGACGTCATAGCGAAGTTCCAGTTGCAGGTCTAAAATTTGTGTCAAATGGTGAATTGGCAGCAATTCGTAGGTTCGTTGGCTGGGGAAAAAAATCTTTTGTACACGTATGTTATTTTTATTTGTAGTATATTGTAGGCTACAAGAAAATCCAGAAAGCTTGCAGCCATTGCAGTTGTCAGCAGGGATGTTACTTGCGATTCTACTTTAATTAGCTGCAAGTATTTCTGTATTAAAAGAACTTACACAGTATGGAGCTAATTAAGTAAGTCATCGGGCGTTCATTAGGTAAGCTTTGCAGAATTCGAAGTAAACGCTGCAATTTACTTTCCGTGGTCGATCGTAAACATGTATTTTATGGGACCCATGTACGTTTAAAAACTTGAGAGACAGTTTGTGCGACAGTAGTGCTGCTTTGGGAATGCAGTGAATTAATGTAGATACGTAAACATTCGCGATAACTGTCTGGTGTTCTGGGAAACGAAAACTGCTCGTGTTTGAGGCGGTGAGCCTTAGAATATTGGGAGACTTTTAAAACTACATGCAGGAAAACTTGCTTTGATGGCATGAGACCGACTATTCATTTATGCTAATGCTTGAAGATTCAGCACTGTAGGCCAAGTTATGTGCGTTGGATTCAGCAATTTTTTTTATTGTTGTCCAACAATTACTGCAATTTTCTTAAACGAATGGTAGCAATGTGGCAACAATTTTTGTTTCATTGCTCACATTATCTATTGATAGAACCTAAATGTCTTCATGTGGTATATGTAGGATGGTCCGCTGGGTTACGTTAGTAACGGTCATCTATTGCATAATATTATATAAGGGAGTCGCAAAACCACGAGGTAACTTTAGCCCAGTCAGTGCGCACTTCGTGCTCGTTGTGCTTTTCGTTTTCATGATGCACATGACAATCTATATTACATTTTTCTCTTATCATCCGACTTGTTATTCTCTTACGCCGTATTCGTGCTACGCTCTCCGTTGTTCATAACCTTTCCTTTGCCTTGCCTTTGTGGAAACTCTGTGTTGTGTATACGGAGACTGAAATAAGGTAATAAAGAACTAATAAGCTCCTGTATTTAGCTTTCAGGGGATGTTTCATTTGTCCCAATAGGTACGCTGGTTTTTTAAGCTTAGGTGCACCATTGGACTCGCACTGATTTAGTTTAGCCGTCAACACAACATTAGTGCAGGTCTGGTACGACGTGGCGTCCTAAACGGTCTCGATTAAACGTGAGGGTCGTTCTAAGCCGAGGGATGCAATGCATAAGATTTAAAACATATGAAGACGACAGTGATGGAGTTGCATGAGACGGGAGGACACTGTTACTAGCTAGAGAATCTTAGGGTATGCGCCACTGGGCGCCAAAATTAAGCTTTTGAGGCGTGACTTGTTTGAAACTACACGCAGGTGCGCTGGTTTCAACCCCGGTAAGTTGAGTCTCAGGCACTGACCCTCAAAAGCTTACTCATGAGACTTCCAAACACTCAATCTTCCTCTCTAAAATAGAGTATTTAGTCGGCTCGAAGTGATAGCCTTACTTCTCACACTTGCAACGCGAACCAAAGTGATAAACCCCGCTGCTGCTGCTGACGATTCGCCCCAGTCCCGCACCGAAGGCGTCATTTTGGCATCCAATAGCGCGTGCCCACGTACCGTACTGGTTTCCTGCTCGTGTGTTTTCGAGCAGGGTTGTTCAACTTCAGCGATATCGTGCTCAGAGTCAGCATTATCAGCATTATGCGGTTACTTGGCGGCGGTCATTGACAATATTATTATTCTTTGTTCATCCTAATTTTAAAATTCTATCACATATTTCAAAAAACAATACATGTATTCAACAGTTTATTGGTGTTTGTCTGAAGGAGAGAAGGTGCCGATATGCACAACTGACCTACTGTATGCATGAGAGGCTAACCCAAAAAGCAAGGCTTCCCAATTTTCATAAAATAAATGAAATGAAAAAAAATTATTTTCAATACTTTTCCATCGCTTTAAAGCTTGAACGTTTAGCTATTGTTTTGTACAACTGCCACTTTGGTAACAGCTATTTCGTGAGCGATGCGGCAGTTTTTGTATTCCTATGCATAGAGGAAGCGTTGAGCTTTATGTACGCTTCATCTCGTGGTCACTGTTGAAGCGCGTTTTGACCGGAAATTGTTCTTTCAGCCAACTGCCCTCAGGGGCATATTGTGGCGGGCCCTTTCCCTGCCACAATATGTTTGGGCATCACGCACACAAGGGTCCCGAGTGACTTCTCCGCAGGGGATGTAGCATCTGGCCTCAGTTCCTGCTGACGAGGTTAGTTTCTGTAAAGTTAGGTAGGTTCTCTACTTTCCTCTTTCTGTCCCGTGAGGTAGGCTGTCGATCGAGATAGCCGACCTGGTACACGGGACATCTCAAGTCTCTCTCGTGTGGAAGGACACAAAAGGGACCGACCACTTGAGTGTCTGCTACTAAACTTTGCGCCTTGTTTCCCTGCCCGTAGTAACGCACGTGGCCACCACGCCTACCCAATATGCGGTATTTGAATACTGCACAAGTAGTTTCTCTGTGGAAACGCCTGAGTTGCGGCTACGGAGGTAAAACAAATATATAATAATTTCAGCCAACAACATCCCCGTTAGACCAACGCCTCCTTAACAACGTTTTCGAGGTGGCCTTGGTTAGACCCCAAATCACGGCAGCCATGACGTTACCTGCTGTTTCTGTTAGTTCAAAAATTTAAACCCTGAGCGTCCATATGCAGGGCGAGTAAGTAAAGTAAGTAAAATAAAGACTACACACCTTGCAAAAAATACACAGGTATTCAACTAGCGGGACACGCGTGGTCCTCAGGGTAATCGATGGGGGAGGGGGTGAAGGTCTGAAACTCAAGTCAACTGGTCGAAGCCAGAACGGCTGCCTGAAGTTTCGAAGAAGTCAAACCTGAAAGGCTCAACTTTGGCGCCTTGTCGAACATGCCCCAAATCCACTAAAAGGAATGTTTGCAATTCTTCCCTCGTTTTAGAAGCACTGCTGTTTTAGAATACTAATGTTCTTTGCTAATACTGACACCGAAGTGCAAGAGTATTGCTTTCCGTCAAATAACTTGCATAATAATGTCCCACATAATTTAGCTCTGATTTGCAATTTGGCCAGTTTGTTCTGACTTAGTTGCATGACTTGTTGAAAATAATCAGGGTTATTCAGTATGATAATTAATGAATCTAGACTCCAAAACCTTTCTAAGAACGAGATGTTATCGGCCAGTTTTGCAACGTGTACTTGGAATTTGGTGAACCCAACGAGCATTGATAAAATTCATCGAGTTCAAGAAGGTTATTCGTCGTGTACCACTTGATATTTCTTTATATTTTTATCAATGAGACGTAAACTCGATCTTGTAATTTAAAAATAAGGTTCTCTGAAGTTATCTAACTAAGGTAAAGTAATATGGATTTTTTTTTTAATTTGCCATGCACGAATCAGTTGCAACAAAACAATAGTCTCTTATTGTACGTCTATTAATTAGTAGCAAGATACCTAGAGAATTAGCACTCAGTAAAATCCCTGTACATTTTTAAATTTGAGTTGCATTTAAATGACATGTAAATCATACTCTCTCTTTTATGGCTGTTTTATTTTATTTTTTTTAGTAGCGCTCGATTGGGGGAATTTCTCAAGAAATTCGTTTCACTCTTATTATTTCAGAGTCAATAATGATAGACGGAATACATTGCTTGATGAACTTTGTAACTGATTAGTATTATATTAATTGAACTTTCAGAAGGCATCTACAGTATATTGCGTGTTTTACGTGCATTTACTGAGCCGTCAAGTGATATAAAAAAATTACTATCGTCCTCAACGCCCCTAAAAGTTGTAGTTATCAGTGTGCATTTGTTTAAGTTTTCGTTGAGGAACACAGTGTTCAAAAGTAACTGTTACAAGATGTTCACATCTCAATAAAACAAAATACAAACACTTAAGAGTAGCCTCATTATAGGAGTAATATCCAGTTAACTACGAAACATGCCTTCGTGTCTTGTCTCGTTAAGCAAACGAGGCAAATAAACTCCAGAGGCTTCACTCAATTTTATCGCAGCTTTAATGTATATTGGTAACATAATATTCACTAAACCTGATGCCCCTGAAGCGTTGCGACCCTGAACAGCATGTTCTCTTATAATCAATTGGTTAACAAATCAGAGAGAGTAACTGGAGAGGCGACGCAGGAGGCCCAACCTGTCGGCTGCATAATTAGGAGACCACATGCGCGCACAGATCATGGATGGCATGGCAAAAGAAAGATAAATTTCGTCATTAAATCCAAGCCAATTATCGGAGGGTGTCTTCCTCTAATGATGTGTAAATGAAAACTTATTGACTTTGGAAATTTATGAGATCTACTATATCTTTTCATAATTTTGATATGTTGTGCAAGAGAAACATAACTTATTTATTTATACTGGTTGTATATAAAACTTTACAGAAGGTTGGAGAGGTCCACTGTACACATCCAGCATATGTAAGAGATACAATAAGCTTATATATAACGATGCCACTCTCCATCCAAAAGAACGAATATCTGAGTTTTGCGCGAAATCGACGTCTCAAAACCTGCATACTCCCGCTTTTGCGCAAAATTCTGTGATGGAGCATGCAGCACTTTTGCACACGATACACTGGTCAAACGCGCGAAATTATGTCAACAAACCGCCACTAGAGACATCTATCGGCGGGTAGGTCGTTCAGTTCGCTTTTGGAGCCGCAACGGTTGATTATTTTAAAAAATTTTTATCATGCAATTAGACTTAGTATTACTTTTGAAAGCATTGGGTAGCATCTTTTATATTATTCTGCTTATCAGATGTATTATGTCATGGTGTTTAGTCCGTAGCCATGACAACATCGTTTAGAGGAACGGAGCTTAAAGATTTTTGACAAACGGACCATTCTCCCGTGTGAATAGCGAGGTGCTCTTTGCGGAAAAAAATTTGCGAGTTTTCTCAGCTTTTGGCTAGCGTGAGTCACAACCTCTATGGGGTTTTAATCTTTCATTTAATACTTACTTTGCTGTTTTCTCTTATATTTTTTTCGCTCGAGTTGGCAATACATAATTTATTCTTCCTAGCCTTTCTATACATATGATTCTCATGCTTCGTGATCATCTTCCTCCACTCTGCTATCTGTTTCGTTGTTACTTGTTCAACATTTTTCACCACTATAATCGTGACGTATGTTCTAAGTAAAAGTATTCTGCTGTTTTCATTTCCTACAAAGCTTATTAAGAAATTTCCATCTTCAGCTTGAGCGGCCTTCAATCAATTGCAACTTGCATAAGAACAGCGATAATTAAAGCTTGGTTGAACGTTTGTTTTTTGGGGAGTGTAGGGTTTATTAATTCAAATTTGACCTCAAGTTGTTGTAAGTTTTGAATACAAGAAGAACACACTTGCCATGTTATGAGCACAAACGTGGCTTGCATGGCTACCATGATTGCTTGAATTGCAACAGTTACATAACTACAGCGCAGTGAAAACTCTTGTAGTCCTGAAAGCCTAATTTCAGCCGAAGTTGTAGTGATGTCATCAATGAAGAAACGCGTTTTTTTTTTTAAACTTGGGACAATTTGACTGGCTTATTCGAGTGCTTTTGGTATTTTAATATATTTTTCAAAATGTATCGATAAATAAGGGAACTATAACAAGCAGAAAAGTACTTTTCTAAAACTGAAATAATTTTAACGGTGCCAAAGGCACCAGTAACAACAGAGTAATATTTTAAGACTTGAAAATGAGCATCAACATTGCAAAGACTCATTTACTGCAATCAAAGTTACTACTTTTCGTTTTGCACGAATAGTCCAAGTTAGATAGTCTCGTGTACGTATTGTGTGCAGAAACGAATCGAAATCAATAACTCAAAGTAAAATTACTGCCTATGAAAGCTAAACCTAATTCAATTTATGACACTTGTAGTACTGCTCAAGATGGAGTTGCAATCAGGACTCTCAAGCATGCCGTGCACCTAGACGACTCTGTAATAAATTCGATGGCCTATCTTGCGCATGGGCACTTGAAGTTGCCCCACACAAGCAACTTGTGAGCCTTCAGAGAATTTACAGTAAGTGTTCGAGATGAAAGTATTCGAGTACGATTGGCGCCCGTAAGTAGCATGCCGCTTGTTTGATCAGATTACGATAAAAGGAAGCAAAACGAGCCTTGCCGCGCTTAATTAAAAGCGACGTGTAACTTTATTGAGCGGCTGTTTAAAGCGATGTGGTATTAGCATGATACGACTTGGATAAGCGCCAGTCGTGCCGAGTTTTATTAACAGTGACGTTAGGGAGATTTAATGCTGTTGTTTGGGAGGAAAGAGATGGTTTATGACAGCAATAGCTGCACAGAAAATTGCAAAAACTGTATTCTCAATTCAACTGGAATGGAGGGAGTGAGTGGGGAAAATCAGGGATCAACCAGTACTTGTTATCACGGCTAGGTAGCTTTGTACAATTTTTCATGCCGTTTAAATTATGTATCTCCTTTTCTCACGCACGTTAGGTGCAGGAAATTTTTACTTGAATACTTTCTACTGAGTATTAAGTTCAGAATAGGCTGAAAACAAATGGCATGTCGGTGCAGGTCAACTTGATTAATTTTTCAATTCATTCTGGCTAAATTGAAGAGAAGGAGGAAACCTAGGCCTTCATTATGAATAAGCCTCCTGGTTCGTCTATTATCTACCATTCGATAATTTTTTAATAATTTTAGATTCGCCCCTGGTGATTGGGTTTATCCAAGCTTTTGCTATATATATTAATACGGTTGTTAATCCTACCTTCGTACGTAACTGCGGTGTGTGTCACGCTTAAGCCGCGTCTACACGATCCATCACTTCATCAATGACAAACACAAGACTCGACAAACAAAAACACAAACACTTCGCTTTCCTTGTATCAACGGCATCAAAACAGAACCCACGAACACTTCAAGGTCACTATACGCGAATTCAGCATTCCATTACTATTAATCTATATTCACCCTCACTTTATCGGTCAGATATTTATTTTAGTTGTAGATGCTGATTGGCGGGTAAATCTTTATAGGTACTGCCGAATAGTATAGCTAAAAATTCACTAACTGGCATCGACTCAAATACAGACGATAGAACAATAATTTCTCATTTTTACCTCCGCCAAGGAGGTTATGTTTTCGTCGTGTTTGTCTGTCTGTCTTTCTTTCTGCCTGTCTCTTTGTCTGTCACCAAGATAACTCAAAAAGTTATAACCCGATTTGGATGAAATTTGCAGGGATTGTTAGGTATGTTAGGAGGAACAGATGATTAACTTTTGGTGAAGATATGTTCATCCGTTTGTTTGTTTGTCTGCCTCATTTTTTTCGACGCTCTAACTCAAAAAGTTATAGATGGATTTTGATGAAATTAACATCAGTTGTTAGGTATATAACAAAGAGTAAATGACCAAATTTTGGTAATGATTCGCTCGTTCGTTCGTTCGTTTGTCACTGTTTTTAATTTTATGCTTGTTAGCACAAAACTCAAAAAAAATTCAATGGATCTTTATGAAATTTATAGGAATTGTTAGTAATGTAAACAGACATAAATGATCAAATTTTGGTGCAGATCGGTTTGTTCGTTTGTATGTTTAACTCATGTTTGTCATAACGTTTGTTAACAGTATAACTCAAAAAGTTATATACGGATCTTCAAGAAAATTGGACAAGCTGTTAATATTATGAAAAGGCACAAATGATTGGATTTTGGAGTTTATACAAAGAAAATTATGGTCTCAGAGCCAGTTTGAATTTTTTGCTACCGTTGCTTCACTTGGCGGAGGTATGCGCTCTCAGAGTTCTCTAGTTATTTATAAATTCTTTAATTTCTATTCCAATTCACACTATGTACATCCGTTTCTTCCATTAAAACGTAACTCTTGCTCCATTGTAGCTTTAACTAATGACAAAAAGAAGGTACAGACGTAACTTGAGGAATATGCTAAAGTTATTACTAATTGACAACATACCGGTATAGTTGCCAAATGCTTCCCGCTGTACAGAAGTTCGAATCAAACGTAACCAAAATTCGCTATGCGGGTAAATTTGAATAAAAAATGATGCTTTAACTACCAATTGATATAATTAAAACAGATTCATATATATATATATATACAGAGCGAAATATAATTTGCAAACTTTTTGGTTGACAAACTCCGCCTGATCGTGCTCAACGTTTTCCAGCACTGCTGGCCAACAAAAATCACAAACTTCGAAGGCTCGCCGCGTGTGTTTGTCGATCAAAATCGTTCCGTGATCACAAACTTCGACGAAAAGATGGATCGTGTAGACGCGGTCTCATGCCAATGCCACACGCTAGTCAAAAGAACGAGTATTGTCATCTTTTCATCCGAACGTTATGTTGAATTCTCGTAAACATAGCTTTGAGATCGCCACGAAAAGGCGTAAAAATGTTTACCGCAGTTCAGTTTGTTCCGTAGGTGCCGTTAGTTAACTTTCGGGCATTTCAGTATGTTTGGAGGGATTTATAACTCAAAATTCTTTGCAAGTGTTTGCTATTTAAATGGGCACATCAACGCATTCGGATGGAAAGATGACCATAGTCGTTCTTTTGACCAACGTGTGGCATCGGCATTAGGGAAACTAAGGGATCTTTCATACGGAGGTTCAGCAGTCGTGCACAACTGGGCAAGATCGTTTTTAATTATAATGAATTATTATGCGCTTAAGCTTTTCCGTGTAAAAATGAGTTGGAACCTGTACCGTTGTTTGCTACAGCAGGAATTCCACGGTTCCAGTTAGAAGAGGTAGCTTTCAGGAATTGTTATCGACAAAGAGCCAAATATCGCATATTGAGTCCCAGCGTTATAAAGTAGTTGCAGCACTGCCATGATAAAATGTGAATGTATCACTGGTCCATCTGCAAGGCCCTGCCAAATCTCGAATGTTTCACTATTGCAGATAGCAAACATGACTGTCGATGCTACTAAGAGTGTGATATCAAACGCTTTCTAAGACTTAATTCGTCCAGTGTTGACGCTGACTTTCGCTGATTAACTAGCTTAGTGTAAACTGTGCATTGATATTGAGAGTCACCACCGTTGATGAATCACTGTCATTAATCATTAATCCGTTGACCAAAACAATAATTTCGATAACTGAATAAGTTAATATAAGTTAATTCTATGCCAATGTAAGAATATGCAACGTTATTTTTTATTTTAAAACCCATCTGTTTTTGCTAGAGTGCTGCGTTTACAAACTGGTGGTCACGCGTTCCTCTCCTCGTCTGGCGATTGAATTTTCACATTACTCAAATTGCACCGTCAGCATATATAGATGCCACTGCGAAGGCATCGACCTAACCACACGTAAGGACGGTCAGGGTATCGCAAAGTAATTCCAGCAGTCTTCCGTCTTTGACCCCATGAGCTCTTACAATTTTTGGTGTACTGCTGCCTAGGGGTGGGGGGGAGGGGGGGAGGGCATGTAGCTGCTGACATAAACATCAGCCTTAATTGTTTCTTTTAGGGCACTACCTCCCCCCAAAAAAAGATAGTGTTCTTGCTTTAGAGTTGAGAAAGGTCAATTTAATAGTCGTGTTTCATTTTTTTTTTCATTCTAAAAGATTTTTAGATCCTCCACTGGGTGAAAATCTAACAACAATAACTTAAACGTAACACAACGTACAGTAAAACCTCTGTTTTGTATGTCATTACCCCTCAGGTTGCATAGGATGGGCCATAGGGTTAGGTTAGTTAGGTTCGCATATCCTATGTTATGAGCAGAAACGACCCCAGAGGGACCCTGTAGGTTACCTTACGCGGCTCGTACACCGACGCAACTGGTTGCATGCAAAGTGAAATTTATGTTGCATGCAACCAAAATATGCAAATTAACAGAAACTGGCACACTAAGTTGCATGAAACTATAGTTCCATGCCACTCAGCGTGCGCGTTTCTATGCATTTGCATTGAATGGTTCATCGCAACTAGTTGCGTCGGTGTGCGAGCCGCCTAAGCCAGTATAGCTAGGCTTCCGGGACGTCTGTCTTTCGAGCCCAACGTTGCTTCATTCCGATTTCATACTTTTATTTATTGTATTATCTTATGGTGTTCCTCTTGCTCTGTGTATGCGCATAGATCCTGTGTGGGAATGCCTTCGTGCATGGGTTTCTGTCGACATACTATATGCCTCTCCCTTCTACTGGGAGACCGCCTTATAGCTTAAACTACTTATATATACTTAATAACGAATATAATTCGTATGCCACTGTTGTTGACAGGCCAGAAATTTTGCTAGCGCTGCGCGCATAAAGTGTTGTTCGTGCACTGGAATGCGAATTCAGCAGGCTGGGTCTAGGCCCATCTTTTCGTCGCGTTCGAGCAATTTCTGAGCCACTTGGAGTCCAGTTTTCCTTGTTATCTTTTCGCTACTATAGTGTGTAATGCCTCTGTTTTCACTACAGCTTTACGTTGAATGATGGCGATTCCATCTGCAATACCAAGAGTGTTAAAGGAATTTGTATCGAACACACAACGATGGTAGCCAGCGGAAACGTGCCTTTCAAGTGTCGTTTATAAGCTTCAAGATCGTGAAAACCACTCAGTCAATGAGTACTTCATACATGCAGTGAATAAAACTGGCATAGAAATGAGCAATAATATTTATGAAGTTAATATTTTCCATTTCCATTTTATGTAACTTGTAATGACTGTACGCTAAAGCCCTACAGCCGCAGTAACCTTTCCGCCTGTACGTGTGCTTGACGATCCGACAACTTTGTTCCGTCGAAATTAGTGAAAATGTCGCTCGTCAGCGACTACTATATAATTCAAAGTGACGAACTCAAAGTTCATGTCTGCAATTCTGGAGTCAAGTTGAGGTTTGGTAGAGCGACCATGACGACCCAATGGAAGTCTTATCCTTTTAATTGAATGCATATCTTGCTCAGCCAGTGTTGATATCTAAACGATGAAGATATTTACAGTTTCTAAAAGCTCTGTCATGGATCCTGATTTTTGCAACTTTTTCCATAGATCGAAACGATGTTTACTCTCAGTTCAAGACGTACAAATTGAGCGGATGATCTGTGAAGCGCAGGAAAAGTGACATTTTACGGTGCAGCTATGGAAAAAATGTTCTTTCCAATTTGCTTTCTACCTTTGACGATACAATTTTTGCTTGAGCGCAAAAATTACGATATCCTGCAGATGAATCATCCTGTATGCAAGATATTCGGCAGGAAAGTTAAATAAATTTAGTGATGCTTCCCTGCTTGCTAATACAAACTGAGTAGTTTCGCATGTCATTTAAGAGAAGGAAGGAGTGTGCTGTTCAGATAAATTGAAAGAGAGAGCACTCGTATCTTACTACAATCTGAGTTGGTTTATGTAGCGTTAGGATCCATTCATATATATTACCGACAAACATAAAAAACCTTGAGACAAACGGACTACAAGATCAAGACAAAAATTTACTTATTTGCTCATAGAAATAGCTAACCCTAAAAATCTTAGCAAAAGATAAAGACACAGATCGGTTCAAAACTATTTGAGTAGAGCGGATCTTCATCTCAAGTTAATGGTCTGTTCCTTCTAACATACCTAACAATCCCTGAAAATTTCATAAAGAATTGTCCATAACTTTTTAGTTTTCTTGGTGACAGACAGTTAACAAAGAGATGGACCAACGCGACAAAAGCATAACCTCCTTGGCGGAGGTAATTGTAATACAGTGCTGACATTGCATAGCATTCACATTTTGTCATAGAAGAAATATGTAATTACCTCCGCCGAGGAGGTTATGCTTTCATTGAGTTTTTCTGTCTTTTTGCCTGTATGTCTTTTGCTTTACTGTATTTTTGTCTGTCACCAATATATCTCAAAAAAATTATGGACGGATCTTTACGAAATTTACAGGAATTGTTAGGTTTGTTAGGAGGAGCAGATGATAAAATTTTAGTGAAGATCCTTTCATCCGTTTGTTTGTCTGCCTCTCTTTTCTTAATGCCATAGCTCAAAAATTATGGATGGATTTTTATGAAATTTACATGAGTTGTTGGGTATGTTGCAAAGAGTAAGTGACCAAATTTTCGTGACGATTTATCAATTCGTTTGTGTGTCAGTATTTGGATTTGATTTTATGCTTGTTAGCAAAATAACTCCTAAAGTTATGAACGGATCCTTATGATATTTGCAGAAATTGTTAGTCATTCTGAAAGAATTAAATGATTAAATCTTAGCGATGATCGGTTGGTCTGTTTGTGTGTTTGACAAATGTTTGTCGGAATGTTTGCTAGCACCATAACTCGAATTGTTGTGAATGGATCTACAAGAAAATTAAAGGAGCTGTAATTACTGTCAAAAGACACTATTGATTTGATTTTGGTGTTGCTACAAAGGAAATAATATTTTCTGAACCAATTTGAATTTTTCATTACCTTTGCCTTGCTTGGTGGAGGCATGCGCTCTCAGAGTGCTCTAGCTACTATATAGTATATTTCATGCAGGACCTGCAGGCACTGCTCATGGGGAATTCAGCTTTTTATGTAACGCATGACTGCTTTACCACATGAGGGCAGAAGAATGAAACTAGTTTCATTTCAGCAATAATTACCTCCGCCAAGGAGGTTATGTTTTCGTCGTGTTTGCCTGTCTGTCTGTCTGTTACCAAGATAACTCGAGAAGTTATGAACAGATTTGGACGAAATTTACAAGGGATTGTTAGATATGTTAGGAGGAACAGATGATTAATTTTTGGTGAAGATACGTCAATCCGTTTGTTTGTTTGTTTGTCTGCCTCATTTTTCTGAATGCCATAACTCAAAAAGCAATGAATGGATTTTGATGAAATTAACATGAGTTGTTAGGTATATAACAAAGAGTAAATGACCAAATTTTGGTAATGATCCGTTCTTTCGTTTGTCACTGTTTTTAATTTTATGTTTCTTAGCACAATAACTCAAAAAATAATGGATGGATCTTTGTGAAATTCATAGGGGTTGTTATTATCGTTTAAAGACAGAAATTATAAAATTTTAGAGCAGATCGATTTGTTCGTTTGCATGTTTGATTCATGTTTGTCATAACGTTTGTTACAGTTTAACTCAAAAAGTTATGAACGGATCTTCAAGAAAATTGCACAAGCTGTCATTACTATCAAAAGGCACAAATGATTAGGTTTTGGAGTTAATACAAAGGCAATTATGGTTTCGGAGCCAGTTTGAATTTTTACTACCGCTGCCTCGCTTGGCGGAGGTATGCGCTCTCAGAGTGCTCTAGTTACTTATTATATCACATCCTGCCAGCACTGGCTGCTATATATAATAGGTTGTTATAATACACAGATTTTTCAACGGTTGATTGTCCTCTCCATCCCTCTATCGGTATCATACAAATGAAATTGATATATTCAACGGCACGAGGCCGTCCTATTGGTTAATTTAAATGTAAACATTGAAGATAACCTAAGTATCCTTTAGCCGTGGCATGGATAGTGAATTTCCCTTCTTCCTTCGCAGACCATTGCTTGTTTTTGCTCCGAAATCATCCTGATCGAATGGAATAGAAGATCAACGAAGGAGTTTGGGGAGCTGTTCTCCAGAGTAGAACCACGAAAAACGAAAAAGACGGGGAGGGAGGGGGTAATCCTTGAAGTAATTAAATTTTTTCTTCCGTCACTTCATAACGGCTCAGGCCACATGTAGCAAATAACGGCCACGAGTGTAAACGACGAAGAGGTCATGTCGTCATTGTTGGCGGTCGGGCACAACAACAATCTATTAAAGTCATAACAGTGTACGCTGGGCATCTGTGGGGTTAAGATCATTTTTTTGTTTCAAATATTAGCCGTGGTTTGAATGCATGTACACGAAATGATTTGCATCTCTCTATTCTAGATATTAGAATTGCTCTCTGCAGCGCTTGGTAATACCAATTGGTCATCGCTATGACGTATAAATGCATCCATTGACCTGCTCCAATGTACTGCATTGTATGCAGATGTAACGATCTGTGAAGAGTAGAAACAAGGCTTATAGCAGACTTTTTTATGTTTTCATTTTGAATGTACCGCTCTGTAATGGTACGGGCCCATTAGCATATAATGTTGTTTCAGCTGCGCGTCGAATTGAGACCGCTTGTTCAATGTAGCTGCATATACACTGAACTTGATATGTTTTTTTGTTTCCTCCTCAGGAGTCATAGGAAGGTTTATTGGGTTGTGTTACTTATAGGTTGCCAATCAGAACATTATCATGGGGAGTAGTGCTGGGGCATCTCGCTGCGGCTACCTTAAGGCGGTTCCACACTTGATCCTTTTGTTTTCCGTACGCAGTACAAAGTGTCCCATTGTTTTGTTGTATCCTTGTAAAGAACAGAAAATTGTATAGATTTCTGAATTGTAACTCATTACAAATACGAAGAGAGATATTATACTGTGCTCGTGGTATTTACTGAACAAACTGTATTCTGGGCTATCATATTTCACAACTATTTTGGTGGCGACAAGTTACGTATACAAGGACGCAACGAAACGTTGGAACACTCGGCACTGCTTATGGAGAACAATCCTATAGTGTGAACCAGCATTTATATACCATATCGGTCGTTTTTCTTTAGTTTCCAATTTATATTATGTATACTGTTCATTTTCAAACTCTGACGGATGACGATTTTGCTCCGTTCTTTCTCTTTTTACAGAACTTCCTGTGCTCCTGCGCATGATTCAGCGTGGGAACACCTTCGGGCATGGGTTCTATGTTGATTTCTAAATAAATAGTTTAAGACTCTCCAGTGCTCGTGGACGGCTGCGTGCTGAACAATGCTAATGGCCAGTTGCGATAACGAAGTCACTTAAACTGACTTTTAGCCACTTCCTGCTCAACTTCATTCATCGCGTGGTGTGGTGTATTTTCTAAGATTTTTCAATACCTCAGGAAATTTTTCGAGTTGTACGACTTGTGTCCGAGGATACTGTCCGATTTTGTTCTCGGAGATGTCCAGAGATTTATACATAGACACGCGTTTATAGTGTTAACAATACCGATAAACGTTCACTTTGTTACTCCACATTAAGGAAAAAAAGGACATTAAATGAATAAGGTTTCGTCCATTCGGGCAATTATAGAGTAGAATGGAGTCCACAGCTCACAATTGCTATAGTGACGCAGCGTCTATGAAGAGAACATCGAAGTAGTTCACCGATTCGTTGAAGTAGTCGTTGAAAATTATCAACATCTGCTGACACAGATTCCTTTAAAGGCACCTTTTTGTGGCCACATTTGTAATCCGAATCACCGTGATCATCATATTGTGATCACTGAAAGGTAGAAGAACGGTCAGTGATTTTGTAAACAAACTTGAGTCGCCATGTCTGTCTTAAAAATAAATGTTTATCATATTTAGACGGAATATGGTGGGGGAATGGATTTCTTGAGAATTTTCAACCATTTTGAAGTCAATGCATAATTGCATATGCTAGTGACCTAGCAGTATTTCACGCATTTAGAACACTAAACAAGCATAAAACTTACGAAAATATATTCTGAAAGTCAATATTACAAGCAATCACGATGATAATATTCAAATTATCCTTAAATATCGGAAAACATCACGAACTTGCATTTCAACTTTTGAATTTTTGCTTGTCTAACGGCTGCAATCAATCTTTGATCCCGCATGATCAGCCTGCTAGGGAAATCACGGTGCAATCAGTTTAAAAAAAATGGTCACAAAAACGCACTGATCATGTGAAATCAGGCGGAATCATCCTCAAGGTGGTCAGAAGAGACTGAGTCGTTGCAGTTGTTGACGGAGTTGTAATGACTTGTTTCCACAATATGTGTTAGAGCTTCTGCACAAATACTAGGAACGTTGCTCGGTACGCTACATGATTTTTTTTTTTATGCTTTAATGCGTGGAGCCTTAATGGCAGAGGATTGATGGATGGATGGGCCACACGCCACGGAGTTAAGTGAGCTAGGTTCGCCCAGTCAATATTATGGGGAGCAGCGCCCCCAGGAGGGCCCTGTATGTCACCTACTCACCTTAGCCCTAAGCAAGACTTTCGGAAGGTCTGTCTTTCGTGCGCACTTTGATCCTTCCTCTTTCATACTCCTCCTGAAGTGACTTTCAGCTGTTCTTCCTCTTCTGTTTTGACTTGCTGTTCCCATGCGCGTTGATCCTATTTGGAAAAATTTTGGCTTGTCATACTGAATGCCCCTGCGATTTCTTCATTCTGCATCCATCAAAGTATTCGCTCTGGGTTGGGCGGGCTTCATAATAATACATTCAACAACCTATAAGCTGCCCCGGGAATTTGACGGGCTTGTGACTTATATTAAAAGCCTCACCTCTCAAGGGCCAGAGCAAACGTTGCTTGTTGCTTCTCGGTCACTTTCCTAGTCAGCGCATTTGGCCTGCAGCGATACCGTACGTCTGCATTGACCGCCAGCTCAGAAGCTCAGAGGTGTTGTTAAAATTCCCGCAAATGCACCAAGCTGTGGTGCAGTGCAATCCACTGCAGTTCAGTCATGTCCACCCCTATTTGCTCCCTTTAGAACCACACGAAAAGCTTTTTTCGGGTAGTGATTATGGGACTAGTTGCAAGCAGCGAGGATTGCCGGTGAAGCACCGCTAACCCAGAAGCAGTGATTACAATACGGCTTTACCTATCTGCCAAGCTTACTTCAATGTGTAAATGAGCCTCAGAATCCTGATTCAACGAATGTTTTGTATAATTTCTCTTTGCAAGCATTTATCTCCTAAGAAGATGCTACACGGAAAATTCCAGTGAAAAGAATAAGGAGGCAAAGAGTCATTTATTACAATTAGGGAACATGTAGCCGTGAATATTTGCAGCGTCTTTCTTCGATGCGAGCGATTTGCCCGCGAGAAAACCTTGAAGAGAAAATCTCTTAAATATTCGGTTAGCTTTATGTTGGGAGTGTCCCCTGAAGGCAAGCTGGAAGTCGAATGGAAATAGTCTTGCTGTTACCAACCCTTACTCTCATAATAAAAGTATGTGAAATAAAACGCTAGAAACTGCTTCTCTGACGCAGAACGAATGCTGTTCCTTATAAATCAGAGCACCTGCGCTGCCAGAAATGATAGCGAGGAATTTGTGATAACCCGTCTTCATTTAACATACTTTTGTTACTAATATGTTTCTGAAGAATACTCAACAAATGCCAACTCCAATCATCATAAGGGAAAAGAAACACAATCGTTCCCCACCTTAGATGACATGCGAAAAAAAATGAGTTTATATTAGCAAGCAGCAAAGCAGTACTGAATCTAATTAAATTCCCCGCCGCGTATCCTAACTACCGTCTACCCGCTACCGTATGATACACCTTCAGTACATCGAAAGCTTTGTCTTTAAGCGAAAACTGTTTCTTGAAAAGGAAGAAAGCAAGTAGTAGAAAACAAATTTTGTTTACTGCTCCGTGAATTAAAACTAAACAAGAAGTGTACTTTTCTGTTGTTTAAAAGATTGCAAACTAAACAATCGGACGAGCCACGGTTTCTGATGGCATCAAAAGATTTCTACGTTAATCTAATAGCTCATAGAGGACCGGGGTGTAAGTCCCGGTGTCTTTTTGGGAATGGGCCTTTTGGTTCGTCTACTGCCGCCTATCTAATCTAATCTAACCAAACTCAGTTGTTTGGGTCATCGTTGTTCTTTAAACCTATTTACGTTGCTCTTTTTCTAAAAGCTAGACTTTTTTATTAGCTACAAGCCATACCATGAGCACGCTTTTTCCTCTTTTGTAAAGCACAAGCTTCGCACAGATGTTCCTTAGATTTTCAGCTGTAATTTCAAAAATCAAAGTTCCAGAAAATGTGTGTTAAGTTTTTAGAACCCAAAATTCAAGGACTATTCGTGGATTTTTGTCAGGTTGTGCTTGTGCGGACTGTCGGTAATGGCTTTCGCAGGGTGTCCGACGTACAGTGATGGCCGTGGCAGTCAGCGGCCTCTGCGGCCGGCTCCTTTTATCACTCGCGGGCCGTCCGGCTTGCGCTAAGCGGCCTGGAGTGGCTGGGTTAGCGTAGGCTGTTTGTGGTTAGTAGTTATTTTTGTTGCACTAGTCATTTACATAGGGCGCCAAAATTTCCATTGCAACATTTTCATACCGTTACTCTGCATAAAAAGTGACACTCCATATCGAATATTGATACCTCATAACTTAATTCAGAGAATACGCTGCATTGAACCGAACTGGAAACATTTACTATACTAGAGCACTCTGAGAGCGCATACCTTCACCAAGCAAGTCAACGGTAACGAAAAATTCAAAATGGCTCCGAAACCATGATTTTATTTATAATTTGTATCAACACCACAACCTAATCATTTGCGCCTTCTGATAATATTAAGTTTTTATAATTTTCGTGAAGATCCGTTCATAACATTTTGAGTTATGCTGCTGACAAACATTTTGACAAGCATGAGTCAAACACACAAGTGTGTCAAGCGCTCTACACCAAATTTAAATCATTTTTGCATAAACCGCATCAGTACTTGACTCTTATGTCCAAAAGTGGCCTCTGACGCTGGCGGCAAAAATGGGAACAAGGGGATTTTCTCAGGAGCTATTATGAACATGCCCAGACACGGTCATGTAGGCAAGCACCCAAGTGCGTCCCCGCTGTATCCAAGGTACCTTCTCCGCAAAAAAAATGTTGGGTACCTTGGAATTTTTTCTTCAGTATTAGATAGGGGAAAAGAATAGCTCTCGAGAAAATCCCATTTTTCCGTTGCCGACTTTTGGCTGCCAGCGTTAAACTTAAGAGTCAAGTACTGTTGCGGTCTATGATTTATGTCTCTCAATATTGTCAACAACTCCTGTGAATTTCATAAAGATCCATTGATAACTTATTGAGTTATTGTGCGAACTAGCACAAAATTAAAAACAGCGACTAACTTACGAACGAACCAACATATAATTACAAAAGTTTGGTCATTTACTCTTCGTGATATACCTAACAACTCGTGTAAATTTCATAAAAATCCGTCTTTAATATTTCGAGTTATGGCCTTAGCAAAAATGAGGCAGACAGACAAACAAAGGGATGAACGGATCTTCACCAAAAGTTGATCATCTGTTCCTCCTAAAATACTTAACAATCCATGTAGATGTCATCAAAATGCGTCCATAACTCTTTGAATTATCATGGTGACAGACAGACCATAGAATAATGGACAAATAGACAACCATACCAGGAGAAATATCGTCATGAATTATTCGCCGCCATCTCTGACGGCTGAATACGCCAAATTAATATCTACATTATAACTACAGTGCCCGCGCCGTCCCAAATGACAGCGAAAAATTTGGAACGACTCGTCTTCATTTAATATGCTTTTGTCACTAGCATGGTTCTGATACATACGCTACAACAGTAGACTTAGATTGCAATAAGAAGTATGAGCTCTCTTTCAATTCATGTAAGAAGCACACTCGTCTCCCACCATAAGTCACATTCGGAAAAAATCTTACATTAGCGAGCGGCAAATCCTCAGTGAATTTAAAAAGATTACCCGCCGCGTATCCATAATACCGAACAAGCATTTGCAACCTGGCCTAATTTTTGCCTATTTTTTATGAGAGTGACCAGAAACATACCAATACCGTATATAAATATGTAAATAAAAAAACACGACGGTGTTTATTATATTATGTTCATTCTGCTTGAGGCTCCATCCGTCCGTCCGTCTATGTGTCAGCACGTTACAACTTCCATGAAGCTCTGATTTTCGTAGGATGGATGTTCAAATACTGCTGTTTTCTTTTGGCTCTCTCTTGAAAAAATTACAATCAGTTTCGAAGCAAAGACATAAAGTTCATTTTACAGGTATCATAAACACCATGATAAAGATTTTCATATCTTGTAATATTCACGTTGCTTGGGCCGCATATCGATCCAATGTAGGAATATTCGTAGCCATGATACGGTGCCAACCGAGCGGTACTGAACTGCTTCATTCTAAACTGCATTTTTCAAGTGAAAGTGCGATGTTTAAAGAAATACGCATAAACCGATATAAAAATTTCCTTCAGCGGCATAAATCAGTTATAAAAGGGACTAACTGAGTCGGTTGTATTTTGTTCGAAAGCTATCACACATGAAGTATAAATCAGCCACGGGTCCCACAATAGAATTGAGAACGTCAAATACCTTGTGTATCTAGACTTCCAATAGGCTTTTGATAAAGTCCCCCATCACCGACTAATGAAAAAATTGGAAGCCCATGGCATCTAGGGTGACTATTTACGATGGATCAAGGCATAGCTTACGTGTCGGCAGCAGCGAGTGAAGCTTGAAGGAGAGTCGAGCGACTGGACACAGGTATCATCAGCGGTTCCACAAAGTAGCGTGCTTGGCCCACTTCTGTTCTCAATTTACATCAATGAGCTCAATCTTAACATCCGTAGTAAAATCAATAAACTTACGGATGATACTAAACTATGTCATCCGGCCACGAAAAGAGCCGAGCTCCAACAAGGTAAAGGTAAAGTCAACTTAGACCACACCCTCACCTGGGAAACCCACATGCACTGGTTTGTGCTGCGGGTATAGGCCCACTGGCCCCAGATAAGTAAGTGTAGTCGCAGTCGCCCTCGGGNGCATGCACACACAACTGCCGAGTCAGCACACCAAGATCTGCAAAGAGCTCGTATGCACGGGGAATCGAACGAGCGATACAAGGTGTTAGAGCTGAGAACGGAAGCATGCAGCTACCGTGACCTTGACAAACCTCATGGAATGGAGCATAACGTGACAGATGGACTTCAATGTTGACAAATGCTCAGTAATGCACGTAGGGCTGGTGAACCTTTCCACCCCATCGAAAATGAATGGGACGGAATTGGCTACTGTCACGCAACAACGTTACTCGGGAATCACTATTACAAACAAACTGCAACACAGTCAGCAAGTTGACAGGAGTGTGAAAATGGCAAGCAGAGTGCTAGGATTCATCACCAGAAACTTCGAATACAAGTCCAAGGATATCATCGTTCCCTTGAACAAGGCATTAGTGCTGCCACACTTAGAATTTGCTGTTCAATTCTAGTCGCCGTATCTCTGAAAAGACATTGATGACATGGAAAGAGTCCAACGCAGAACAGCGAAATTGATACCCCAGCTGAGAAAGAAGTCGTATGAACGTCGCCTAAAAGAACTGGGTCTAATCTCTCTCGAGCACAGATGACTCAGGGAGCAACTAATAATAAACTTCAACTAGTTAAATAGCTTCAACGACACGTACCTACAACGGGACTTTGAAAGAGACCTTAATGATCGCTTGCGAAACAGCGGTCAAAAACTCAAGCATAAAGCTCGAAGAACAACATTAAGTCAGCAGTTCTTTTCCTATTTCATAGTCGGCATTTAGAATAGACTCCCTTCCGACGTTGTTGGTGCGGAGTCGGTCAACTCGTTTGAAAATCGTGTTGACATACATTGGGAAAGACATCCTCCACAGCTAAGAACTCCTCGTCCACGAGTCACAAGCACTTGACGGCCAAAGCTTCCTAGGCCATCTTAAGCCGACTTCTTCTCACTTTCGCTCCATCTATATCTTTTAGCTCAGCATATCAGCAGCTATCGATCATGCTTGCGTGCATTCATGATCATCTCTTTGGCTGAGATTCTTCTCCCCTCTCCTTTTCCTTTTTTTTTCTTTCGTATTCTTTTTTTCTCCTCTCGTTTCCCCAGTCCTCAACATACTACAAACATAATGGCAATAGCTCATAGAGGGCCGGGGCGTAAGTTCCGTTGTCTCTGTGGGAATGGGCTTCTTTGTTCGTCTACTGCCGTCAATCTAATCTTATGGGAAGGATAGGGAGAAACGTTCCCATGCTTCGACTCTCGTGCATAGTAGACTTGAGGTTTGTCGTAGTTCGGAAGGACTAAGGGATAGGCCGTATTTATGAGGGTAGGTTAGGTTGAGTTGAGCTGCATTAGGTCTAACCATAAGCCCCACTGTAGGCCTACATTGTGTAGTGTGGTCCATGCTCGAACTAAAGTGAGTTATAATAGCGTATGTTAGGATTGCTCCATTTTAAAACGTGACAACATTAAGTATCCGTGGAATTTCTACGTGTCCTGCTAGTGCTAGATAACCAAGCTATACAAAATTTTACGCTCTAGCGCCTTTTGTAGCTTACATTTTACAATATTTCACCTTACGGCGCCCAGCTGCAATAATAATAATTTGACCCTTGCAAGTCTATACTACAACGATACGAGGATGCGGAAAATAGTGTTATTCTTTGAAAAATTGGTGTCCAGGTATGAAATTGCTTAATAATGCTACTACTAGTAAACATCCAATAATATAGAACACCGAGTCTGCACCAATGAAGGCAATACCAGCCCAATGCCGCCACTCAGGGCAGCGACCAAATGCACCGACAAGCCCTGTGTCGCCATGACCCAGCAGAAGGAACAAAGCCCAATAAGTCGCGGCCCCCCGCCTCGCTCAATCCAATGAATATTTGCTCGCACAGCACTTGAAGTTTCAATTCCGTTGTTGTGTTTGACATAGCTGGTCCTTATTCATCCACTGACGGCGATGGTAGTCAGACAAGAGAACAAGAAAGCACGAAGTCGACTGCACAAATAGAAAATTATTCTTGAGAAGAAACTTTCCACAACCCGTTTTTAAAAGCCGGCGGATGAAGGACCTAATGCTGGGGATGGTTGACAATCTAATGGAACAGTGAACAATGTAAGTACTGCCAACATCTGCTTTTCTAGCTAGCAGTGATCAAAAACAGAAGTATTTGGGGAATGAAAATCACGAGCCTCTAATTTGGGTAAATTGACTTCCAACTTCTTTCGTTTACTGTAAATTACATTTTCATTAGAAAATGTTGCTTCTCTGTTCGTGCACTTTGCTTCCTCCCTCTCCTGCTTCTGGCGACGGTTTGTATGCCAGTATTCCTTGATTCTTTTCAGTACACGGCAAGAGTCTCACAAGCGGCTTCATTAGACCGTGCACTTCAATTAAGTATGAAAATTAAACATTGCAGAAACATATATACATAGCCTATTGACATTCCATGTCACTGATTTGAAATACCACGAAATCAGTAATACTGAAAATACGCGTAGGCTTGCAGATATTTTTAACTTTGATACTTTGGGGATCCAAGTGGTGTTAGGCACTCCACTCATCTTCTGCACAGGTGAATGCTACATTGTGTAGCCAACGGGAGGGCCGCAGCGAGCTATCTCCACTCTGCACGTAACCGCCAGCAGATGGTTTGTTGACGGTTCGTATGACTTCAATAAGTATTCGCACTTCACAGCAACAATGCCAATGGCGCTCCAAGAGTGACAGGGCAGCGGGTTCAAGAACCTCGTACGCGACCGGTAAAGCTAGTAGAATATTTCGTTGCAGCGTCGCCGCCGTCTGATCAGGACTCGTATTTGGAAAGTGCCACCAGCACCTTCTGACGATCGGGCAGCAATGTGCTCACTTACGTTCACGGCGATTTCTTCCACAACTTTGCAAGCCTATACGATCGCAAAGAGCTCAGATCTTCGTTGGATTGGGCGTATTTGAAAGTGGGCATATCTTTTTTGATAGTAGAATTCTTACATGCAGTTATCATTTTAGCAGTAAATGATCTTTTTCCTTACTGTCATTCAATTTAGCATTAACTTATCTCTTAGTAACAATTAAGGGCTCAGCTTAACAGTAAATAAACTGTAGATAACTATTCAGCTCTCAATTTAGTAGCATATGATCTCTTCCTTAATTGCTATTGAGCTTTCAATTAGCAGTAAATGATTTCTGGATGGGCCATTCACTTCTCTGTTTAAAAGTAAGCGATTTCTGGATAGTTACCCAGTTATCCAGTTGTAAGTTCGTCAGTAAATGATCTGTGGATAGCAATTAAGTTCTCACTCAGGAGTAAATGATTCCGGACAGTTATGCAGTTTGGCTAAAATTATCTCTTGCTAACTGTACTGTTCCCTGTTGCAGGTGTCTCTCCGTTACATGTTCGATTTCACCTCGCTACAGGGGTTATAATGGTCGAAAGGTAATTACAACTAAGAGGGAAGCTAATGATTGCCAAGTGAACATACTAGGTGAAGTAACAGTCAAAGCTTTAATAAACCAAATGACTTGCTTTAATTTTACAAACTATGCTAGCAACATTTTTTAGGTTGCATTAGAATCTGTTTTACGATTTTGGATGACCCAGAAATCTGTTAGGGTAAGGTGTAAAGCAAAGTAAGGGCAACATACAATGAAGGACGAAGACGGAACGTCCTGCAGTGGAAACTATGTACAACGTAGGTATAATAAGACGAGAGGCGCACTCGGAGAGCTCATACCTCCGCCAAGAATTACAGCGTTAATGAAAATCCAAATTCTTCTTGAATCCAGGATTTCTTTTTTATCATCAAAATTAGGTTATTTCTTCCTCGTATCAATCTTAGAAGTCTCTGTAGACTTCTTTAAGATTCGCTCCAACTTTTGAGTTATGTTTTGACACATCAGAGGCAAACACACTACCATGTATATATAAATTAAATTAAAGTTTGTGTCTCTTGAACGTTTAAACAGTACCTGTAAATTTTTGGGTTAGGTTATTGACCA
Organism: Parhyale hawaiensis; assembly: GCA_001587735.2. Taxonomy (NCBI): domain Eukaryota; kingdom Metazoa; phylum Arthropoda; class Malacostraca; order Amphipoda; family Hyalidae; genus Parhyale; species Parhyale hawaiensis. Next base: position 9,019,994 of record LQNS02000155.1, read on the forward strand.
AAGAGTAAAACAAACGCAGTCATGCAAACAAACATTCACACAGATAAACAAATGGAGTTACAGATCATTGCAAAAATTTGATTATTTGCTTCTCGTAACACCTGCAAGTATCATGAAAATTCGCTTGTATATATAGCTTTCTGAGTTACGCTACCAAACAAAAGGTTGAACAGATTTCTACTTAAAAGTTATCATCTCGTCCCATTAACGTAACATTCCCTGTAAAGTTCATGAAGATCCGTCAGCAACTTTTGTGTTATCTCCGGAACAGGCATGCAGCATGCAAATAGACAGAGGGAAAAACTTCGACAAAAACGTAACCTCCTTGGTTGAATCGTTAACGTTTCAGTATTTTGTGACACAACCACGCGAACAAAGGCACACCGCCAGAAAAATTCTCTGTAAATTATAATTACGTATCCTTTTGTGAAGCCAAACCTGTCGCTGCAGGTTCAGGCGCCGGTTTTCTCGTTTAATTGGGTAATTTAGAGACAGCTTATCACTTAACTCAACCGACTCGATGAATTATTCAGGCTGAGTGAGCTCACTCTATAAGTTCGCTTGAAGAACTCACTGCTAAGGAACGAAATAAATAGGAAGTTAATCGAGCAGCGGAAGCTGACGTGATGTGTTTATCAAGTTTTTGTAAAGGACTCACGGTAAAGGGACTATATAAACTTGAAGTTTATCGGTAGCTGTAGCTGACGTGATGCATCTTTAAATATTTGTGAGTTCTGAATTGCTCTCATATCTCTTCCTCGTCCTCGGCGCATAAGAAGGGTTGATCCCTGGTACGTAAGTCACGGGAGAGTATGGTTAAGGTTTGCGTAGGCTAGGATAGGCTCAGTTCAGCTAAAATAGAGGTTAGGCCTAACTTAGAGGCGCATTTAATATACATACCAGTATCTCAGGGTGGCCATAATAGTGAAGGGTTAGGTAATAGTAAAGGGTTAAGTTTATAGGTAACCATGAAAATGAATGCATGTGAGCGTACTCTCACGAGACCAAAACACAGCCATGCGCAATGTCACTGCCTACCATAGTCATTAGGTGATTCGGTAGGGTCCTCACTACAGGAACGTCTGCGCCCCTGAGTGGCGGTGACGTCACGCGTTGCTTTGCTTTGGTCACGTCAGAATACAGTCTGCTCTACTTGTAACGAGTTGCAATGACCTTAGTTTAGGTCGAGGGCTGTCTTACTCTTCGTTCCAACATTAAGCTCAATTAATTATTGGCCTCGATTTCCTATTTTTCCTTCCCATGCACGGTGTTCCTCCATGCATGGGAACGTTCCCACTTCATATAAAATACTATGACTCACTACAGCTACCTGATATTCATTTTTTAAAGTTACATTCGTTAAAGGTAGACTTAGGGCTTACCTTCATCGTATTTCGCTCCGGCTTCGTCCAGTTGCAGTTGATTCTTATAATTTCAAATACACCTCGTCAGCAGTTGTGCCCGCAGTCAGGAGTATGTCTAACATGTTGATTTGATGTCTGTGATTCTTTTGTGTACAATATCCCTGATTGTGCTCAACTTAGCAAGGGTTCTAAAATGTGGTGCTGCTATGTATGAGAAGATGTGTGGATGTTTTGTGGTGATGGGCTAAAAATATCGTAGACTGAAAGTTTTTACGCTGTTCTGATGATATTGTCGAAGCTGTCACTAAAACAGATAAACTGCAACGCTAACAGAGAAGATTCAGGGATCATAGCCTCATCAGCGCCGTTTTTCTGGTTAAATGAATCTTAATTGTAGTAGAATTAGTAGTTATGCAGTGCTATGGCAGTGGTCTGAAATGTAGGGGCTTCCTATTCGTAAGGCATATGAGATGCTTCCTACGATTTATTTTGCAGTTTCTATAGACAAGTAAACACTTTGATAGTATCACATTAAAATCAATCTCTCTTATAATATTTTATACTAGGGGCTTCCAATTCTTGAAAGATGTGCGTCGTTGCCAGCAAAGAATTAATCTGTGCATGAAAAAAAAAATGTCAGTAAATAGGAGGATATTTTTATGTTAATTGTTAAACCGCAAGTATAAAAACCACCAGAGAAGTACTCAATATTCGTTGGTTGAATTTAGGAAGTTATTGCACTATCGACCTTTATACCTACTGGTTTATTTTTTTGAGTTCTTTCTTTATATTGCGCCCACTTCTCACAAAATTTTATCGTCTACTGGCGGTTCCTTTGTTGAATGAAAAATTGACGTATAAGTTATCGCATGCGACATCCTCTTTTCACTTAAAAAACACACAAATGTACAGTAGAAAACTTTTTTGATAAAAGAACCCAAATCATTATTTTTTTAACCAAACAAGTAAGATTTGCAGCCAAGTCAAACGTTTAGGCATCATTTAAATGTCAAACTGATAGTATTTCAAGATGTATTGCGTGCATGAAGGCTGATAATAAATATACAAACATGTTTAGATTACTTATATACTGTATATTGCAAGGTTCCATTATACTTCTCTTACACTGCTCAGTCTCTGACCTCATAGTCTTTAAATTTAAGGCCAATGTGCCATTGAGGTTTCACTATATAAATTATTTTAGCTGACACAAAAGTGAAGTTAATGCTTTCAACCTAGATACAAATATTTCATTTACCACAAACACCACCGTGGAGAAAGGCATTGAGTTATTAGTGCCATTATCTAATGTTTACAATATAGGAGCAATTTTCACTGAGAACTATTTTACACAAGCTCATACTTTGATTTTTTTTCAACAGAAGGACATTACTGTCTCTGACGGCATTGCACACATAGTCAATGGTTTTCAATGCACAAATAGCAAATAAACACTGAAATCATTTGTGCCTTATATGCCAGCTTTCATGTCTTTAAAACGCACCGGAATCAACGCCAATTTAATATCCAGGTTAGACATATATCTAACCATGCGCAACAGAAATTTATTATGAACCAGTTTCCTGACCCTATAGTTGGTATAAACAAAGAAAACGCTTGAAAATTCATTTTCCAGTGAACACTCACTCCAAAAATTTTTGAAAGTTTTTGTCAATTCTTCATGAAATACAACAGAAACTGTTTTATATCACCTCACAGTTGCGCCACCTCCCACCACCACATAACACGTCGCAGCACACAACTACTGGAGGTACTCGCACCCTGGCGGACAAGTCTAGAACCAAAGTTCTGAAGATCACGACGCCATGCAGGGAGACCCACTGACAAACATTCTGCTGCGAGTTAAAGGGGCGATTAGAATCGGGCACCCAACCCACTGCCATCCGGCAGCATGGCAAGTCTACCAGAATTGTAAATGAGGTTTTTCTGTTCTGAAGTCAGTAACCTCTGTGTGCAACGTAACCATCTAGCCATGAAGGGATCCCCACTGAGACTGCAGAGCGACCTCTTCACGGGGCTTGGGATAGGTTGCGGCGAGAGTCTTGCCCTCTTTAGAAAGCTGAGCTCTTCCTTGCGGACTTCTGTTTTTTTTTTTTATTGGCAATTATTGCGGGCCCCACGCAATAGCTAATCTCATTGTAGGATCGGTCCTCTTAACTAAATTTAGGGTGGATGACATAAGCATTTTTTAAGGCGCACAAAATGGATAGGAATGTCTGAAGCGCTAGGAGTAAGCGTTGTATTGCTTTTTTAAAAAGAGGTATACAGTATGTGCTGAAAGGCTTGTCGCATCCGAAAGCCAAATCTTTAGTCAAAGCATCGCATAACCTAGAGATGCAATCTGTTGGGTTTTATTGTAGGAAAGCCTAAACCGCTTCTGTTTGCGAGGTTGTAGAAAAGTAAGATGCTTACAGGAAATATGCTCATTGAGTACATTAGTTAAAAGCAACTACATACTTCAACCCCCGGGGGTATAGGAGGGATCTTTGGCCATAGGGACCCTGTAGGTTATCTTAGTCTTAGCTAGGCCTTTGGGACATTTGTTTTTCGTGCCCACTTTACTTCGTTTCATCTTCATACTCATACTGATGTAACAGTCCTCTGTTCATTCTCTTATTTCGGATTTGCTATTCTTACGCGCGTTGATTCTGTGTGGAAACGCCCTCGTGCGTGGGTTCCACATTATCTATCGCCATACTGTATGTCCGTTCTTTCTTCCTCTGTGAGATTTCCTTGTTGTGGAAACGGAGGCTTAAAATGCTCAATGTAATAAATACATATGTCAACCAAAAATTGTTTTTAGGACAAAATATGGGTTCTTCGAATTAACGTAGCATTTAGATTTACGGTATATTTTTTGTCTTCCGAATGAAAATATTTTTAACTGAATTATTTAGCTGTACTAATAAGAGAACTAACTAACAGTTGCTGTATTGTATGTAAATTTGTACAGTACAGACGTCGGAGATAATTGATTTTAGCATTCGCGTGGTTAGAGACTACTAGACTGCCCATGACCCGTTGGGTCTCCATCACCAGCCTCTTTGCTTCTCAATGGAATATTCAATACTCTGCCTGTGAGAGGATATATATATATATATATATCTATGTATCTAATTGGCCTAATAGAGAACCTTGTAGGTTAGGAGGGCAAGGGCTGGTTCTGCTAAAATCCGAAGTATTATAGGTATATAGGCCTATACGGGTTCACTATGTCTTAAACTTCATATTTCACTAGCGGAACCAGTCCTGGCCTACCTAACCTACAAGGTTGGCGGGGCAAGAGCTCATTGGAAGGGGGCTGGTACTAGGGTGGATTACTACTAGGGTGGATTAGCTTGAACGTGAACGTCGTTCATGCTACATTATAAATTTGCCAATTTTTGCAACGCATCAAATCGGTCTTCGAGCTACACATCCACTTATAAAGTTAAACGTGTGATTCTATAATGTGGCCTCGGCATAAGATGCAAAAAGGTATTCAGATATAAAACAACTTCATGTTTCTCTCTGTTCTTTTCTGGAAATATTACGCTGTAAATTTACAGATGAGAAAGCTCTCTAGTTGGATGAAGTGGGTGAGATGTTGGTATATTGTTAGCTTTCAGTGAAGACCGTGAGTGACAGCAACGATGATCTCGCCACTATATGGTATGTTTGAATCACGATCAGTGATTTTAAAGAAAATTCGAGATTTTGCTAAGAATGCAGCGGTTGTGAAAAGTGTAATTAGGTCCCATTACTTTACTAATGGGACAATACAAGCGCGTTCTGAACTTGATTCAGTGCCCAAGCACGGAATTTTTGTCCATTCAAAATATTCTATCGTTTCAATTGCATTTGTTAATTTACTTCCCTTATCGATTTTCACATGTGTTGGATCCCGTGTTTCTTTATTGTTATATTGGCTTCTATAGATATTCTTTCCTATTCATCATGATGAAAGGTACATCATATAGTCTGTTATGCTAGTGACTCTCAATCTTTGTCGTCCTATTTGCCCCAGTTTCACCCTATGTTTATATCAGAAGGTCACCTAATTTATCCAAATTTATCTGCCGAGATAGATCCATTCCAGACAAAGTTTAGATAATATTTAAAGCTAACAGCTTAAGCCTACCAGTCTTTGGTGTTCATGCATAGTCCTTCAGACTGTTGTATCCACCAATGCATGATTTTTCTGCCTGGCAAAGCTACTACGTGCCTCTTCATCTTTCTTTTTCTCGGATTGCAGAGAATTTTGTGGGTTGCAGCTAGGAAACTTTAACTGAAAATAAAGTATAAGATTCCCACTCGGGAAACCCTGAATTACCTCTGGTTGAGATCCCAACTCTTGCATGGACCGTCATTGCAGTCCATTGCTCTGTGGCTCGTAAGAATGCAGGGCGAAGGTCACTGTGCTCTTGAATGTCACAGCAGAAATATGCACCGTCTGCGGACGGATCTAGAATTATTCATATAGCCGTAGGTAAGCTCAAGAGCGCATGGTCTTGCTGGCCTTTTCTTTATATAGAAGCTACCGGCTTGCAAGGCAAGGCTTCCGCATGAAGACCTACGTCTGCAGAGATATCTTGAAGTGAGGCGAAATTCTACCAACCTAGCAAGACACGTATGTAAGCGAGTGAACGGTTCCCTATCGTACCTTTTACAGAAGATAGTTGGAATAAGGCACTATACTTTCGAAAACTTCTATTTTTTTCTGTTGACCCATGTTCTGCAGGATGCCAACATGGTTATATTCAGCTAAAGTCCCTGCTATTGTTTTAAGTGTTTTGAAACGCAGCTGTCGAAATCGCTTAAGGGATGAGTACTACTGAAGAAGTAGAATTGAACTATATTTGCTTACTATCTACAATTGGTGATGGAAAATTAATCACTCAGCTAATGTTTTTGATAGTATTTGTTCGTTCTCCTAAGTGGTAGTGCTTATTGGACTGTTTACGAAGCATATAAGAGGAATTATGTCCAGTAGTAAGTTTTGTTGAATGTGGTGCGTAACTACCAGAGAGACGTTTAAGCGAATACTGAAACTTCAGCAATGGTTGTTAGGTACATATATGTATTGGGAATTTGGACGTGAAGACATCCGTTATAGTTAACGAGAAATGACATAAAAGAAAACTAAGTGGAAAGTGAAGAAGCGTCTCATCTTCCATCAATTGTTAACTGCGGTTATGCCTCTGTATTGTCACTATTTCGCTGCAACAGCACAGCTTCCACCCATATCGAAATAACCCACTCGCTGGTCTTAGAATTAGATACAATTTTCCAAATGACGCAATGGGAACTTAGTCCTAGGCTAAATATTCACGCCTGTTGCCTGGCGAGCAGGGTAACCAAAACACGTATTTCTAACGGGCAAATTGCCTTCGTGTCTATAGGGCTCTGAAAAACACCCTGAGTATTAGTGACGTGAGTTACCTGCTGTTCTCAAGTTACTGATTTATCTACCTCGTTAGCTGTGAGTGTCTCTTTCTCTTAGCGATTCTGTGTAGTAGCGCATTAAGTTTTGGTAATTCGAGAGTGGAAAAGGACTAGAACAAGAATATTCAGTGGTGATTTCGTCTCGCTAAACAGCTTAATCGCATTGCTGTGGAAAAGTAGTGCTATTGTGTCGGATATGACATGTGCAGTACTAAGAAGTTGAGAGAAAAGATCCGAGTAAAAGAAAGCCTCGATAGAGTTTTTGCCACTAACTCTGCAGCCAATATGGATTCGAACACACCGGTAACGTGAGTACCGAATTTTTGTGCATGCCTATGATTTAAGTTCTTGAAAACTTTCAGCTTTGTACAAGAAAATATATTGCGAAAACTCTACTAATATTTGGATTTGAACGTCCGTTTTATAAATTCATATCAGTGACGAGGAAGCCTACATTAGATTTTCGTTTTGTCGTGTACTTTTTCTTACACACGAAGGAACTGGAGGCTCCTGGAGTTCTTTTAATATTCGTTTTTCTTCGTAATCGTTACAACTACACCAACAGTACATTTCTTGGTCATAGTGCATAAACTGCACTTCTAGATTTTCGACATTCACGACAATAGTGTAAGATGAATTTGTGTCTAACAATATTAACAACCATATTTCAGATGGGGGATGTCCATTTGTGATGTTTTCAACAATTATGTATTCACTGAAATTTAAATGTAAGATGATTAAAATAATTTCTCCCATTATAAGAAAATAGTGATGCCGTGTGATTTTATTAATTAATTTAACTTGCTACAACGTGGCTCTTACTCATAAGGTTAGGTAGGCAAGGACTGGTTCTGCTAATATCCTATGAGAAAATATATA
>LQNS02000155.1:9040195-9053448 GCA_001587735.2 Parhyale hawaiensis
AATAGACTCCCTTCCGACGTTGTTGGTGCGGAGTCGGTCAACTCGTTTAAAAATCGTCTTGACTTACATTGGGAGAGACATCCTCCACAGCTAAGAACTCCTTCTCCACGAATCGCAAGCTCTAGCGGTAAGGAAATTATAGGGAAGCGACTTCATTTACCACGCTGTGCAAAATGCGCCATACGTACAAAAGAAGAGAAATAAATGAAACTTTGCATGCCATAAGAATATTCAAAGAGAAAGAAATTAACGCTTAGATATTAGGAATCGGGCTATTTTTTGCGCAAATAGCAGCGCCGACAAAAATCGTCTGAAAATTTCGGCATTTATGAGACTATTAGTAGCGTTACATAGACAAAAGCAGATAGCTATTTAAACCTTTGAATGCCACAAGAAAATGCAGAAGAAAGAAATTAACGCTTGGACCAAATGAATAGGGTTATAATTGTGTAAAAGAAGCAGTTGCAAACTCTCTTTTGGCAAAGGTGTAATTTGCCGGCCGTTCATACACCAAAAAACGACAAAACAATTTTGCGTTTCCCTTTTCATTTCGGATCAGGAATTCCACGGCGCAATACCCCTGATACTAATACCTTTCTTCTGTGTCCATAAGAGAGGAGGATCTGCGGACTTTGATTTTTCAAGATTGAAAAAATCAAGGTACCGCTTTATGATTTTTCAAAAATATTCAATTTTTCCAATTTCACCAATATTAACAGCATTCATAGTCCATACCATACGTAGTATTAATTCAATGTCAGTGTTCTGAATTCATGTTTTGGTAAGAAGTCTCATAATTATACTCATAGGAAATCCGTTCTACTACGTATGTAGATATAGGAGGATCTGCCGATTTTCATTTCTCAGGATTAAAAAACAGCAAAGTACCCCCAAGCGATTCTTCCAAAATTTACAATTTTTTCCAATTTGGCCGATGTTACCAGCATTTATTGTTCATACCATACTAAGTATAAATTCAAAATCAGTTTAGCGAATTCATGTCTTACTAACAAGTTTTAGCTTATTTAAGAAATGAGAATATAGCTTCTTTAGTTGGCGAATTGTTTTGTCTTGGATTGTGTGGTTCCCTTTGCATTTGGGAACTCGAATAAAACGGCGTTATAACCGGAATACTTTTCTTCTTCTCTATTAATGAGGAGGATCTTGTGACTTTGATTTTCAAAAATTTCTTCAAAAAAACTGCAAGATTATTTCCGAATTCAACGATGCTATCAGCATTTATTGTCTCTACCAGGGGTAAGCAAACTACCGCCCACGAACCTCATCTGCACCGCTAGTCTTTTTAATCCGGCCAGCGGAGGGTTTTACGATCTCAGATGTATTAACTCATTTTATGTTCGTATTATAAGACTTATTCAAAAATTCCATGTCTGTAGTAGATATATTATTTATTATCCTTGATGAGTACCGTATGCATCGGGTGCTGGCCCCGCCCGTCTGTCAACTTTTAAAAGTCCGCGTGGGTTCTGAGGAAAAAGTTTGCCCACCCCTGGTCTAGGTGACGGTAAGGTGCGGGTGTACCCACACGCAGCTCCCCGAGAACCATGTCGCTTTGCGGCAGAGGCTCGGTGTATGTCCGTATTGTTCTCGTCGTTGTTTGAAGTTGCATGATACTACGGGCTGTGAATTTCCGCGAGGATACAGATCCGATTTGTCACACGATTGGCAAGCCTCAGCTATAGGGCGGTGTAAAAGCCAAAAAGTTGAGTGGCATCATTGACTGCTTCTAAATTTGAATAATTTTCAGCATGGCAAAGAAGCTAATGCAGGCAAAATACACTGTGGTGGAAATAAACTACTTCTCTAGAATACTTGCTGATCGCTTTAAATGAGAAATTTACTACCGGCAAAATTGCTGATAATGAGCTGTTCTAAGTCGTTTTAGATTGCTGACGTCACAGCAGACCCCCCATCCCTGCTCCACAATTTTGGTAACTGTTGTTTGGCATCATCATTGGTGTTCCTCTACCTTGGTTCAAGTCATCGATATCGTAACCTACGAAGTTTGACATTGGTATTGCAAGTTGTAGTTGACTTGCACAATAATGAGGATACAATCCACAAATTACTCGTGTTGTGCATGCATAAATTTTAAATATAATTAAAGGTAGATGGTTCTTATCTCCATGCCCGGTGAATTGTTCTTATGATCACTTCTAGGAAGTGCCTCTTATCTACATGCATTTATTATGCAATACCTGAGCCAGATAATGTACACCCTTATTAATATTTGATTCTATGCATGTTAGTGTTGCCTCATTGCCATGCAAGTGCAGCATAACATAGTACGATAATACGTAAATTTCTGTGAAGTGGCCTATATTTTCATTCTTAATACCACTTGGAATTTCACGGCAAATAATTAAATTCTGGGAGGACAGCTTCAGCAAGCAGGAGGTACAATCTCCTGATGGGTGCAACGGATATCCTCACAGTGGAACTAATCGCAGAAACACGAATTTGAGCCTTGAAAGTTAGTCTGAGGAAATTCCCAGCTACAGTACTCTCTTTATCTACCCAATTGGCATTAAGCTTGAAATTGCATCTCATGATAAAGATTGAGCTCAAAGCACTGTATTTCTGCTAATATTTTAGATTTTTAGCTTGACAGAAACTAGTAAGTATATGATACAACTGAGTGAAAACTGATTTCTGCAAATCCTTTTAGGAATACGTCAATAAATGGCAAGTGGCTGGCATAAGTGTACCATCATGCCACACGAGAGTGCTACCTCTTTCCATCAAAGCGGATGACACACTGAATGCAGCAGCCTTGTATAAAGAATAGCAACTCGGTACTTTGAGACGTCGGAAAACTAGGTATCTTTTTTTTAAGGGGTTCCTTGCCTGGACTCCTTGGGGTATTATCGTACTCGTGCCGAGTCACGATCCATGATTCTTTCCCGTTGGGTCGCAGCGTACGACCAAGAGAAGAACTATCTCCCCAGTGCACGCAACCGCTCACCCCTGTTTTAACTGGTACGCTTTTGAAAGAAGAGTTAAACTAATTTTCGAAATCTTTAACTTTCATATCAGCAGCGTTTCAAATATGCCGCAATATTTACTATCCAGGCGTGCTCCCGCACGGCTGCGTTTCTCAAAAGTCCTTCCGGTCCTTTCTCGCTGTCTGGTCGCAATCCATTCATCTACATTTACAGTGAAGCGATCCCCAAATTTTCAAACATGATGTCAAAAAATTGAAACCTTCGTTATATTGAATGTAAATGAGGCCGGCAGAGAGATTGTCATAAGCGTGCTCTTGCATGTCTCGAATTTAGCAGTGAACGATCTCTGATTAGCTGCAAATTGTTCTGTTGTTTTTCTTGCACTCAGCTTCCATAGAATGAAGCAGTATTTCATCTGAGAGTTTTCTGAAATCTCAGGGGCAATCAAATTAGGGTTAACACCGCAACCTCATCCAGCGGGGCGAAGCCAACTCACCTGTCTAAAGTTCTAGGCAAGTCAAGCCCCGCGACTTTAGCTTAACTCGTGTTTTACGTGCCTATCGACGGCACCTGGTATATGGTAGCATTTGTGTCGATTTTCTGTAGAGCTGAAATTTTAGGTGCCAGAATTTCAGTAAGATTATATAATGTCGTTAGGTTGACGTTATTTATTAAACAAAGAGCTAAGAAGATTCTGTATAAAAGACATTTTTTAAAACTGATTCTCGAGTCTGATACACACGGACGACAAAAGCTGCGCAGCCGCACAGCTATCAGCCCGTTTATGTTGCCGTGACTGTGACTCTAGTCTGCCGTGTTTGAGCAGTATGCTTAAAGACACGTCATCGCATGATTAAAGTTATTCGGGATTAATTAAGGCAGATTTTCGAGAATTACCATTGGTAGTTGCGGCAGGGTCTTGCGCCAAAAATGGAGGCTTTCTTTGAAGTTTTCTCCTCGCTTTAAGCAGCTGTCCTCGATGAATTGAAAATTTTGAATTGAAACGGTACCAGCTTGCACCGCCGGTACGTTCACATTCTTCATATTTTGGCAAATGTTTCACTGCCTGCTTGAAGAGAATTTTCGCTTTAGTGTATGTTATTGAACGGGAGGGTGGATAGTTCTGCCTAGACTAGTTAGTTATGGCGCGTTCGCCTCTCTAGACCATTCAAGTTAGCAGTGGCAGTGCGTCCTTAGTAACCAGCTCCGCATCTCTTGTATGATCATTGAAGATATATCGTCACAAATTCTTCGCAGTCGTTTTTCACGGTCGGGTGCGCAACTATAGGAGATGTTTCTGTACGATGTTGCAACGTAAGCGTAAGCTGTCTTCTGTACCGCTACCTGCCACAACCGTCGCGGATTAGGGCGCGTCGAATTCTAATCCTTCACTAAACGAATACTCAAGGCTCCATCGTAATCCCTCATACACGCTTCTATTATGTGACGAAACAAGTTCTTTCAACTCTTCTAACGGATGGGATTGTGACCAACCGAGTCGCAATTGAGAGGGATAGCTGGTATGTTTTTAAACGTAGCTTCTTAATGGATTAAATGAATCTACAACACAGTCAACAAGAGGACAAGGATGTGAAAATGGCTAGTAGAGTACTGGGATTCATTACCAGGAATTTTTAGTACAAAGCCTAGAACATACCTAATCTTTCCTTTATGCAAATCGCTAGTGCACCCGCATTTAGAATTTACTGTTCAATTCTGGTCGCCACACAAGTACAAAGATATTGATAAATTGATTGAGAATCCAACGCAGAACAATAAAGTTGATACATACCTCAGCTGTGATACGAGCCGTACAATTGTCGCCTGCAGGAAGTAGGACTCATCTATAGAACAAATACGACTCAGGGGGCAATTGATAGAAACTTTCAAATAACTGACTGGCTTTAACGCCGTGCCGAAAACGGCACTTTTTGACTGAGACTTTAATGTTCGCCCGTAAAACAACGGCCAGAAGCTCGAGCATAAAGATCGAAGGACTACTCTCAGCCAACAGTTTTTTCGTACTCCATAGCGAACATTGGGAATAAACTTCCTCACCCCCCCCCCCCAGTTGTCGATGTGGAGTCTGTCTATACGTTCAAAAATCGTCTTGACAAACATTTGGAGCTACATCTTCCACAGTTACGGACTCTTCGTCTAGGAGTTCGAAACTCGTAATGTTCAATGATTCTACGCCACCGCAATTCACTTTCTTTCATGCCCTAACTTGACGTTCCCGAGCTTTGCGTATCTGCAACAATTAATTGTGCTAACTCGATCAACTCTTTGGCAGAGTTAATTTAATTTTCTTTATCTTCTTTTCTTCCCCTGGTACCTGTATGATTCTGTAATGACACTAGCTCATACAGGGCCGGAGCGTACGGTATATCCCGGATGCTCTAATGTAATGGGCCTGTTTGTCAGTCTATTGTCGACTATCTAATCTAAATATCGGTTTGTTATTGGAACATTTGAAAAGTTGCAAAATGATTGTCTTTTCTTATTAACATGATAGCATTATTCGATTTCTTGACATAGAATAAACTTCCAAAGTCAAGCCAATTTTTTTCTACAAGTTCAGGAGTAAGAAACTATGGTTCCTATCTTGTCCGATTTGATTTCATGGATTCTGCGTTTGGTCTGCGTGGAGGTGTAATACCCGTGTATTAATTACCCCATGCTACTGTCAACGATATAAAACTGCCCCTGAAGAAGGCACGAGACAAAATTTCGCAAACGAAGCTGTGTACACAAATAGAAAGTTTCAGAGGGAGACTTCAGGCAACACTCTGGGCAAATGGAGGACATGCTGCAAACTAGACTCAAAGCTTTACAATACTATTTGTTATCTACAATATATAGTATTTTATTGGACTGTTCCAATATCGATATTTAACACTAGTGTGCCACGTAGTTAAACAATGAGGGCGCAGAAACTGCATTGACACTTCGGTGAGCACTCTATCATTGTTCAGGCTCGCACTTGTGATTAATTATCTCCGCCAAGGAGGTAATGTTTTTGTCGAGTTTGTTATTCTGTTTGTCTCTTTGTCTGTCACCAAGATTATTCAAAAAGTTATGGACGGGTCTTTACGAAATTTAGAAGGATTATTAGGCATATATACAGTTACAGAAGATTAACTTTTGGTGAAAATCTGTTCATCTGTCTGTTTGTTTGTCTGCCTATTTTTTTAATGCCATAACTCGAAAAGTAATGGATAGATTTTTATGAAATTTATATGAGTTGTTTGGTATAATACGAAGAAGAGTAAACGACCGAATTTTTGGAATGATCTGTTCGTTTGTTTGTCGCTATGTTTGATTTTATGCTTGTTAGCACAATAACTCAAGTTATGGATGGATCTTGATGGAATTTACAGGAATTTTTACTTATGTTAAAAGGCATGAATGATTAAATTTTGGTGGAGATTGGTTGGTCTGTTTGTATGTTTGATTTAGGTTTATCATAATGTTTGTTAGCAGCATAACTCAAAAAGTTATGAACGGATCTTTATGAAAATTACAGGAATTGTTAATACTATCAAAAGGCACAAATGATTAGATTTTCAGGTTGATACGAAGGAAATCATAGTTTCAGCACCAATCTGAATTTTCCGTTACTGTTGTCTTGCTAGGCTGAGCTATACGCTCTCAAAATGCTTTCTAGTTCTACTATAGAATGACAACCGAAGCTTATGTACTTTAGAAACATACTTCCCTTATCAAGTGAAGTTATTCAGAGAGATAATTATTATTATGGACTTGCTATTACGATTCAAGTCTCTTTCACTCTAAGTGAAAAGGCTCGAGAGTCTTTACTGCTACAGTCTTTACAGTATGTACCCTTTGAGAGCTACAGGTCACTTTAGGTACAGCTGTGCAAACGTCACCCTTAATTTAAGGAATAGACTTATGACCATTAGTGAAATAAATAAAAATATATATACCGAGGTTGCCCTGGGTGAATGACACCGCGGCCCGGACACTTGCAGCGGGTCATACCTACGTAAGGGCACGAACGCCTGAACGTGCATTACGGCTGGTGTTTGATAGTTTTGTTGAAGTGAGTAATTTAGACTCATTTATGTGTTGCATTTACACCTATTACAAGTTTAGATGGTTTCGAACCACAAGTAGATTAAGATTCGTAGTTTAGGAGTTATTTATAAGACTTTCATCGTACTTCCACCGGGAATTGTACATAGATATATGTATTTTATGGTCCATGTATGTGTATTTGTTATATTTATATCGCGACTAATTCTGTTTAGTAAGTAGCTTAACTGATAGTCTCTGAAATGACTCCTTTCGTTCTGCCATAACCTATATAGATGACTGTCGGATTGGCAGCACTTCAAGTAATCCATTAATTATCCTTTTGTTTTCCAAAGTAAGAGTATTCAGTACTATTAATTTGCCATCATCTGCTTGCCTGACTGACAGCAACAATTCAACAGCAACGCCCGCATCAGGTTACGGCCAAAATATTCATTCACGTTCGTGCTCACCTCAACTTGGGTCGGCGGAAATTCTCCGAAGCATAATGGCGCTGAAATTAGCATATTGAAATCCCATTGCGGGACTCGCAAGAGCGGCCCACATGTACAGAAAATATGTTCCGCGGGTACTATAAAGCATTGGAAGGCTATAAGTCTCTGTGTTAATTATGATTATGGAAATTCGCATCGCATAGCGGAGGAAGCGAAGCTATGCAATCTTGCGTATGTCCTGACTCGAGGTAAGGTAAAAAAAACTGCTATTTATGACGAAGAAATGCCTGATACCTTGAGCAAAATGTTTAGCGTTTCATATACAAGTTTGTGATTTAGAGTACACCAATGGAGCTATCAATTCGTAATTGGTGATATTATGTAGAGAAACCCCAGTGATTATCTGATTTATGACAAAGTTGTGGTGCGACGACCTACATAAAGCTGCTAGCTTCCTGTACCCACTCAGGAGAAGTAGTCTAGCGGCAGCTAACTCGTCCCCAGGAAATACCCTTGGACAGTGGATAGAAGAGGTCGAGTTTGGTAACCGGTCCCTGTCCTGATACACCGGGAAAATGGGCGAGCCACCGTTACTTGTCGAGTGAGTAATGCAACCTGCTCTTTCTATACCCGACTTCACCAGCTTGAAGCTCGAATCAATTCCCATTAGGAGAATTGTTTGACTTGAAGCTCATTTCACAGGCAGGCGGTATTTTTTGTGGCACTCGCTACCTACAGAAGGCACGACGCAAGAAGAACTGTCGTAGTCGAACTGACTCCCCTTGTGTTTTAAGGATAATCCAAAGCCCGTTGTCTTCGGTACGACCAGACTACCTTTACATCGGTGCGCTTTTTGTGGTAACGGCAGCTTTCTGATGGGAGGCAATTATCAGCTGAGGCAGAGCAATGGCCATTAGAATCATCCCCTGTTGATGCACGGGCGTTTTAACCCTTTCGTCACGGAAACTTTGCTAAAATATGAGGTTCTAAAAGAAGCTCATAGAAGACACTATCACTGATTTAAATCAGCTTGCTAAATATGTTGTCTAAATTTTGAGAGCAAGAAACAACGTACTGGCTTTAATACTTAAAACTTTGATGCGGGACGTATACGTCTCGCCAGTATTTGAAAGGGTTAAGGCTGTGCTGGAAGGCGGTGAAATATTACACGATATTAAAATAACCTATCTGTTAGCATGGCAGTTTTTCTTACGAGTGAAGAATACGGTTTGTAGTCTGCATAAACTGGCACGTGTAGCGGAGCTTTCGAAACTAGGTCCTGGCGGCTCTTAGTTATAGAAGTTGGGTGCTGCAGAGTTCCATACTGGGATCTTTGTCATTCTTTCAAGAGCTAGAGCGTGACTAGTGATATTACTATACTGTAGTATCAGTAGATCAGTAGTCATCCTCTAGCTCAGAGGTCGGCAACCCCCAAGTCGCGGGCCAGATCCGGCCAGCGAAGGCCCTGTCCGGCCCGCCACCCTATATTTTCTGTATGTGATATAATTACTTCGGCCAAGGAGGTAGAGTTTTTATCGATTTTGTCTCTTTATCTTTCAGTCGCTCCATTTGTCGGTTTGTTTGTCTTTCTGTCACAAAGATAACTGGAAAAGTTACGGACCGATCTCAACAAAATTTTACAGGGATTGCTACGGATGTTAGGAGGAACAGCTGATTAGCTTTTGGTGAAGATCCGTTCATTCATTTATTTTTCTAGCTCTTTTTTTCCAAGTACCAGAACTCACAAAGTTTTGAATGGATTTTTTTTTTTAAATCTGTAAGACTTGTTAGGCATATGACGACGAGTAAATGATAAAATTTTTGTGACGCTCGGTCTATTTGTTTGTTTATGTGCTTCATCTTGTGCTTGTAAGCAAAATAACTAAAAAAAATTATACATGGATCTGTAAGAAATTTACAGGAATTGTTAGTGTTGTTGAAAGACATTTATGAAAAAAAATTTGTGATGGTCTGTTTGTGTGTTTAACTATTGTCAAAATGTTGGTTAGCTGCATAAGTCGAAAAATTATGAACGGAACTTCAACAAAAGTACACAAGCTATCATTACCGTCAAAAGGCACAAATTCTTAGATGTTGGTGTTGATACAAAAGAAATATATAATAGTTTCAGAGCCAGTTTGAACTCTGCTTTGACTTTGCCTTGCTTGGCAGAGGTATATGCTCTCAGGGTGCTCTAGTTATGAAAAGTATTCACTTTGTGGGATTTTACTCGTCATGCTGGCCTGCGGCCTGCTCCTGAAAAAGTCTCATCACGCCCTCTCTTAGAAAAGGTGGCTAGCTCGTAATAGAATTATTTTGAAGGGGCATAAGATGGGCTATGGGGTGAGGTTAGTTAGGTTCGCACATCCTGTTTTATGGGGGGATTATGTACGTTGCCTCAGCCTTTAGCTCGGCCTTCGGGGTATCTGGCCTCCATGCCCACTATGCTTCCTTCCGATTTCATATTCGCACTGATTAAACCTTTCCTCTGTTCTTCCTCTTCTTTCCGAACTTGCTGTGTCCATGCTTATAGATCCTGTGGGAAACATCCTAGTGCATGGGTTCCACGCTTATCTTGGCATATTACATGTCCCTTCCTTTTCCTCTATTAAAACAGCTTATTACTGATTTAGTGAGCCTTACACTAGTTTATATATTAAATACCATACTTCAAGCAGGTCCTGTGGCTTCAACCAGCTGAACTGAATTTCAGGTATTGGCCCTTAATCGTTGCACCTTGAGACTTCCGGAAACTCAGTGCTGCTTCTTAAGAAGTTTTCAGTCGGCTCAACGTCATCGGGTTGTTATTAACACTTTCAAAACGATTCAAAGTTGCAAAATTTGTGTAGGGAATTTCGGACAGTTCAAGCCTTAAAGGCTTAATTTCAGCGCCCAATCGAACATGCTCCCATGAGTTTCAAGCTGACACTCTGTTCAGGGCCGATGCGGAGGTCCCACAGCCAAAGCTGTATGCCTCAAATGTCTCTCAAATGCTGCTTCGTTAAACATTTTTGCCCAACTCAGTCCCAAGTAACCGCATTTCTATACAGTAATTAACGCAATGGCTTAATGATTATAACGACGCAAGTATGGCCAATTAATTATACTAACAAGGTATGTGGCATGTGGAGAACGTTGACTTGATCGCTTCATTCAATTGAAACTACGGGTCGCCGAATGCAATTGGCTTTTAATGTTCTGCCGATTAGTACTGACAAACCAAATTCTTATATGAATTTATTTGATTGAATTAATTTTATATTGCTGTATTAGATGCGCGTATCACAACCAAACTCACCTACGTAGATGGGAACAACATGAATGGTGCTATTTCAACGGCTGTTGGTATTCTAGGTCTCTCTTAGTAGCATAGAGAGGACCATAGAGTTAGATCAGTATAGGCTCATCCATTTCAAGAGGAGTCAATAGATACTTTAACTTTAGACAGACCTTTGAAACATATTTCTTTCTTTCTCATTTTGCTTCTTTCCATTTTCATCCTCCTATTGAGGGTACTCAGTTATTTTCTTCATCTTTTCCGACTTGCCCATGCGTTGATCTTGTATGGGAAAAACCTCACGCATGGATGTCACATATCTATTTACTGTATACATTCTCTACGCTCCTTCGTCTTCTGTTTGAATCGTTCATTACTACGTCTAAAGGCCTGTCTACACTTTTGTTTTTTCCACGTGTTCACTCATGAAATCATCCGACTGTTTAAAAGCGTCGTTGCAAACACAACTGTGTGCATACCACAAATAGTTACGGAAATATTAGCAGTCACATCAGTTTACTCGGCAAGTGTCGTTAGGCAAGTTACGGATACCTCTGAAAATTTTGAATGAAACAAGACTCAGAAAACAGTGCAATTTTCTGCTGTTTCTACAGCATTGCAACACATTAGAAGCTTGAGGGAACATGTTCAAACGACTGGCGAGGCTCAAATTACGCACACGACTGCTTGTCCTGAGTTGTGGGTAGTCACGTCCCCGTGGAGCCTTAACGCAGTCTACGCGATATTTTCCCATGGCGCCCACAGTGCTTCTTTCCTTCCCCTTATTCCACTGATAATCCATCGTATGGTTTCATCTTCCTTCCCCTCATACAGTTCCTTGCACGGTGCTCCGTGCTTAGGTTCTCCGTTTTTGACATACTACACGTCCCTTTAGTCTTCTTCTTTTAGACGCCGTGTTGTGTCTAGAAGCTAAAGTAACGTATGTACTAGCAAGAAATTACGCGTGTTCTTTGTCCACTTAATCCAATAGAAGCCTAATAAAATATTAGTTTCTTTTAGGAATAGCGCTGTTTTGGGCGTCGTTCATTAAGTAAACTGATGCTCTTACCCCTGCTGGAACAAATTGATTCTCAAGCGAATAATTTGGTTGTTTTCAAGTCACTAGAGCATCTGATAAGCGTACATTGCAGCTATTTTTATCTGAGCGTTTACTCTGTAACACAGTCTCATGGACTCTGTAGTTTCAAGTAACAGAATACCATTTTTCTTTTCAAATTTTATACTAAATGGTTGCTGTCTTTACTAGTCATTAAAGCCTGTATTGGTAGTATTGGACGAAGGGATTCCGAACGCTTCAGCTCCTCAGTTCTCTATCACTACGCCGCTACAATTCAATGAACTCATGCTCAGCCTGTCCAAGTTTCAAAACCGGCCCGTTTAAATAAAAGACCACGTTTTGTTCCAGAGCGTTAAGAGACGATATGTGTCGGCTAAGCCCTGCCCCACGAGCAGCTAAGGACGGACGTGCATTTGCATATGAAAGGCAGGCAGGGCTGGTTGCGACTGTCAGGAGGCATTGGCAGGAATAGAACCTTAGGGTTTATGGGAGTTTAAGAGGCCTTACATTAGTCCTTAGCAGATGGTTGAAGTTGCATGCTTGCAATACCGTAAGTAATTGATGCTTAAATAACACGCTTTGTTAGCTTTGGGCTACCTAGACAATGAAAGTAAGGAACCATGTTGTTTGAATCAAAACTTAGATTTTCTGCACTTGGATGGTTAACTGATGAGTTTTCTTTAACTCGGCCGTGGAACAGGACGCGTCAACCTCCCCCAAGGAGGTTATGTTTTTGTCGGAGTTTGTCTATCTGTCGTTCAAGGGACTCAAAAAGTTATGGACGTATCTTCGTGGATTTTTAGAAATGAAAATAGTATAACAAATTCCGTTGTGTGTTTATATGTTAATATATTTGTATACTTCGTGTATGCTCTTATCGAAATAGAAACACGAAAAGTAAGCCAGGTTGCAGATTTTGTGTGAGAGGACTTCACGTCAGTAGCATAGCAAAGTAATCGCTTCTTGAAGTTGAAGTTCAGTTGTCCCTTCAGGTTATACTAGCCCGAGTCAGGATTCGGCTCTTGCATTCTTCCTAACTAGCTGGACCCGTGAAACTTTCACGGCGTTGCAAGGCCTTTCACAGACCCGTGAAACGTTCATATTTTAGCTTGGTAACATCAGACTTATTATTCAACACAGACTCGTTATGTGATACACCAAGTGGATCCTCTTGGTTGATATGAATATCCATAATTCCCTGCAGTGGAGTAGCCAGGGGAGGATCGTGAGGGACACACTCCCTCCCTAAAAAGTTACGCGCGCCCTTCACTGGAAATGAGGCCGTGAAAAAATGTACTGCTCAGGGCCTAGCTTTTGTGTCTCGCTGCCCGCCCCCCCCGTTGAATTTTGCTGGCACTCTTAGTGCCCACCCCAACATAGAAATTTGCCAGATCCCAACCCGTTCATTCAGAAGAGCCGAGGGGCATAAAAATGATTAAAAA
>LQNS02000155.1:9070435-9089240 GCA_001587735.2 Parhyale hawaiensis
AACCTATTCAAGCATCCTTGTAAATTTCATAAGGTTTGAGGTGCCTTTTGGTGACTCACAGACAAAGAGGCTAACAAACTTCGACAAAAAACAAAACTTCACTGGCGGCAGTAATGATCTCTGGACATATTGCATATCCCTTTCTCCGCTTCGATAATCTATCGCTATGTCTCTCGGTTAAATTACTTACTAAATCTTTCAAAGTACTTGCACCGAATGTAACAGTATTATGAAAGTTCTCTTTATATTTTATTAATTGACTCTCTATATAGGTGTTAGCTATTGCAATATTTGGATTTGCTCAGTCGTGAATTGTTGTTTGTTATGCAAGCCAAAATGATAGTTATACTGAACCAAACGCGCAATAGTTCACTTCTCTACCATAGCCGTAACCATTGAGATACTTTGATTTCTGTGTCCACTGTGGTTTTTTTCTTTCTCTTGCTGACAATCTCAGTTTTCTTCCTGCTTTTTTATTCTGATTTCCCATTCCAATGAGCGCTGTTACTCAATCATTTTCCAACACTCTGCTTGCCTTTCCCATTTCCCTCTGGAAACACTGATGCAAAAATAGCTTAGAAAAATTAACCTAACATATATATCTATATCAAACATGCAATTAAAAGAACAATGCACTAAAAACGAATTATATAGGGGTGACAAATAATTTGCAAGTACCAATAATAACGCAAAGTAACCCAAGATGATCCGTGCACTTCGTAACGTTGTAAGCCATGCAATTCCTCCCAGCAACGGATGCTTTATTTGCTCCTAGCGAAGGGAACTGCGCGTTGCTTGGACTGCTCAGCACATTAACCACCTCACATCCGCGGCTCACTTCTGATACGGCGGCAATGTCACCGAGCCTCGCAAGTTCTGGAATTTTACAGAAAGTTCGAAATCGCCGACATGATGAACAGAGCTGGGGTGCACCACCAGTTCTATACTATATATTGTAATAGCTGCAGCCAATCAGTGGCATATCTTGGCTAGTAAAGTGCGGGTAGTGCAAAGTTCCATGGTTGAATATGTCTAGTTCTTTCATGGCAGTGGTTCCTGACCAGGGGTGATTATCCCCCTCCCCACCCCGGGGTACCAGACGATCTTTTAGGAAGTACCAGTCGTAGAAAAGGTAGGGAACCACAGAACTAGAGCTCGCTATTAATATTACTATTCTGTAGTGTCACAAAACATACTATGACATGAAAGACTTATAAATATCATTTTGTGGACCTGTGCATCACCCAAATTTAATAGACACGAACCGCCTCTGGAACTAATTGCAGCGAGGAATTAGTTGTAATTGCAGCGAGGAATTAGTTGGATGCCTTGTTCCTTCACTGCAAAGTTTATTATGAATATGCAATATATGTACCTATATAGTCATTAGTAGACAGAAAAGAATGATGTCGGTTCTTGTAATTACGGTACTTATTTTTGCTGAGTATCCTATGTATTAATTTTTAGTTAAATTCGTCGCTACAGTGAAGAAAACTCTGCTTTCGGCAAGATTTCTGATTCTGTTTCATGTTCTTCTCCAGCAAAATACCCCGTTTTAACTTATCGCCCGCCCTTCAGTGCACCGTATGGTAATTGCAACCATTCTGTTGATATCTTACGCGTAGGTACCACCGCACCACTAGGCATCTTGACGACAGTTGCCGGCCGATTGAAGAGATTCATGTTCGTTGTGGCTGTAGTATTTGGCTGCACGGGAAGCCGGAGGACAATGCGTTACCAAAACAGAATATACTGCGCTCACCTGTTTTGTTTTTGAAGATAAGGTCGTTGGCAATGTGGAGTTATATAATTTATAGCAAAATTACGATCACCACCATTCACAGTTCAGTGGCGCTAATGCAAATTTTTTGTCTCGTATTTTCATAGTCGGTTCAATTGCCGCATTATTTCGCTCCATAGGCCCCTGCTTGTTAGAATTTTGTGAATCTCCTACAACACTGAATTTCTCTGATAATACCTGGTGAATATTGTCTCACTGCACTCCTACTTATAATTATGATACACATTAGCAACTTTTAGGAATTTATTGTGCCACTAAACTATGTGAAATTATGTCCCGGTACAAATATTCATTAGTACGCTGGTTTCTCGAAAAAAAAGAAAAAAATATGGTGAACTTACTATAATGCTAACAGTGGAAAAGTAAAGATTTTTTACTTGTGTATTTTCACTTCAAGCAGTGGAAGTCAGAAACTGGATTGGGGGCGTCGCAAGACATTAGCTTCCTCATTAGCTTCGTCATAGCTGTCATAACTGTTATACATGTCATTATATAACACTGTAAAAAGGGTTGCTCTTTTCGGTGCTAGGTGAATTCCACCGCGGAAAATTCCACCATAGGAAAGTTCCATCGCGGAAAGTTCCACCGCATGGAAGTCTTAACGGGATACTTCCAATTTAAAAGTAATTACAGTAGACTACCCGTGTTATATATTTGAGGAGTTCTTTTAACCTCAGCAGCTGGCCTAGCTAATTTGACTTTGCGCACCTGCTTCGTAGGCTCGGCTAAATTTACTTTCCGTGACCGTGAGGGCCCGAGGTGCGGTTATCTGTTGAGAAATGAATTTTGTTCAGTGCCTTAGACTTTGAAATTTTGTGTATTAAGTCTACAGCTTTAGGTTTTACCCGTGAAGCTTAAGGCGACCCGGCCTTGTCACTGTATTATCACTAAATCGCCTTAGCAATGACAATAAAACAGAATATGTCGCTAACTAACTACAATAAGTGCTAAATATTAATATACTGTACGTGGCATATTTTAAATTTATTCGTACCTACTGGAAAACAGAGATAATACCTATCTCTCTTGATACACATTAGTTCAAGTAAGTTTTGGCAATTGTAATCTAGCATTTTCACCAACTGATGCGGAGTATTAGCAAGAACATTTCGTACGAGCGCCGTCATAGCATTCGTCGTCCTGTTTTTTAATTACATTTACAGCTTGCTTAGCATCAATGAGGGCCCCATTAACTAAGAGGTGGTGCATACCACTTTGAAAAATAATATCGCTAGCATTAGGTCCATAAACAGTGGGCACACGGGCTCTTCAGCTTTTGTATAGAAAAATGCACAACGCCAATACGTGTTAGTCTTCGAAATATAGTCAGTATGATTCTCATAGCAGTAGTTTTGTGCATCTAGTAATTTCAGTATTGCTTTTCACTTCGTATAAAAGCAATGGCTATAGTGGGGGTCACTAATAAAATATATAAGACACAGTAATTTCAAAGCACATGTGATGTCAATGACAGCTAAATTTACTCGGTGCCAATGACTTACAAGTTCATAATGTAGATATTGCTTCTAGAAAATAGTAACTGTTCCCACAATGTAAAGATATTACCACATGAATAAAAAACTAATTTAATAGATTAACTTTAATTTATCTCATAATTACCTCCACCAAGGAGGTTATGTTTTCGTCGTGTTTGTCTGTCACCAAGATAATTCAAAAAGTTATGAACTGATTTGGACGAAATTTACGGGGATTGTTTGGTAAGTTAGGAGGAACAGATGATTAACTTTTGGTGAAGATATGTCAATCCGTTTGTTTGTTTGTCTGCCTCATTTTTCTCAATGCCATAACTCAAAAAGTTATGGATGGATTTTGATGAAATTAGCATGAGTTGTTAAGTACATAACAAAGAGTAAATGACCAAATTTTGGTAATGATCCGTTTGTTCGTTCATTTGTCACTATTTTTAGTTTTATGCTTGTTAGCCCAAAAGTTATGAACGGAACTTCAAGAAATTGCTCAAGCTGTTAGTAATATCAAAAGGCACAAATTAATAGATCTTGGAGTTTATACAAAGAAAATTAAAGTTTCAGAGCCAATTTGAATTTTTTCTACCGTCATCTCGCTTGCCGGAGGTATGCGCTCTCAAAGGGCTCTAGTATTATATTGTAACAGGTACATATTTATAATTGACTATATTATTCAAAAGAAAATATCAAGTTCACTTATAAAATTATTTCTGAAATATACGAACCGCATATTTTTTCTATACAACTCCTGTGGAACTTTCCACGGGGGAATTTTCCGCGGTGGAATTTTCCGCGGTGGAATTTTCCGTGGTGAAATTTTCCCCGGTGGAATTCTCCGGTCACGCTCTTATCATGCCTATACTCTCAGTATTTTGTAGACGTAAGCTAAGGTCTTCTTATCGTGGTTTACACTTCAGAGGTAGTAAAAGTTTGCACCTTGTAACCGCTCTACACAGCGATAACTTCGCTGAGGCTCCAGAAGTGTGGCACCAACGATTCAGAGGTTCGACCGACTTTGGCCATTCCATTCTTCAACAGAACACTTCCAGCTCCTCAAAATTTATCGACTTGCCGGAGGGCCATTACAATTCACGCAGTTGATTCAGTTAAAAATATGCAGAAATTCAAATCAATTTCATGCCGTTGTTCCTGGCCGTTGCCCATTTTTTCTCAATCACTGGAATCCTTGGACTCGCAAGATGCAGGAACTTTGTCTGAATTTACGAGGCAAACTAAGTCTCTTCTAGGATCGCCCGATTCGCCCGAGGAGACGAACTCTAAATTGCCAAACTGATGGAGGGAGGTCGTTAAGCGGGAAACTTCTGCTTCTTCTGCAAGTGCATTTTCCCCTCCACTTGAGACGGAAGTGCCCAAAATGGTTCAACTATTCGACAGGGGAAGGAAGTTTTAGAAGCAGCCCAAACCTAACCAATATAGGTAGGCATGAATACTCTTAAGAAAGCTCTTACTTCGGCAAGTTTACAACTTCCAGATTTCTTTTCAGACCTCGACTCGGGCCGAAGTACTTCGAGGCTGTAAACGAACCTCAAGTTCCTTGAATTTATAGCCAGTGATTGCGTTTCCAACAACCTCGACTGTGTTAGCGTCTTTGAATAGGTTATGTTCCATAGGAGAGAACACTACGTGCAGAAACGTACACAGCTACGGTAAATACATGGTGTTTCGAAATTATGACCTCGGTAAACAGTCAACAACATACAGGAAGGCCGGCGGACATTTTATATGCATGCTCAGCATATGCTTATAATATAGCCAACTAGAGCACTCTGAGAGCGCATGCCTCCACCAAGTAAAGCAACGCTAACGAAAAATTCAAATTGATTCTGATTCTTTGTATCAACACCAAACTCGAATCATTTGTACCTTTTGATAGTATTAACAGTTTCTGTAATATTCTTGAAGATCCGTTTATAACTTTTTGAGATATGCTGCTAACAAACATTATGACAAAAATAAGTCAAACACACAAACGGACCAACCGATCATCACCAAAATTGAATCATTTATGTCTTTTTGCATCACTAACAATTCCTGTAAATTTTATAAAGATCAATCCTTACCTTTTTGAGTTATTGTGCTAACAAGCATAAAATCAAACACTACGACAAAGAAACAGATCATCACAAAAATTTGGGCATTTGCTCGTCGTAATATACATAACAACTCGTGTACATTTCATGAAAATCTGTCCACAATTATTTGAGTTATGGTACTAAGAATAATTAGACAGAGAAACAAACAAATGAACGAATTTTCATCAAAAGTTAGTCATCTGTTACTGTTAATATGCCAAACAATCCCTGTAAATTTCGTACAGAGTAATTTTGGTGACAGACAAAGAAGCAAACAAAGACAGACAAAAAGAAAGACAGACAAAGAAAAATACAGGAAGACAGAGACAAACAAACACGACAAAAAACATAAGCTCCTCGGCGGAGGTAATGAAGTCAGCTCAATGAACCATTTGCTCGTTTTGAGTGATTTTCGCCTCCATGTTGCTGTAAAGAGATTTGCAGACATGATATTGGCCCGTCGTTAATAGCAATCTTCATCGCACGCGAAAATCTAGGTATCAACACGTGTTGCGGAATTGTTGTCTTGGAAATACGTCACTTCACCAGTGTAGGTGGATACCCCTCAGTAGGTATATATAGCATATGGGGCATAGGGTGAAAGACAGTTCGGTTTGTCAATCCTGTGTTATGGACAGCAGCGACCCCAAGGGGAGTCAGTAGGTTACCGAAGCCAGTAGCTAGGCCTTCGGGGCGTCTGTCTTTCGTGCCCAATTTGCTTCTTTCCGATTTCGTACTCTTACTGATGTTACTTTTCTCCGTACTTCCTCGTTTTTCCTAATTTGCAGTTCCCATACGCGTTTATCCTGTGTGGAAACACCACGTGTATGATTCCACAGTTCGATCGACCTACTATAGGTATGTCTCTTATTTCTTCCTCTGGTAGATCGCCGCTATAGGGGAAAGAAAAGCTTAAACTATTCAGTATAACAAAAATGTTGGTGGTTAAGTTGGCCCGTTGCTCTTGAATAATTAGAATTATTTCAGGCGGCAAACCCTAGAGCACCTTATGACTGTAAAGCATATGGTGCTCATGGCAGGCAGTACGCAAGTGTAACTGTGTATATCGCTTCCTTGCAGGTCAAGATTTTGTTAATTTCTGGAGTAATACAAATCCCACATAAATGAAAGTTGGTGCCCTGCAGTATTTTAAAACTTATAAATTGGTCTGCAAATTGAATCAATTATAACTGTCAATCGCGTTATGGCAGGTAGCTGAAAATGTGCATTTCCGGAAATAAAACAGTGTTTCATCATCATAATTGTATTTAATTTCAATAAGAAATTCCCCCAGCAACACTAGCAAACGTAATGACTACATTCAACAGTTACGCCTTAGAAAACGAATTAATTTGTCGATATGATTTTCATTTTTTGAAATTGCATTAAACAGTCTTTTTTTTTACTGAGAAAATCAATCAGTGGACTTGAGATGATAGGAAACCTGCAACACCAGTAATTTTCAATCAGAGATTGTCTTTCGGTGTAAATTTTATTCAGTCATCTAGCCCCATTTTTAAAAATGCCAGAGCTGTTCAAAGTGATTAAGGTCAGGAGAGCAATGTGGCCAAGTCATAGAGGCTCTCCTCCTATGCGTCGCAATCGATGCGCAATAGGGGCTCCAAGAGGACTCCACACAGTAGCCCATCCATCCGGGCTATCAAAGGTAGCTCTAGCCTCAGCCGTAGAGGGAACATATTCAAAGTTTATTTCATGTATTTTCACGCTCAGGGAGTGCATTTTCCTTTATGAGTTTTGTTCAACGAAGGCTTGGCAACAGGCGTAGCGTTCTTTACCAAGTCAATCAAGACACTGCATTGGGTTTGTCTGGACAAAAGAGCTATGACAGCTTCGTCAAATATGGCAGCGCTGATGTCGTTTGGATGCCTGCTGACTTGTAGGCGTATATTTCGAATGTCACGAGGTGAAAGGGTTCTTCTTGCACTCTTCTCTCTCCCTAGTCTAGTTTTGGGGTTCTCAATATATGAAGA
Source organism: Parhyale hawaiensis (assembly GCA_001587735.2). Lineage (NCBI taxonomy): Eukaryota > Metazoa > Arthropoda > Malacostraca > Amphipoda > Hyalidae > Parhyale > Parhyale hawaiensis. The sequence goes on from LQNS02000155.1 coordinate 9,077,808, forward strand.
CGAAGTTCTTCGAGGTCTCCCTACCTCCTTGGCCAAAGCTATGAGAGACACACCGGCTGCAATGCCTGCAACAATCTGCTTCTTTTCGGTTGCTGCCAAGTGTCGTTTTCTGAGAATTTTCAGTGGCCGGCATTAAAGCGAATTATTGTTAAGGGGCTTTACAATGTAGAAAAATTCTATGGGTAGGGAGGCTTAAACTAAGAGAATACTGCTACTACATATAGAAAACTTTATACCTTTTAGTATATTGCATGAATTCAAGCGATATTGTTAGTTTACATACAAAGTTGTGGTTCTCAGGGCACCAACTTTCTCTTTTGTGAGATTTATATTATTTCAGGAATTAGCAAAATCTTGCCCTGCAACATACGATTTATATTGTTGTAGGGGAACAGTAGAGTTACAGTACCTGTGGTAGACAGTAGATTAGACTTCTCGGCCTATATGGTACCTGTGGTAGATAATAGGTCAGACTATTGTGGCCGTGTGATACCTGTGGTATGTCGTCGTTATGTGGGAAAGTTTGATTTGCTATTTTTATGCGTGTTGATCAGATCTGGAATCACCGTCGTGAATGGGTTGAACGTTTCTATCGATAACTACTAGTGGAACCCCGTTTTGCCGGACAGCACGGGGGAAGTCTCTTCCGGGAAACTGAATTTTCCGGTAAAACTCGAAAATCTCCATTGCCGGAAAAATCCCTGTTCGCCGAACGTCTACCCGATAAATTTAAACTATTTCCGGGAATTTCAATGCCAGAAAACACCCGGTTTGCCGCACATTGATGCACCAAATTAAAACCATTTCCGGAATAAGCAGGCACATGGACCACGCACCTGTATTTGCCGGACTTTTTTCGGCGAATACTGAAGTTTTCCGGTATTCCACCTAGGTTTCTGTATGTCGTACCACTCCGAATAACTCTCGGAAGAGTAAAAAAAGTCTGGGAAAACGAGAAATCCGGCAAACCGGGTTCCTGCAAAACGAGGTCAGAAGAGGCTATTTCAGAGGGGATTTAACAGAAGCGATGGAGGCACTTCAGGAAGCCCAGTAGCCGTAAAAATTCATTTACTTGTTTACCCGGGTCTTTTCGTAGCTGACGAACCACATTTCTCATCTCTACCAGTAACAGTTCTCGAATGCCCAGCATCTGATCGTTTTTTCCGTGGTGAAGGGTCTTTCAAGAATCTTGTCACTGTGTCAATGTGGCGTCCTATTTTTCGGGGAAATAACATCAGGAGAGGTGCCTGTAGCAGTTTCTTTGATGATAGTTTCTTTCTCCTCGTTAGTTAGAGCTTTTCCACGTCCTATTTTAGCAGAATATACTGAAGCTATTATTGTCGTTCACCTCAAAAAGAGAAAAAAATGCAATGAGTTGTCAATCAGGAGACACAGCAAAATGTAAACAGACTCAACAGCGTTGCCATAAGATGTCACGATTTCCCTGCAAGTTTCATGCAAATTTGATAGCACAAAAATGAGATGTGGTCAATTTTGTGCTAAAGCTATTATATCCGTTCTAAGTGTAATAATTATATATACATACAGAACTATGTGAACTTCCATCTTTTTCCAGAAATAACGCGTGCATAACAGCTCAAAATATATATACACGCAAACTGGAGGTCATTGTGTAGTCAGCTTTCTATTCAATATAATGGATGACTAGTATTCCATTCACATTTGACAGATTCAGTTTAGGATCTGCTATACAACTCTTCTAAGCATTCTAACGCCTTCTATTTCTTTGCTCAACTTCAGAGGAGTTTCTTAGCCCTTACAAGTATCACAATATTTCAGCACTACTAGTTATATATCATTCTTTGAGTGCACCGCTGGATCTAGCAGGCACTGTTGTTTGTTATCTGAAGACGCGTCTAATGTTGTAGCGATATTTTGTCCTAAGAAACGACGTGTTTGGTAGACACGTTCTTGGGCCAAGAGAGAAGAGCAAAAGAGAGGGAGAGTGCGGTGCCTCCTGATGCTTTCAAGTAAAATATCCATCCCATTGACCGTACATCTGAGTCGTTTCCTGAGGTTAATGGCTGCTTTACACCCCGGGCCTCTTAGATAAAATTTACGCAGGACTCAAGAGAAGATGACTCTCTTGTAAACAAGTCCATCGTAAAGTGTATTGCTTGCCACATGGGCTCATAGCTCCCATGAACTTAGGGCGCTGGGAACGTGCTATGGATTCTTTATCATAGAAAACTACGAGGCGCCGAAAATGGTGTATGATGCGCAACTCCTCGCGCCTCGCCGTGATCAGAGCAGAAGAAATTAAGCTTTAGGACGTGTACATTGAAGCCGAGCTTCTCTGTAGTCATCAACGACCGGCATAAATCAAGAACAATGGGATTTGTGACAACTAACAGCAAGAGAGATGGCCGGAGCCGTTCTCTTCACAAGTGTGTAGTGAGATAGAAGAGGCTGTAGCAGATGCTTTCAAGTCCGGGCACTCTTGGTAGCGCTCAAAGCAACTTGATTGATGGTAGCGTAAAGAGATTTGTTCCATTAATGTTCATCACAGTTGCTTGCCCGCCTAGTTGTGTATACTTGTGTAGACACAATCAGCTTGTGCATATACAGTATAGGTTGGCGCTCTTCTAGTTTCGCCGCATGATAGAAAGGGAAAAGCTGTAAAAAAACCTTCAGACATGAAGCTGCGCAAGGAAATTAGATTTTGCGCATTAGAAGCTAATCTCTCGAATTCAGCAATAACTTTTAAACACTGTTGCCTGTAAAGTGCTGTGCAGCTCCCTCCTGTGATTAACCGCGAACATTCTTTATTTTGCTAAATGTACTTCATTTCCAATGTTTCTCCATTGTTCGTTCTTCGGCTCGCAATGTACGCTGCTGGCAGAGAGGCTGGATGCTTTCTCGCACTAATTCGATAGTTGAAAATTTTATTGAAATGAGCTAGGGCCTTCCAACACTAGTCTAAAGCGCATGAGTATGTATGAAGTCGAAAAAAGGAAGAGAACGGCAACGTCATTAGCAGGAGGATAGAAATGAAAGGAGGCTAGAAATGAAATGCCCGAAGGCCCGGGGGACGCTTCTACACATAACATAAGATGGGAATGCTTAACTAACCTAACCCCACAACCCATCATACAGTTTAGCTCAAAATTATTCATACCATCGTCATTTTTTATATACTTGAAATTATTCATGAAACACTCACACTTTTTGAAAATGTTAACATGAACATGTCTTTGGGCAATTGGTTACTTAAACTCAACAACAAAGTAAGTAAAAATAAATTATATAAACTAATAATTAAGAATAATTCGAAAATGACAAGGTTTAAATGTATGCATACTCTGCTCAACATCCACTTTTAAATGTATGATAATTATTTTAAAAGTTGTCAAAGTTGTTTTATATATCACGGTGTTTTAGATTGTTCTGGAATACTCGCACGTCTGTTACGAGGTTGCACTTGCAAACTGTGACATTCCTCTCCCTGCAACATTCGAGTCAACATGGCGAAAGGCAAAGAGCTCAGCTGGACTGAGAACGCGGATTGTTGATGCTCATAAGAATGGTAAAGCTTATAAGGCAATATCCAAGCAGTTTTTGGTTCCTGTCTCCTCTGTTTAGAGCATAGGGAAAAAATACAGAGCGTTTCAGATGGTTCAGAACCGTGAAGGACGAGGAAAGAAACAGAAACTTTCGCCAAGGGGCGCCAGAAAAGTAGTGCGAGAGTTTAATATGTCGACCCAGGAATTACTTCTAAAGCCACATTAAAAAATAATTTCGTACCGCTGGCATCGAAATATCTAAATCAACGTTAAAGAGGATATTGAACGTTACAGAGGAAGGCCTCAGAGGTTACAGATCACGGATGGCACCTCTTCTTCAGGATAGGCACATCAAAGCTTGTCTATCTTCTGCCAATGAACATCTGCATAGAGATGTAAGCTTCTGGTCATCAGTGCTTTGGTCGGACGAGACAAAGCTTGAGGTTTTTGGTCACAGGGACGTTGCCTTCGTTTGGCATAAAAAAGGTGAAGCTTTTAAACCCTAAAGCACGGTTCCAATGTTAAGCATGGAGGTGAAAGTTTAATTTTTTGGGGTTGTTTGCCGGCCAATGGTACAGGAATCCTTGTGAAGATTAATGGCATCATAAAACAAGACCAGTACATGAAAACTCTAAGTAAAAACTTGAAGCAATCTGCGGAAGCTCTCAACCTGGGCCCAAATATGACCTTTCAGCTAGACAAAGATCCAAAACATTCTGCCAAATCAGTGAAAAAATTGTTTGTTGACAACAATGCACGCGTTCTAGAGTGGCCAAGTCAATGCCCGAAATTTAATTCGATTGAAAACTTGTGGGTGGTATGAAAAAAAAAGTGAATCCGAGGAAACCCAGAAACCTTAAACATTTGGAACAAATTGCTGTAGAGGAATATGCTAACGTTTCTAAAGATGTTTGTAAGAACCTAGTAGTTACCTATCATAAACGTCTGGCTGCTGTTATTGCAAATTAAGTCTTTGAAATTAATTATTAAACTAGGTATGAATATTTTTGAACTCTGCAAATTTCCTATTTTTGTTAATTAGTTACAGTGAGTACATTTTTATTTCCAATAATTTGTTATTATTTTACCTTTTGATCAACCCTGAAGTGTTACANTCTGGCTGCTGTTATTGCAAATAAAGTCTTTGAAATTAATTATTAAACTAGGTATGAATATTTTTGAACTCTGCAAATTTCCTATTTTTGTTAATTAGTTACAGTGAGTACATTTTTATTTCCAATAATTTGTTATTATTTTACCTTTAGATCAACCCTGAAGTCTTACAATTAACAGTTGTTTGAATTTGATTTGTAATGAACGAGTAAGTTAATTATATTCTAAAAATACAAAGGGTATGAATAATTTCAAGCTTAACTGTATATGTGCCTATGCCACCTGAAGAGACCCGCCGGTCGGAGGTTAAACAAAGTGTTATAAGAGACCCGCCGGAAAGAAAGGAACATATGGGAGACAAACTGATGCTCACCCTATAGGAAGAATCGAATTGCCCAGGTTAGAGTACCTTTTCTTCGTTTGACTGCCATGCGAAAGAAACTATGCCTACACTGCGACAAATTTTGATGCACGTAAGTGTTTCACAGAGAAGCATCAGGATGCACGTAAGTGTTTCATGGCGTAGTTTGGTGTGTCATAGCAGCAGATAGAAAAACATATTTCAGTCAGAAGTCCATATTTCCGCAAAAATAAAGAGAACAAAAGCTTTGTAGTTTTGTTACACGTGCGAAGCGAGACGCGGTTACATACTAACACGCTTCAAAGTTTCGTCTCTTCATGTGCATCAATTTTACCTGTTTCAAATACATCTTAGTGCATCACCGGCGTAGTCACAAAACCAAAGCATATAAGTGCATCAATTCGTGCCAAGTGCATCATCAGACCCTGTATGCATCATCATGATGCACTTTATTTTTATGATACACTTTCTTGTTTCGGCTTTGGGACAAGAATGCAAGTAATTTTGATGCATCTAAATGCTTCAAAATTTCTTTCAGTGTAGGTACCTGAGGCTATTCATAGGTCATTTACTACGAAAATGCTGGGCGTACAGGGGCCCGACCTCCACGAACGACGTGCCATCGACACTTCTGCCAAGAACAACGAAGATTAAAATGCTTCATTGTTTTGAATATTGAGGATATTCTGAAAAACCTCACAGTGTGAATCAACGGACTGTTCCAGATAATCAGAATGAACTATACATGCACTGTCTAATAACCAAACTTGGTAAATATAGCGACAACGAAAATATTCAGATTGCTTTGCTTTACTGGTGCTAGCACTGGTCAGCAAGATACCCTAGCAAATTCAAAATGCATCTGATATAGAAAGTTACAGAAACCATGAATTTGCTCGGCTCCGATCTGATAAATATTCTAGATAAACCAACTCTTAGCAGTTACTTGCCATGTAGAGATGAGTTGCTTTTGGTTCTTTTGTTGGTCACAAGCTGTGATCCGTTGGAAGGCAACCATCACATCAAGGACTGCACGACGTTCGTAGCGTGCATAGCACTATTCTGACTTGATTCAAATTATTTACGGATATTTTTTGCAAATTTTACTTAAAATCTTAGGAAGCTATAGTCTTACCTTTTTATCAGGGCAGTTCAGTAGGGATCAAAATCCTCTATAGCGTTGCCTGTTCTATATGGGTATTTCTGAGAGTTTGTTCGACCCATATATTAGCCCCGCCCACTTCCCGTATACAGAGAAATCTAAGAAATACCCATAGAATTGGGCCTGCTATAGAGGAATTTGGCCACGACCGAACTGCCTTGATAAAATGGTCAGACTATAGCTAACAGCATTCTGTAACACACTGAAATTGACTAGTCATATACTTTCCGTTGTTACAATAGTTCTCAGTACCAGGCTCAATATTTGGATTCGAGTTTTGGGGGTTACAATTATTAAGAACTTGGTCCCGATCATCACAAGACCTCTCTACTTGATTCTGAGAACTGCATTGCGTCTCTGAACTCATGTAAACCTGGTCCACGTGTGTGCGATCCTCAGTATTCTGCACTACGTATCATTTCCTGTCCTGTTAGTTGTAAGGCTATAGAGTATCTCAGAGGGCTGTGCTCTCTAATATGATGGGACGGCATTAGTGCGTGACAGAACGATGAGCTTGCCAATATAATTTTATAAGTATGTTTAGCAAATCGATGCAAAGCCTAATGCTCTGTGGCCAGAGACTATCATCTGCTGTGACTCGCACTTAAGGTGCATTGAACTCGGTGATTTTGATTGAAAAAATTTAATTTAATTGCATTAGCTTGCCCATAAGTTTAATCATGTACATTCGTTTTGCCCCTTTGGATCAACTTTCAAGTTTCAGGCGATTGAGATGGCCGCAAAATCTATCTTGTGGAGTAGCTTTCCGTCTTAACTCTCAGAATTGTTGACCCGGACAACTTGAAGCTTTTCAGGTTAGATCACCTCAATTTAAGCGAGCACGTCTGAGAAACCTGAAATCTGCACAAAATATACCCAGGATAGATACTTTTGAAACCTTGAGGCCACCAACAACGGCAACCAAACATTTTGAGCAACAAGAAGTCTCGCTCGGTAGCTGAAAACTCGAGGACGCTCAAGGCCAAAAACTTGTCAAGGCAGATGGCACCCTTAGGAACACTCGAAGATAAGATTTATGGCCTAAGGTTGACAGCGTAATATGATCATTGCACTTTTCTTGCTCAAGTCGTGCCAATAAAATCTAAAACTAATTTGAGACTCCTCCGCCCGGATAGTGATGCAAAATTTATTGGTCCGCAGATTTGTACGGAGGAGGGAAATTTGCTCTTTTAGCCGCAATGGGAGTTTGAAGAAGTGGGATCGTGATTTAAAAAAAGTTATGAAAATACTGTAGATAAAATGAGTTAGTATATGAAAGTGGCTTTATTTTGCATGGAATGTTTGGAAGTGTTTACTGTAAAAAACATGCAAATTTAATGGTATTGTCTCATTCCAAATGTTCAAAAGTTTGTACACATTCGTCAGAGGAACACACGGTTCTGTAGAAGAACTTTGACTCGACATCTTCTTTAACTTGAGTAGGATTGTAACTGTACTGTACTGTCGTTTGTGGCCATGGCCTTGTTTTTTTTTGCACAAACTTATGTCTTTTGTCTCTAGCTAATCAACTAGTTTCCTCGGCCTACAAACACATTGCCACTTCTTCGTCGTTCACGCTTTTGGCCAGCCAATGGCGGCGACAGGAAATTTACATTGGGGAACTGAGGAGGGGTGGGGGGCTTGAGTGGAATGTAGAGGGGCTACAGAGGCAATGGGATACATGTGTATTGGTTATATAAAAGGACTGAGTGGGGTCGTTTGCTCATCATGTCGGGGTTAGCTCAACCCGTCCTTCAAGCTTCTTCCTTGGTGCCCCCACAGCTATCAGTTATCTCATTTTGTACTTGCGCTATACATTCCACGGCCTCACAAATATGTTACATTCCCAATACAGCAATACGTATTACCACTACCATCTGTAAAAAAATATGACTTGTCTATTTCGTTGCGACGCCCATGTCTCTATTACTTAATCCAGTGGCATGCAAGGTTCCATTTAGTGCTTTATTTTTGTGCAACATTTTCCGCCGTCTTGCAAATGATGTCACCTTCCATATTATGATTGTTTCCACTGTCATCTACCAAAATATGACTCGATCTCTTTCGTACGGACGCTAATTTATTTCTAACTGCCTAATATAAGGACATGCAAAGGCCAACGTACTAATTGATCTACTTTATATTCGTACGCGCTGGACATTTTCCGCAGTCTTGTAAATAATATCACTTTCTCTTTGATGTTTGTCACTGCTACCATTTGCAAAAATAAGGCTCAACTGCTTTCTTTGAGGCGCCATTTTTTAAACTGGGTCTAGCGTCATGGAAAGTTCCATTTATTGGTCAGTCTGTGTCGGTGCCAAGAAATTTGCGTTTGGAGAGCTGTGGCAGGGGATGGAGTATAATGTGGAAATGTGGAGGGGCTTCACGTTGCTATGGTAACAATATTGGCGGCTGAGCGACGCCTGGCTCATTATGGGGGCTCAAGCTCCCCGTTTTGGCGCCGCTGGTGTGTTTACTATTCTGCTGTAGGATACATTGCACATTGTTCCAATTTTTGATTTGAACTTTCGAGAGAGTTGGGTGCGCCTAATTTCATGGGAGCACATAATTACTAGCTTTCTTCTTTATATATTTTTAATTGACTGAAATTGCAGTTATTGAGGCATCTGCCATTCAAAGTAGAAACTGATATTGGCAGCAGTTCCCTTTACCAGACGTACGATATACGGTATACCTTCTACACTTCTAGATAATATGCTTAGAAATATTTGTTATATATACTTTTTGCACATATATTTTATATTCTAGCTGAGCACTTGAATTATAGGCGCATTGGTAGCTACATAGTTGCTTACATACGTGGATGTGTGTAACGACCGCCAGAAGGTTGCTCCAAATAACGAAGGCGAAACATCGGATGCTCTTGTCGTAGCTAATCGTTCGCCGGCCAACATCTTCAACTTGGAGGCACAAGTAGCATTCAAAATATCCGCCACATCGTTATTGCTGCCACTCAAAACTGCAGTAATCATAGGCCTAGCTATGTGTTGGTCTCGTAAACATGTACTATTCTTTCCGATGGAATAACAGTATATGAGACTTCCGAGCGTTCAAGGTCAAACGGAAATGGCTGTATGTCGGCTTTTCCAAAAGGTAATTACTGTGTCCCGGAGGTGATGTTTAGGAGCCTGGGCTTAGACAGGCAACATATTCTGTACAGACATCGTCCCAGGCTCATCTACACATAGGAGCATTACATTTAGTTGCTTTTCAAGTAGCAATGTCTTACTAAGTGCAAGTTGAATGTAATCATATAAATTTTTTACATAAAATGTGAATAAATAAGGAAAACTTGGCAGCGTTCATTCACCACACTGCACTATAGCCTTATAACCTTACTACTCGACAGTGAAGTTTAAGCTCACAACCAAGTACTGTGCTTTGACGAACTCATCAAGAACCCAACCCTCGCAAGATTAAACTGCAACAATATTCGTGTCAGCACGCAGTGCGGTATCGGGTTGAGGGCCTGTGCTCGCTATGTGCAAAGTGCTGTTGTGCCCTTCGTCAGCAGCTTCGTAAAATTTTCAGTAAGCCAACAGACATCATGCAATTGTAGTGCCATGATCCTTAAGATTGTGTGCCCGGCCTTCAAGAGTGGACCAAACCATGAGGCATCGATTTTCATCAAAATGATCGAATATATCCTGTGGTTAACTTTGGACAGTTTGACTAGCCTGCTTGAAAGTCACAACTTCTTTCTGCTAAACAATAAACAATTTAGCCTCGAAAAATGGAGTTTTCTTCCGTAGGTATTTAGTAAAATTTGTTCATCGAGCTTACTACGTATTCATAATTGTCGTTTACTTTACGCCAAGATGTTTCGGCTCCATTAAAGCTACGAATATGAAATCTTGCACATGTACCATTATATACATAGATTTTATGTATACAGGTTTTGTGCTTTTTTTCAACTCGGTGGCCTGGATCTGAAGAAAACGTCTCGTGAATAAATAGAAATTTTGTCTGTTATTAATTTCTTTCTATATAGCTAAGTTTTGTCAACTCCTGTTGCCGTTCTACTGATTCCTTACACTTGTTGGCATCACAATATGTAGTTAGAATTTCTTGTACAGGCCACAAATTTTAGTGTTATTTTCTGTACTTGTGGCGACACAATCATGACCCGAAATGCTAGTGGTCGTAGTAATTTTCTGATTAGGTGTCTTATTCGTAATCAATCAGTACAATTTCTAATACGATGCTATGACTTAATTCAAGGTTTATATCATTGTACGTCACGAAATCTATGAACCAGAAGAGGCGAGCATCGCGGAAGGAGTTGTCGTACCAACCCAAGAATGATGATACGTAATTTTGTCCCAGTTAATTACGTGCAGCCCCTCCCACGGTAGCAGCAGGCCATGAGTGCTTGAATTCTGGGCTAAAGGTGCCGAGATCGAACGACGAGCCAGCCGAGCGGTTTTTTTTGGCATCCGGCATGCTGAGTCGGCATTTACTTGGTATACGGAGTTGCGTGGGGCACTTACCTGTCCAGGAATTGGAGGATAGAGAGACGCGAGTCGTTGAACTTCTCTTTCGGCGCCATAGTTCTTAATGACAGGTTCATTCAGCTATAAGGCTCTACGCAGAGCTGTGTGGTGTCCGGATAGCAGATGACCAATTTTATAGTTTTAGGAACAGCACAGAATAGTTTAGATCTTAAAATCTTAGAATCCCTCGGTATTCACGCACTTAAGCTCCTTCTCCTTCATACAGCCAGTTCTTTTCCACAATTGCTTGCCTCAAGAAAACATTATGTGCATGTGTTCTGTTTGTTAGCTTGCATTTTTATAAGCCAGCATGACTGTGTTTGATTAGTTTAGCTTGAACAGTGATTGGGTTGATAACTGACTATGTTAGTTTCAATGTTTTATTAGTCTTGTTCATGTTTCCAGATTTGAACTGAATATGGAGCTGGACTCCGAAACGTTTTCAATTACTGTACATGATGATTTAATTAGATTAGATTAGATAGGCGGCAGTAGACGAACCAATAGGCCCATTCCCAAAGAGACACCGGAACATGCGCCCCGGCACTCTATGAGCTATTGCCATTATGTTAGTAGGATATAGAGGATAGGAGAAAAGAGAGAGAGAAAAAATAGAGGGGGGGGGGTGAAGAGTCCCTGCCCAAGAAACGATCTTGAATGCACGCAAGCACGTTCAAGAGCCGCTGACATGCGGAGCTTAGAGATATCAAACTGAGTAGTTGGGGCGGGAGAGAGAATGAGATGGATTAAGGTTGCTTC
>LQNS02000155.1:9112916-9124839 GCA_001587735.2 Parhyale hawaiensis
AAAAATAAAGTCTAAAGACAATGCAGTTAGATTTACAGTGCACAATATGATATAATAAGAGAAGAGAGGAAATGTAAAATTAGACATACTATACAGCATAACAAAAGAAATCGGAAAAAGTGACAACAGTCGCCAGATTTTGTCTTAGATTTTCATTCGATCTTCGATTACCCAATTTGATTGCTAGCTATACGCCCGAGCAGATGGTGCCTCCAATGGTTCTTCCCACGGGTGAAGGTAAAAGCCTGGCGTACAAGCCGGTACAAGCTTGTAGCTTGTACTGTGTGATAATGTGGTCCTTCGATCTTCCATGCTGATAAAATCTGATAGAGATACTGAACAAAATTTAACTTATGCAGCGTGTTTCATCATTTTTCCACGTCCTGAAAAGTGACCATACCCAGGGAACTGTGAATTAACACTAAAAAAATAGTGCCCGTAAGCAAAGTGCTTGTATTTAACGTGTTCAGCTGAGCCTCAATCAGAAAATTAGCATTTGCATTCAGATCAAGCGGTTGAAAGATTTGTAACTTCGTTTCACTGTTTACCTGCTACAGTAAATAATTTGTAGAATAATTGACAATAATATTCCTAAATTTCAACCAAATTTGCTTCATGCCGGTAAAAATAATTTATTATTATTATTAAATTTAGTTCAGTCTGATAAAACCGTTAATTACTTCTATACAGCATTAGTCAGCAACCGTCTAATGTAACTCATATTTTCATCCGCAGCCTATTAAATTTCAAGTAAGAAGGGTAAAACATTTTGTAACTTAGCAGAAGCTGAAGGGAATACAAATTCTTTTAAAGGTTGTCTGAGCTCTACACACTTGCAAGCAGAACGCTCTCCATGGGTGACGGAGGTAAATTTGCTCAGAGTCTATAGTTAACGTGAAGACGAATTGCTCGTTTGGTTCCCGGAACTAATTTGAGGTGGAGTACCAAATTAAATTGAGGTGATACAACAAAACCGGATTAGCCCCCTCAAGGGCTTAGGCTGGGCCATAGGCCAAAGGGTTAAGCATGACTAAACCGGATTAGTCTAGTCCCCTCAGGGGCATAGGATGGGCCATAGGGTTAGGTAAACCGGATTAATCCCCTCAAGGACATAGGATGGGCCATAGGGTTAGGTAGTTAAGGATCGTCCAAGCACGATCAAGAGCAGCTGATATGCGGAGCTTGGAGATACCAAAATGTGTAGTTGGAGCGGGAGAGAGAAGAAGACGGATTGAGGTAGCCTCGGAAGCTTTGGCCGTAAAGAGTTTACGACTCCTGTAGGAGGAGCTCTACTGTGTAGGATGTCTCTCCCAATGTATGTCAAGACGATTTTTAAACACGTTGACTGACTCCGCACTAACAACATCGGAAGGGAGTCTATTTCAAATGCTGACAATGAAATACGGCAAGAACTGCTGACTTAAGGTCGTTCTTCGAGCTTTATGCTTGAGTTTTTGACCGTTGTTTCTCAAGCGATCACTGAGGTCTCTTTCAAAGAGTCCCGTTGTAGGTACGTTGTTGAAGCCATTCAAGTACTTTAGTGTTTCTATTGATTGCCCCCTGAGTCGTCTTTGCTCGAGAGAGATCAGACCCACTTCCTTTAGGCGACATTCATACGGCTTGTTATCGATATCTTTGCAGAGATGTGGCGACCAGAATTGAACAGAAAATTCTAAGTGTGGCCGCACCAATGCCTTGTACAAGGGAAGGGTGATGTCCTTGGACTTTTATTCAAAATTTCTGGTGACGAATCAGAGTACTCTACTTGCCATTTTCATACTCCTGTCAGCTTGCTAACTGTGCTGTACTTTGTTTGTAATAGTGATTCCCAAGTTACATTGTCGGGTGACAGCAGCCAATACCGTCCCGTTCATTTTCAATGGGGTTGAAGGGTTCACCAGCCCTACGTGCATTACTGAGCATTTGTCGACATTAAAGTTGATCTGTCACGTTGTGCTCCATTCCATGAGGTGGTCAAGGTCTTGTTGGAGCTCGGCTCTTTTTGTGGCAGGATGACATAGTTTAGTAGCATCCGCAAATTTACTGATTTTACTGCGAATGTTCAGATCGAGATCATTGATGTAAATTGAGTACAGAAGCGCTCCAAGCACGCTACCATGTGCAACCCCTGATGATACGTGCGTCCAGGCTCTCGTCTCTCCTTCAAGCTTCACTCGCTGCTGCCGACCCCTAAGCCATGCCCTGATCCATCGTAAATAGTCTCCCTGGATGCCATCATTGCCATGGGATTCCAATTTTTTTCATTAGGTGTTGATGGGAGGACTTTGTCAAAAGCCTTTTGGAAGTCTAAATATACAATGTCTACACCATTTTGTTCATGTTTAATATCTGTAACTTTTGAGAAAAAGTCCAGTAGGTTTGCTAAGCCGCTTCTTCCATTATGAAAACCATACTGAGTGTCTGATATGAGCTGATGCATCCTCAGATGATCAGTGATGCGCTTTTTCAAGAGGCGTTCGATGATTTTGCTGACAACCGATGTAAGACTGATTGATCGATAGTTGCTGGGGCTTTTCCTATCCCCCTTCTTATGTATCGGTATAACGTTAGCTAGTTAGCTCGAGGAACTTCTCTCGATCTTAGAGACCGATTAAAGATTTCGAGCAGTGGCTTCACAATGACTGTAGCCATTTCCCGTAGTACAGGGGGATTAAGATTATCTGGGCCAGTGGATTTGTACACATTTAGGCGGGTTAGCTCTTGAAGGATCTCAATCTCCGTGAAAACACATGTGTGTATGGGAGCAACTTGCATCGTTGCTGGTTCAGGGATATTCGCAACATTTGCAATAGTAAATACAGAGGTGAAATAGTCGTTCAGGAACGTGGTTTTGTCTCTTGGACATTGGTGATTTCACCGTCAGGTCTTTTGAGCCGACCTGTGGTTTCTTTTTTGAGTCTTCTTTCATTTACATGTTTATAGAATGCCTTTGAGTTGCTATTTGCCATATAGGCTACGGAAACTTATTTTTCTCTTTTCGTGGTCCTGACTATTTTCTTTACATTCCGACATGTTCTTATGTGACTGGTCCTGTTCTCCTCTGTTGGATTACGGTTTCAAACTTTGTACCGCACTTGTCGCCTTGCAGTGCAGCAATTGACTGTCTAATTTATTCAGAGGGGATCATTACTGATACGAACTCCTTTATTTGGGATATATCGTTCAGTTGCTCTCAGGATGCTTGTCTTCAAAATATGCGAGCTTTGTTCAACACTGGCGTCTCTCATATGGTTTCGAAGCCAGTTGTTCCTATTTCAGTTGCTGTTCCCTGAAAATTCGCTCGTAGATAGTCTGGTAGCTTGAGACGCTAGTATTAGTGGTGAATTCATGGCCAGTTTTGAGCGTAAGTTCAATCATGTTGTGGTCTCCAAGCCGGTCTAGCATAGCTAGGTCAACAATTTCGTAATCAGGAGTGGACAATACCAGATCTAGAATATTGCTGTATCTCGTGGGGTTCATTAACGTGCTGGGTCAGGTGGTGGTGGCTGGGGAGCTCGAGCAGTTTACTGCCTGGGGCTGGGCTGGGCAAGGTACTCCAATCAATTTGGGGGAGGTTGAAGTCTCCCATTAGAATTGTTCCTTTTGGAGTATTCAGCGCATTTTCGATCTTGTTGTAAAGTGCTGTATCTGTTTCGGCGGTACTGTGAGGGCTCCGGTAGGCGAGCATAATATTTAACCATTGTCGATTGCCGAGACGATCATGAGTAGTGATAAATTCATATTATTTAGTAGCTACAAAACCTTTACATAGGGGATTAAGGTGTTCCTTGATATATATGATTGAACCCCCTCCTCTGCCAGTTTCTGTGGCTCGGTTTATGTTGAACAGTTTATAGTCTTTCAATACAACTTCTGCTTCCAGATTTTTATTTGAAAGGTTGATCCATGTTTCATTGAGTGCAGTAACATCATATGCCAGAGTGGCTGCTATAGCTTGCACTTCATTCATCTTGTTTTTTATGCTTTGAACGTTGCCAAATAAGAATTTGACGCTGGTGTTGGCATTGATTCTCCGAGCCAGGGGTACGTTTGAAGTTTTCGATTGCTGGGAAAAGATTGGGGGCGTAAGATCGGGACAAGTATTGTCAGAAGCGGCTAGAGCATCTGTCTGAAGTTGAGCATTACTAAGAGTTTTGTATTTCGGCTTGGTAGTTGTCAGATTGTTTTACGTCCGCAGCTATCTGGCAGACAACAGGTCGTTTCCCGCCGAGTTGGCCGTACTTCTTGTTATTCTGGTTTGCGGAGGCGCCCAAGATTCATCTTCGGAGTAACGTTCCTAAAACCTGACTTTCGAGTACTGCGGTTCCCTGCATGCGTTGGTGTGCTTGAGGTTCTAGGGATTTGACCATGATTTTTCGCTACCGATATTGGAGGCTGTGTTTTTTCCTTGGAAACGCATTTGGACTCGCGCCTTCAGTATTGGATGAAGCACGGTCGGTTTGGCGGGAGGTGGTAAGTTTTAGTACATCAGTGCCTTCAGACATATTGCGGTTCATCGGTAATAAGGTAGAGACTATGAATGGTATGAGAGATGGAACACCCAGGCGTGCCATCTGCACTGATTCATCAGGAGTTAGAGAAATTTCCTCTTCGTCCGTGGGAAGCGTGCCGGTGATGATTGTATCATCATTTCCCATAGGATTCCCAACCTTTGTCTCACTAGGGGATGAGATCTATAGAATTACATGGGATGGCCGCAGTGACATTGGGAGCCCTTTGCTCCATTGCTGGTAAATCGGCCGAGGGAGCGTGAAAGGGGGGTGGGAGGAGGGGCGAGGCTGCTCAATACTGGGTGATGGTCTTGTGTAGAGGCCACTTTCCAGAGCAGTAGTAGCTGAATCAGCCGCATCGAGCAACAATTGTCCGAGGAATTGGTGTCCAGCGCCATTCAAGTTAACCCCATCAGGTGAAAATAGTCTCCACTTGTCTTCAAACAAGTGAAATAGGTCCATAAATTTTTATTCTTCGCTGCCTCGTTTTTCATTGCCCTGTTCATGTAGCGGATCGTAGAATCTAGGCGATTACCTACCTGCCCTGAGATGGGGCAGAATGCTTGTCAGAGTGGCATGCTTAATTTTCTTTTTGGCAACGGTAATCAACTTTTTAATGAGTCGCACCTGATATTCGGAAAGCATTCGCAGATCATTAGTTCCAATATGGATGATGATGATGATGTGATCCATCATTTTGCACCTGAGGTCCTTCAAGATAACAGTGATGTCAGAAGTGGAAGCTCGAGGTCTGCAGATAAATATTTTCTATCCTTGCAGCTCCTTTTAAAAGCATGATACTGCCCCTTGATTATTTGGTCACCTATAAGAGAGGTGTTTATCGCTCGCTGGTTTGGAGGCTGAACAAAAGTCTCTGACTTCTTGTGATCACGTGACTGTGATGGATCGCGTTGCTGTTTCTCACTTCCAGGTTTAATTTTGGGACGAACCGCTGTTGCTACATTATTGTCACCATCTTCAAGAGCAGCAAACCTATACTGCACTTTTATAGAATTTGTCTGCTGCTCTAAAGGTACGCCACTCAATCTCCTCTGCCGTCTGTTGCTCATGACGGTTTTCCACGTGGAGGGTGATAATCGCAAGTGAGTTTCACTTGTAGCCTTCTCCTCGCTAGGTATTGGTCGTTGCTCCACTTCGGCTCACTCTCGCCGCAACGCTTCGCGATCGCTTCTAAATTTCTCTATCTCAGCCTTAAGGGCTTGTATATGAGAGCAAAATTTAAATGATTCCAGCTACACTCCTTCCTAAAAAAATAACTCTTGTATGAATTCAGAATGGCATTCGCTGCACTGTCTCATTTTGAAGGTTTATACTGCCAGCATGAGAGGATATAAAAGACAAAGAATAGAGAGGAAAAATAGGGGAAATGGATAGTTACTGACACGTATTATTGGGTACTCGGGCCTCGACATCAATATATTACACACTTGCCCTGTCGGTAGGACCGTCACTACAGCTATAGCCCTAGCTTCGATCAAAATCGTGCCTACTAGTTTACATTCAATTAACGAACATTGGTAAGAAGTACTCTTATGTGAAATGGAATCTACCAATACTTCGTAACGCAAAAACATATACTTTATATCACTAAAGAATGGATCTTGACTGCGTTGAGACCATATCTGGGGCTGTATAGAATTGCAATGCCTAAGTATAAAAGCTACTGATTAACATTACTGAACAATGTGCAGTAATCAATAATTTTGCAAAGTTAACACAGTAATAACTTTGTATCCTAATCACACTAAGTTATATTTCTATAATGAGAAGTGCTCATAGGTAGAGAGAAAAAAACATCTACGTCCCGTTAACCAATAGAATAATGCGAGAAGTAATTATAGCCAAGGGAAATACATTTTGTTCAAAACTGCACAGAATTGTTTGGGGATACAAATAGCGTTGCATATCCAGTGAATGCAAAAGAAACTACAGAGCACTCTGAGAGCGCACAGCTCCGCCCAGCAAGGTAACAACAGAAGATTCAGATTGATTTTGAAATCATGATTTTCTTCGTATTAGTATCAGAATCTAATCACTTGTGATTTTTTATAGTATCAGCGGGAGGCACTGATATTTATTAGAAATAAGTAGGGAGCTTAACTGTTCTTTTTAATGAGCTATATATATCCTTGCCTTCGGGGCGTTTGTCTTTCATGCCCACTTTGCTTCCTTCCCAGATCATACTTCTACTGATCTTCTTCAATCAATTCTTCCTCTTCTTTCCGACTTGCTGTTCCCATGGGTGTTGATCCTGTGTTGGAACACTCTCGTGCATGGCTTCCACCCAAGGATGATGATACAGAACAGGTTAACACATTGACCTATGCGGCGGACGTACGATAGACTCAGTTGGAGCGATGATGTCACTAGAGAATATTCGATCGTAGTACAGTCGAAGGGTAGAACTTGTCTTCCATAATTTGGATATGAATTATGACTACCACAGTTAGTTTAGAAGTAGCAATAATCAATGTGATGCTGTTGGCCACATTGTGGTAATATTTAATGATTATTTAGGTTCAGGTATGCACTCGGTTGAGCAGTTTGTTTTTAAAATGTCGACCTAAGCTGTGCCTTCGTTAACAGATCCAGTCCTCCTCTCGTTATCGTAAGAACTACAGCGTCATTGTGAAAAATTATGGATGTATCATTCTTCAGTTTCAACTACATCGTTCCGTAAGACAGTTTAGATGTAGGGAACTGATTAGATTTTTTGCAAGTTAGTTAACACGAGTCGGACGCCACACTTACTGTTATAATTATAACTGTACCGTGAGCAGCGTATAGTAGCTGGTATTTTTTCTGATTTTACCGAGCAATTGTATAGCTTCTGCGTAGTGTGTGTGTGTATATATAGAAGTTTGCTTTATTATTAATTCGCCGGAAGGAAAGAAATTTGTTTCTCTGACGCTTTAATACTTTCTGTACAAATCTTGTTATAAAGTTTTTCTATCTCAGCGTTTAATCATGCGCATCTGAACCAATTTTTGTAGCAGCGGTTTGAAAATATAGAGGATAGCAGATCATTGGTAGAAGATGAAAATAAATCGGAAACGTTGAAGTTGTCACTCATATGATTCCATCTTCATAATGCCATATTACTCTGGATGAAACTCACTTGATTTATTTCACTAAAAGAAGGTAAATTTGACTCTGAAAGTGCTTCTGATACATGCGGCCGTATATGGGTTGAATTCATCAGCTCTTTTACAGGCCTTAGGCTAATCCAACGCTCTTTCAAACTTTCATCCTCCAGAAAGCTGAAACAGTTCGTCGATGTTTTAATACGTATTGCTGTCCAACCGTAAAGACTGTAGGACATACTGAAGACGCAATTGGGATATGAAGAAATGATGAAAAATAGCTATTTATCAACGCGTACAAGCATCTTGTGACGTCACAAGCTTATTACCCGGAGTGTATGACAGCTTGGGCTCTCAGCGTGCGCTAACCTGTTGAGTATCATCATCCTTGTGTTCCACGTGTCTATACATATTATATGTCCCTTCTTTCTTCCTCTGTGATACCTCTGATTCCTCTGTGCGGAAATGGAGACTTAAGCTTCTGAATATAATAATAACCGGATTATTGAATGTCAGCAAGAGTGGCTTGCTAGCTTAAATCCCGCAACCGAAATTTTTAGTTACGTGAACCAAGTCTGCGAAACCAAATCATAGTGCATATCATAAGTAGATAGTTAACGATGTGCAATGGAACAATTACCAAGGTTCATGATGTTACAGAAGGTACTTAACATTACAATCCTGTATGCGCTACAGAGTTCTTGTCTCCTTTATTTCATTGCATCTACAGTTTAAATACTCGTTGAGGCACTCTAAAATTCGACAAATTAAGAAAGATAAGATATCACATATGCACACTAGAAAATACGTACTTTTCAGCATAAATGATAAAAATATTGCACATTACGATCTTTTACACTGATGTATCTGTCCGGCCGCTAGAAAATTAGCTACAATACAAAAATAACTACTGCAGTTGCATCGCACATTCTTTAACTGTTTCGAATTCACCACTCGATATGGGATATAATGAGACTTTGGTTATACTGTTGAGAAGAGGCGCGGTTTGAAAAATGGTAAGCTTTTCTCAACGTAGACACATCTAGGTTTGATAGATAAAAAAATAGAATTTACTACCATGCTTTAGTACAGGTGTGAGTGGAAAATTGAAATTACGAAAATTTAGGATTTTTACCTAAGAGAGACCGAAAAGAGTTTCGCTAGGAGTCTAGGGGCACTCTCAACCTGTTACGGCTTACGTCGATTTATGTCGATCTCCGGTATGGTTTCTTAATGGCTTTGGATCACACTAATTGAGGGTACAGACATTTAATAAGCCCCAAACAACTAACTTGCTTTGAAATTTTGAAAAGAAAAGACCTAAACGAGTTCAGAAACGAACTTTAAACTTTTAGAAATTTCTGGCAATAAACCCGTCCGCCAGGCAAAGTTAGGCTTACCTTAAACTGTCCGTCAACAGGTTCAAACTTGGACAGTAATCAGCGTCTCAGTTTGCATAGCAGTCTCGAGAGTACAAGTTCTACAATGGACCTGTTTACGCTGCATTATTAAAATATATTTCTTAGTTACCCACCCTCAGACGGCTTATAATGTGTATAGGCCATGGGTTCCGTATAATATAGTTAGGTTCGCCCATCTTATGTAAGGGTGCGTTTTGCTTAGGACGTCTGGCGCGTCTGACGCCCAGCGAAATAACGCTTAGCGTTAGACGCTTGTGAACCATTTTGCTTGCAGCGTCATTGACGGCGTCAGTATTGTGCGTCTGCTGCATGGAGAGCATCAAGTGGCGTGATAGTGTCACGGCAGAATCCCAATATTGAGGGCGTGTTCGATTGGGACATGACAATCAATCTAAGCTAAGCCCACTAGACTTAACTTCCCTGAAACTGTAGACAAGTGCCCTGGCTTCGACCCGTTTATTCAAATTTCAGTCGTTGACTCAAAATTTATTACCTGTGAGAATGCTAAGAACTCAATCCTAGTCTGTAAAAATGGAGATTTCATTCACTTCAACATTATCAGATTGCTTCTAACGTCTGCAATAAGATTCAAAGTGACGAAGCCAAAGTTCCTGTCTACAGGTCCGTATCAGCTAAGTCGGGTGGACTTGGATTAGATCGACTGTGACGACCCCATCAAACATTACTAACATTATTAGCGGGACCCGTGGAAATTCCACGGTTAGTTATTGTTCTCACTGTATTAAATGTAGCAATCCTAAGCTAGGCTATTATAGCTCATTTTAATTTGACATATTGCAGCTCTTTTAGCCTAACCTACCCCATAAATAACTCCCGTGACGAAGTGCGTCTAACCTCGAGGCTGCTCACGTGAACGTTTCTCCCTACCCTTCCGATTACGCTGCCGGGGATGCAGCTTCGACTTGTCTAATATTTTTGTGTCCAAAAACTGCATAAGCGCCGAACCGCCGTGGCAGCTATTCTGTTACAGCGAGGGCCCGTTGCTCAGTATCGAATCTCTCTCCTGATTTCTACTGAGTTTCAATTCTCATTGGTTCATGTTTGAAATCGGTATGTGTTCATAGATTAAGCCTCTATCATGCGCACAGAAACATCTGTTCCAAGAACGTGAAGCGCTTACGTATTCCGATTCGTTTGAAACAGGCCTAACGTAGTTCTACCAGAAAAGAATTCGCCCTTGTACAACATGATAGCGACATAAGGACGAAAAAAAAAAAAAACGGCAGTCTCACTCTGCGGAGGTACTTCATTCAGTGCTCTTCATCTTCGCTGAGTTGTGTTTCTCATTGTCTGAAAATAATATTATTTAACTTTTTACATTTTGAACAATGCTGTTTTTCATTGGTGTATCTGATGATTTCAGTTGCATAGCGTGACAAGTGGCTGTTCCATATAGTATCCCATCATTTTTCTGTTTTTTTCTATGCGATAACTTCGCCACAAAATACACCAGACTCAGCCCATTTTTTCTATAACGGATTCTTGCTGCTGAACTCTCTTTTCTGTCAGTTTACTTGATTTTTTTTAAACATCATACTTTCACTTTTAAAATGGTTTAGAATGAAGCAGTCCAGAACATCTCGCTTTGCGCCTTATCTAACCTACGAATTTTCTCATAAATGGATCGTCATGAAACACCAGCAATGTGGATATTGTATGATTTGGAAATACCTACGTATGTATGATGCGTGTAAAATGAACTTCATGTCTTTACTTCGAAACTGACTGAAAATTTCTTCAAGAGCAGGCAAAGAAGAAAACAGCTCTGGTTGAACTTCCTTCCAGCGAAGATCAGAGCTTCGTATAAGTTGAATTTCCCCACATCTTATATTGAAAAGTGTAACGTGCACACACATGGACGGACTTATAATTATAATATAGATTATTATTATTATCATCCCCATTTCATGACTGAAATACGTTAACAGGTTAACTCATCGCTTGACCATTTTGAGACGGTTCTGCGCATCTACTCGTGTGACGTCACGTGGAGAGAATATCGTCGGTGTTGCACAAGTATCAATAGTGTTCCTTATTCATTTATACCAAGATTTCCGTTACCATGGGCTGATAATTGATGTTCGGCTATTTTGAACACGGAAAAAATAACTTGGTGAACCTTCTTCTTTTTCCTAAAGCTCCGCAGTAGTGAAAAAAGTGGGTTTTGGCAGCAAAAGAGTATACCAAGTTTTCGCTCTCACCGGTAACATCTGCTGTGCTTCAAACATTTTTTTGCCCCTGTAAAATGATTAACTACTAAGTAGTAATTATGAGTAATTCAGTTTTCCCTCCAAATTTTTCCATGTAACCACAGAAAGCGCCAATTTTTTTTAAAGAAGTGATGAAACTTGAAACGAAATCTTTCTCGTTAAACTTTGAACGCTAGTCTAGCTTAGTTACCCTAATAATTACGATTTTTTCAGCAAAGTCGAAAGAAAATGCTATGTCGACGGGTAAACTGTTTAATCATATGAAATACCGCCTTCGGATGTCTAATATATGAAGGTTGAACTAGTAAAAAAGCACCCCTCCGTTTGACCATTTGTAATATTTTGACGAGAAAAGCTCTTTAAAATACAAATTTCACAAATAAAGTTTATAAATTTGGAATTAAATTACTTCTAGGGCGATTAAAACTGCCCCGATTATACGTATGCTACTGTAGTTTTTTTTCCTGTAAGCCAAGTTCTTCCGCGGGAATTTTTCATGGCGCAATTTTTCATGGCGCAAGAAGAAAATAGTGTCCCTAGTTTAAACAGTGAATTTAGCGAACAAGAAAATGAAAGTGCAAATGGTGATAACTTAGACTATAATTGCTCTGTGTGTCGATCTGTGAAGCCTAGCAAAACAGTAAGGTGCTCACTGT
>LQNS02000155.1:9150525-9162790 GCA_001587735.2 Parhyale hawaiensis
TCCAGCGTGCTAGTCGTGTCGCGTCCGTCGGAAGCTGAGGTGATGTTACCCTCTCGCCTGTGCAGCCTTGCCCTCGATCTCTCTCTTGCTGTGCCCTCTAACTCTACGACTCTTCTATACTCTGAACAAATGCTACTTTCGAACGCAGTGTCCACTGAAACAATCTCGCACTGCTCTCATCTTCATGTAGTGTATATATATATATCAGTGTCTTGATACTTCGATCTGACTAATCTCATCGTACTTAGAAGAAAAAAGAGATGAGAGGTTTTATAATGAACAAACCGGAACTTGTATTTAAGTATATTGAAAAAAGAAATACAATAAGCATTTCTTTAACTTGGTTATGTTGCTGAGACATGTTGATGTAGCACTCGTTACCTAGTCGTAGTTGAAAATATGTTTGATGTTATTTTCAGTGACACTCTCCTGGGGAAACTGGTGTTAATAATCGCACAGTTTGTACTATTCGTGCCATTGTCAAGATATTCTTGAAGTTGTGGTTCTGGGACATGATTAAGCACGCATGTACTCGGGAAATTAAACATATCCCGATGTTACGTAACCGGTACTAAGGTAAATAAATCCACCCTGACAGGCTTTTCAGCCGCCCCAGAACCTAAAGCTGTCAAACAGTTCTTGGACCGCCCAAAAATTTTGTAAGGGGAGAAGAACTGCGTAAATATTAGTAAAAATTCGAGTTTAGCAAAATCTGTAGCTGTTAGCATGTAAAATCTTATCTGCATTGCAACAAATGTTGGCTTTAGAAAATTTAGCTTACTCTGCTTTCAAAGTTATTAGTTTTGGAATGTTGATTGTGGGATTTCGTTTATCTTCTGCACCTTCTGCTGAGAAAATTGAACATTTGTTTCAACATTTCATAGTGGTTCCATTTTATCACGACAGTAACGCCACAGTAACATTACTGTACACTTGCATCCACTTGCCTAGCATTTGCAGAGTTCATTGAACGATCAACAGCATTGTTCATCTCGCTTCAGGTAGCGAATATTGCATTGTGTATTAGAGATTATTGAGAGGGGAGCCGGAGTTGAGCTGTTTTGCCGCCGTCGTCCCTTGCACGCATCATATTATTATACTGGGTCCGGGCATGGAGTTCAATAATTACCTTTATTTACGTTACTCCACCTGAGTAGGACTCGAGAAAAATCAACCCTTGCATGACTGGTAACGCACCAGTATCAAAAGGCTTGTTCCTTAAAAATTGGTTCTGGTAATAAAAATAATATTGATAATATTGATAAAAGATAACAAAAATAGTAATACTAACAAGCATAATAATCCCGCTTTATAACAGTACACTGTAAATTGAAAGTAGTACACTCTAAATAAGTTGCCTGCTTACTTGATTGACTGGCTGGTTGGTACCGCTGTCCCGAGATGATGTATTAGGTAAAAGGAAATTTATCAGTTGAACAGCATTAAAGCCGTTACCTTGACAAATTTTTAAAATCTAAATGCTGAAGACGGCTGAGGGGTTGCTACGTGGCAGCGAATAAATACTATGTTGCACTTCCTTCCTACTAGAAAATATTTCTTTCTGAGGTCACAATTCGCGAATTGAGTAGAAGATTAGTAGAGGTAAAAGGAAAAGTGGTCCCGAGAATAGCATAGCGAAAACGAGTAAAGAACACCGGGATCTCGTTGGAATAAGTATTCTCTGCTGACACTTGCTGATGGCTCTTACCATTGGTAATAATATGGCGCATGCACACTAACGCAAAAATTACCCAGTCATTCAACTATTCATTCCGGCTTTCACGTTGCTGTGACTAAAACCTTGCGGCTTTGGATGTCCCGGTAATATTACGCGTCAGTGCGACTTTGAGCTAACTGAGAAATTGGAGGTATACGCACAGCTTGACCATTGCCGCTGGCCATAGGGTACTAGCTGCAAGAAACGGTGTATATTTTAGATATTTATCTTAGTCGTAGAGCCCTGTGCAAGCCGAAGCCTTGTTCGCGGCGACGTAATCGCATGTGGAATTGTGAGGAGGTACAACTTTCGCATTAGTGTTCACCTGCCAATAGTAATAGTAATGATAACTGTAATTATAGTCATTATAATAATGATCATCAAAGCACTATGATAAATACTAATACGTGGTATTTTAATTTTTCTATTCATTTCTATTCATTTCAGGTTAAATGAAATAGCTGGCAGTAGACAGACCAGCCTAGTGTACAGGACTGGGTCAGTGTCTCGGAAATGGTCCGATCGGTACAGTGCCTGAAGAAATTATTAGGCGCAGCCTTGTTATATTTTGTACCTACTCCATAAATTTAGGGCATATCTGGTTTGAAAACTTTATTTCAAGTACTTAAAATTTACAGTTTATCATAATTTAAGCTTTCGGTGGAGAAAGTCTGAAAGTTGCAGAATAAACACCAAGAATATCAGGCTGAGTCCAGCAGTTTGTTCCGGGACTGTAACGGTCGGACCAACTAGGTGACGTACACGTCGTACAGATCCAGGCCGGTACGTTAGGAAGCCTTATCCGTACACAGTAACGTCAAAGTCGCCCTGCTATTCAACTGCCCGCGTTGGCGGTCACGTTGCTACGACTACAACTTACGACTTTTAAACGTCGAGCTATAAAAACAATGCGTACCTGAAACTTAAGTTTTAGACTAACTAAGATTTATAAATATAGTTATAAAAGCCCGTAGTGGCAGGATGTTACAGTGCTACACATGCTTGCACTGGCACCCGAGACTGTCTCTCCATCAGACAGGTGAATTCCTCCGGGTAGTTGCTTTGCAGCGTCAGTGTTTCTCGCGTTCACTCGCCAGTACCGGTGTATTGACCCTAATCGGAAATGTGGACGGTTATGGGTCGCAGTTATCACCTGAGTCTTCGGGCTCTTACTCCTATCTCTGACCTTCTGTTGTCGAATGCAGCCGTGCACCCCCAGCGGGCACGTATATGCAGTACGAACTAGTGCATGCGGATTTAGTGAATGTTCCATTTGGGTTGTGGGCTCACGGAAATTTTTACCTCTACGTAAACAAGTTTCATTAATTTCTATCAATTTTTTAGTCATGATATGATTGCATGAGCATGACTAATGCATGACTTTCTCTAAAGAAATTGTTTTCTCTAAAGCTCTGTATATTTTGGAATTATAATGGATTAATACCGTCTGGGATGTCCACTATTAACTCCAAGCGAAAGTTTTTTTTTTTTTCTTATGTTGTCGCAGTGAAATATCCTAAAGTGTTTTTTCAAGTTTCTCTTTGTTTGCAATGAAGAACTATAAATAGAGTAGCATATGCTACGAAAGTAACCTCCTAATTCAATCCATCTCAGGTGGATATGCACTGCAGGCATTCTGGATCTTCTCTTCCATAGAAGTCTCTATAGTAACCACAGGGTGAAACTCCTCAGGAGGCATAATAGGATGGGCAAATATTCCATAGCTTAATACGGTTCGCCCATCCTATGTCATGGAGAGTAGAGTAGGTACCATCCGCTAGAGAACGTATAAGTTATCTTGGCCTTAGCCTGGCCTTCTGGACGTCTACATTTCCGCCCAGTTGGCCACCTATAGCATTACCGTACTCTTACTGATTATGCTTTCTTCTATTCTTCCTCTTCTTGGCCGAATTACTGTTGCCGTTTGTACCAACATACTACACATTCCTTCTTTTTTTTGAAACCACGTAGTTCTGTTTAGCTAGGCTGAAGCAACGTGTTCTCTCACTCATGCACATATCTAGCAGCATACGTTGCGTTAATTACCTATACAAAATTGCGCTGTCAATGTCGTACATCATGGACGACATTCTTTCCATTTTATCGACTTGGAACATTTTTTAATCTTCGTATGCATGATACGGGCCCCAGGGCATCATAATTGCGGAACAAGTCTCTTGTTCCGTAAAATTTCCACAGGCTAGGTAGGGGAAAATTAGGACGATACGGGTCTGAGATACCACTGAAGAACCCTATTTTTGTTCAGTGGAATTTCCACAGGTCCCAGCTAGTACGGTGCCCCTGTAGACATTGATAAGAGTATAGTGCTATTCTTACTGCCCATGAAAGATCAGTTTGAACTCTACTGCTGTAATTGAGTTAGCCCATTACAGGTTAATAGTCATCGACAAGTGTTGAGTTAGGCCTACTAAATTACAGAATCCGAATCGATAGCTAATACTTTGTGAACTATTACTCACTGGGCAGCTGGACATTCCCCTGGCAGAATTCAGGGCGGCTCCCAGGAGCTAAAATGGAAAATCAGCATGGGGGGCTAGAAATTCTACTAGGGTCAGTATTTATCCAGCATGCTGCGCCAGCCCCACTGGAGCTGTGCAGTCTCGAGTGATTTATTGTGCTATGAAGCAATATGAAACCTTGGCTTTTGAGCTGTAGAGTATCTCGTATCGTACAAGAAATTACGCTTTTGGTAATTAAGACTTGTTACTCACCGATTTAATGCTGTCTCCTAGATTTTCCGTATTTGACTTACTAGTCATACACATTCATATGGAGTCATAATAACTTCCGATATAATGTACAGTATAATAAAGACCGATGAGTATTTATCTGTTTGGTTATCGGTTTATCCTTTATCTGTATCTTAATTAGGGACAGTTGAAGTTAAAAAATGAATATATCGCAGGCTTAGTCTGATTCGTGCGAGTATTACCTTCTCCATACATCGAATCTATGGCAAAGTATCGGGCGGCCTCAAGTCTAAATGCACTTCTTGCATTGCCGAAGTTGAAATCNGGACAGTTGAAGTTAAAAAATGAATATATCGCAGGCTTAGTCTGATTCGTGCGAGTATTACCTTCTCCATACATCGAATCTATGGCAAAGTATCGGGCGGCCTCAAGTCTAAATGCACTTCTTGCATTGCCGAAGTTGAAATCTCAGCATTGAAGGTATCGGAAGCTTCCATTGGCGCTCTCATGCATCTTGATTCGTATAGTTTCTTTCCACAGATGATTTTGTTGCATCAGCTATTCTTCCAACTTTGATGCAATTGTCCAAGAAACATCTTTTAATAATCAAAAGACTATCGGACAAATATGGCACACTAGGGTATCTATGATACCAAGTCGAATAAATTCTTTTCAAAGTTGTTGAACTGACTGCAAAAGTAATGAATTATTTTCATGTCACATAAGAAGAGTGTTGGTGCTCGGTAATTAGGGTAATTAGGATGCCGTGAACCCTCATCTGGATGATCTTTAAATGTTGGCAATTGTATGAAGGAATGCATGGTTAATGAAGGAGGATCAACACAAATTATTCGCTGTCATTTTATGACAGCGCGGGCACACTAGTACAAGTTATAATTCATTATTTTTAGTGTTATAATCGGATTGCAGGATCTCCTTATGACCAGAGCAGTTCAGTTGTGACGAATCATCAGTCAAACGCGATGAATCGAGAGCCAATTTTTTTCAAATACACCACAATTTGTAAGACTTCCTACTGACTGCTGGAAACACTGCCAGACTTTCCAGTGAGGGGATTAAAATGCAAGATTTTTCTTAGAAAGTAAATAAATATCGGTGTCTTTGGTAGGGTCAAAGTCTTCTTTTGGCACTTGAGGCAAAAGTTATAACCTCTCGAAGCGATTCTTTACGTTTGTCGTAATTCTTCCGCAGCCAAGCATATTCGTACAGAGCCGCGATGCTCTCCAAATCCCATCTTTAAGAGTCAAATCCCCTGAAATTTATGGGAGCTTAAATAAAAATTGCAGCGGAAATGGCTTAGGAGGTGCGAGCCTCCCTAAGGTTATGACGCTCTATTTCCTAAAGCCTATTAAGGACATCTTTTATTCGCTCGCTTTCATTGATATAATCGAAGTTGATTTGCTTTAGCTTGTCTGGAATTTTAGTCCTGAGCGTTCGCTTCGCCACTTTGAATCTCAGTTTTGGTGGAAACCGTTTGCTCCACTGTGACCGACGCTCGTAACCCGTTCCAGAGTGGCTGATCCAAAGGTCACGAAAGAAGTAATTTCCGGACAAGTTGGCGCTATGCAGCTTAGAGTATCTCGATCCGTGGACGTGACTATATTAGGTCAATAAGTATGATTGTTTAATGATCAGTGAGCCGTAGACAGCACTATTCTGACATTTAGATACTTCTAGTGGACAAATCTGGGATAAAATATCTTCTAATATTAACATAACAGCCTCAAACACCATTAAATAACCTGTTAATTTATTCCCAAAGAAGCAAACATACACTTTCATCAGCATTGGCCCCTACGGGTTAGAAAAGCATATTCTTTCTCTTTGAATGACTTCGTAATATAGTTCATCCTTAGTCAGGATATGAAAACATCTTCTTTTCGTGTCCACTGTGTGTGTTTGCTTCCATCTTCATGCTGCTCGTACTGCTGCTGTGCTTGTCTGGCCCGCAGTGTACTAAACATTCCCTCTTTTATCCAGTCGGTAATGCTTGGCCAGTGGCCCGTGTGGGCGCTCAAGTGGGGGTAATGCAAACTTCCTTGTCAGGATATTTGTATCTTTTTCATGAAGCTGGAAGGGTAAATTCAGACGCTAAAATGCTGGAAGGCGCGTATAGAAGTGTAGTAATTTGAGTCGCCATCGTCTAGTTACAAATATCGTGGCAGGGAACCGCGCGCATCCCCACTTGAATAGCCGAGGTGGACACGGCTCCTGCATTCTGCGCTTCCCTCAGTTTCCGCTGCCGTAGCACTTCTGTCGCTGGGTACTCACCTTAATTATCTTCTCTATCCATTGACCCCTTCCCAGCTTTTTCAAGACCACAGAGCTGGAAAAGCATGTAAAAGTCGCGCCCTTCAATGAAGCGCCTGCCTTGAGAAGATGCTTACGGTAGGCACTGCCAAAATCCACGCCAGTATATGAATATATGAAAAATATTGAATTTACTGTATCATAATCATAGTAAACATCAGAGTTATGTTGGATTATAGTCTTGTTTTATCATAGAAAAAAATGCAACTACTGGCATACTATATTCAGGATACTCACTGCCTACACTACTCGGTATGTGCCTGTCTCTCTGCACCTACACGGCTGCAGCCCCTGCAGGGGATGAGGCGTAAGACCAAGGTTTCTTAAGTACTGTGCAAGCCTGTCTCTGTGTCTCTAAATGGTCCGATCACGTAAAGTCCCAGGACAAATTATTAGATGCAGCGTGATAGTTTTGGTACCTTCTCTGCATACTTCGGGTAGAAAACTTTATTTCAATTACTTGCAGGTTACAAATAACCAAAGTTTGAGTTTTTTGTTCAGATGAGAGCGAAATATACAGAGGAGGCATCAGAAACATCAGGCTACATCTAATAATTTGTCCAGGGAGTGTACCGATCGGACCAACTTCGTGACGTATACAGACCCAGGCCTGTACTTCAGGAGACTTTGGTACAGCCCACGATCCCGTACCTTTTGAACCTTCCTTGATGAACGACAAGACTGGGCCCAACACGGGTCAGAAGGCCTGACACTAAATCTACCCGTCTGCCGTTGCTTTCCTATTAAGTTCAATGTAATTAACCTAGCCGGTTGGTTACCGGAAATAACGGAAACTTAACTCCTGTTTTATGTTACCCCTGTTCGCGGAACCTCTCGATGGTGGAGCTGAGCGTAGAGAGAGAGAGCACTGAATGTGCCACCCTATAGCTGTTTCGATGATTTGAATACGCATTACGGTTACTTCCTTTACTAATCAAAGATCGGTTTCGATTTCCCGTTTCTACTATTATTTTAAAGCTAAGCTTCACTTTTCGTATTAATTGCACTTGATCAATGTCCGGTTTAGCAACAACGGAAATTTTCATGATTTTGTTAACTTAAGTAATATGAGACATTTTAAGATTTTTCACGAATGAAGTTTCCATCGCAAACGCTTACATGTCGAGACATTTGACTTTGAAGTTCCTATTATTCTCCTACGGGAGAAAATAACCACACTCGCACAGTGAAATGGAAAACATCTTTTTGTAAGTTTTTGGTTTAGGTAAGGTTAGGTTAAGTCAGGTAAGGTTAGGTGAGGTACGTTAGGCAAGGTGAAGTTACGTTAGGTAAAGTTAGGCAAGGTTAGGTAAGGGGAGCTTCCTATGGGGTCGCCCGTTATTTTTTTTTTTTCCATAGAAAACAATGGAAACTTCAAAGTCAAATATCTCGAAAACTAAGCATTTGCAACGCAAACGTCACTTATGAAAAAGTCTTGCAATGCCTCATATTACCTGAATAAGTCAACAAAAATATGAAAATCTCCGTTGTAGCTAAACCTGACATTGTTTGCACTTTTTGTGACATCGGAAAAATGTTGGGTACCTTAAAATTTTTTTCTTCAGTATTAGATAGGGGGAAAAATATCTCTTGAGCAAATCGCATTTTTCCGTTGCCGACTTTAGGCCGCCAGCGTCAGACCTAAGAGTCAAATGCTGTTGCGGTCTATGACTCGGCCCTCTATTAGCTATTACCATTACGTCAGAAGCATAGAGATATCTAAGGAAGAAAAGAAGATAATTGATGGAATAAACTCAGCCAAAGAGTTGGTGTTGCAAGCACAATTGCTGCTGATTCGTGGAGCTCGGGGGCGTTAAGTGAGTTGAGGCATGAAAGAAAATGAATTGCGGTGGCGTAGAATCTTCGGCCGACAATCTTCGGGGGAGCAGGAGGAAGTCGAGTATAAATGTTCACTATGAAGTACGGAAAGTACTGCTGCATGAGAGGAGTTCTTCGATCTTTATGCTTGAGTTTCTGGCCGTTGTTTCGCAGGCGATCATTAACGTCGGCATGTCGTTAAAGACATTCAAATAGTTGAATGTTTCTATTAGTCGCCCCTGAGTCGTCTTTGTTCAAGTGAGATGCGTCCCACCTCCCATAGGCTACAGTTGTATGGCTTGTTTCGCGACTATGGCTCGTTTCCCGCTCTGCGCTGAATTCTTTCCATTTTATCGATGTATTTGTACTGGAGTGGCGACCTGAATTGGACAGTCCTGAGAATGACACTAGTAAGATGCAGAAACATCGATATAATTTCAAATTCCTTCGTTACTAGAGCAGTGACCTGTTTTGATTAGGAATAAAGTTATTGTGAAGCTAAAAGCTCATGTATATGTAAACTTTTACGAGCCGCCACACTATGACAACAAAAATGCATTAACGGAAACGCTGAGCAGCACATGTTAACACTGCAGAGGAACACGTAGCATGTGCCTAAGAATTCTTCGAATTAAGTGGCTCTCAAAACAAAGGGCTCCTAGAGCGGAAAATCCTAAGATTCGAGAAACAGAGACTATACAGTGCCATCTGTCGTCAGTTGTAGCAATAAACGTCGTCGTAGTGGGAAACCAGCAAAAAGATGTAGTATACCTTTAATTGGTTGCATATTCAACAGTACATCTTTACGATTTGCATAGTGTTAGCCTCTACCGGTGTAGAGGGAAACAAACATGCTGTAGGACTCGTCATCTCGAAACTGGGACTCCTCCCTACACAGAGACGATATCCCTGCCTACGTTTTAGGAGTGACATTTTAGTACATCACGTATAGACAGATTTAGAATCTACATGAGCAGCATCCAAAAGAGCCACATTATATTGAGGGCGTTCTCTCATCCGACTACCAGCAACATATCTAGAACTTTAATATTCAGAGCCGCGGGGCCGAACTGCGACAGAAACTTGGCGACTCTTTCTAAAAAAGTAAAAATGTAAATGTAAATCGGATGTTTCCCTTCATATTTAGCTAAAACGGAACAGCAAAGTGTAGAGAAACAGTCATGTTGATGAAGCTAACGCCGAATATTTCCAAGCAGTGTCTTGTCAACCCTGAAGTTAATTTACTTTCAAAGGCAACGTACTTATTTTAGGATTATATTAGCATTGGGATTAGAACATGCAATTTGAAATGTTTCCATTGAAAGAGTTTGCCATTATATTTATTTTTAGAAGGAATAGTTTCGACTCAAAAAAAAAAAAGGAGTTCAAATGTTCGGAGCAAAAAGGAACCACGGTCCACTATGCCAAGCACGTTATGTATAAGTGCGCTCTCGGTTCTGACATTCCTGAGAAGATGATTTTCAAGCTCCCGATAAAGGGGTAAGCACGAGTCAATGGCTAATCTCTGCAAAGTTGCAGGAAATAAATCTTATTCTCTTTTCATTAATTTTCTATTTGAGTGTGAACTAGCAGTGTATAGTGCTACTATCTGCTAGTGTTGGCTGACTGTTTTCCCCTATTTTCCCTGTGTATGGCCTCCTTTTATGAGACTGGGTCCCTTAGTCTGCGTTGTAACATTATTTACTATGTAATTTTATGGGTATTTGTGAACCTGCTGTGTGTCAAGAAAGGTTGTTGTTTTTATTACCTCCGCCTAGGAGGCTATATTTTTATCGAGTTTGTCTCTTTGTTTGTCTGTCACCAATATAACTCGAAAAGTTATGAACGGATATTTACGAAGTTTACAGGGTTTGTTAGACATGTTAGGAGGAACAAATTGTTACCTTTTAGTGAAGAGCCGTTCAACCGTTTGTTTGTCTATTTCTTTTTCTTAGTACCATAGCTCAAAAAGTTACTGACAAATTTTTATGAAATTTACATGTGCTGTTTGGTATATTATGAAGAGTATAAGTGGCCAAATTATGTGATCTCTTTTGTCGTTTGTTTGCCTCTATGTTTGATTTTGAATTTGTTGGCACTATAACTCAAACAGATATGAACGGATCTTTATGAAATTTACCGGATTTTTAGAAATATTAAGAGGCACTTGAGGTCAAATTTTGGTGATGATCGGTTTGTCCGTGGTGTGTTTGACTAATTTTTGTCAGAATGTTTATCAGCTATATAACTCAAAACACTAGGAACAGATCTTTATTAAATTTATAGAAATTATTAGAAATGTTGAAAGGCACAAATGACCAAATTTTAGTGATGATCGGTCGGTCCGTTTGTGGGTTTACTAGTGTTTGTCAAAATATTTGTCAGAACATTTCTCAAAAAGTTAAGGACATATATTCAAGAATATTACAGCAGCTGCCATTACTGTCGAAAGGCACTAATGACCAGATTTTTGTACTGATGAAAAGGAAATGCTAGTTTCACAACCAATTTGAATTTTTCGTTAACGTTGCCTTGCTAGGCGGGGTTATGCGCTCTCAGAGTGCTCTAGTGATTATTTGTGGCCTTGAAGACCAGGACTTGATGGAATTGGAAGATGAGGCGATGGAGGATGAATTAAGTAGGTAAATAGTCGGAGGTGATATAATGCCTGGTTTTACCTATATAAAACTACAGTCTAAAAGAACAACTGATTAAATTTAGAACTAGAACAGCAGTTACGTAAGGAATTCTATATAGTTTCTTTTCATTATAAAGGCGGTAGGGTCTGTGTTCTTGAACCGGCCGACTATCCTCCACAATAAGAGCCATGCCTGGCTCAGATGACGTGAACATTCACCGAATCATGGCGGCAACATACGGCCTGCCGCACAGCACAAATTTCGCGACAAGAGTCTGACAGTCAGCGAGCCCAGAACAGACATCGCTCACGAGGCGGACACACACACACACACACAGCTCCAAATTATCACTAATGCAGCCCAGCTGCTGCTTCACTTTAGCAGGCTTTAATGATAAGAAAGTACAAGTTCTACCCAAGTTGGACTGTGCTGCAGCCTGCAAGGAATTCATCGCTGATAGAGTAATAGAGTAGTTACAAATGTAAGTGGGTGTCCTCTAGTTGTCTAAAAGTAATATTGAACTTGTGCTGCTCTACACAATGCTTCACATTACTGTTTTGCGTGGCAGGGAACCCATAGGCTACCTTAGCCTTGTTTGGGATTTTGAGATGTCTATAATTCGTGCTCACTCTGCTTCCTTCCATATTCATCTGCTTACTGATGATGCTTTGTTTTGCTCTTCCTCTTCTTTTCCGACTTGTTCCCAAGCGCGTTGGATCTCTGTGAGAACATCCTCGTGCGCGGGTTCTACGTTTCTATCGACATACTACATATCTTTTCCTTTTCTTCTTCTGAAACACCATAGTTGTGCCCAGGTAAGTAAGGCTGGCTGAGAGATACTTATTTTAGCTACATTTTTTTCTAACCCCGCGTCTTCAAGTGCCTTTGAATATTTTAGGTTAATAATTACTAGGCCCGTGTCTTTCAATCTATATATTAATACGCTAGTACCTACCTACCTACGTACCTACCTTTTGTGTCACGCTCTTCATCATTAATAGATAGAAGGAAATTCGAGCTTTATTCAGTTCGAGAAGCTCTCGTATCTG
>LQNS02000155.1:9186726-9199923 GCA_001587735.2 Parhyale hawaiensis
TCAGAACGGTTCTAAACTACCATTTAGACGCCCCAGAGTTGGGCGCTGTCGCGGGTCTGGTGCTACCGACAGAAGGTGTTCTGTCGGAGCGAGCCACTGAGAATAGTTGCACTGGAGGTAACTAGATTGTGAGGTGTCTTCGGTCCCAGGCCATGCAGAGGCCCTGCCCACAGCGATACCTCCATTTACCAGCACCAATTTGGAATTCTTGAGACCACATGCAGCTTAGCGTGATTCTTCAAACCCCCAGTTTATAGTTTTTTACTAAAAATATAGTAC
The DNA here is from genome assembly GCA_001587735.2 of Parhyale hawaiensis. NCBI lineage: Eukaryota > Metazoa > Arthropoda > Malacostraca > Amphipoda > Hyalidae > Parhyale > Parhyale hawaiensis. The sequence goes on from LQNS02000155.1 coordinate 9,187,006, forward strand.
ATATTTTTCAGCTGAAGCTGTAAAGGTTCTGCCAAACTATATTTACTTTTTAAGTTTTATAAACGTATATAGCCTATAAATATAGAATATTAAGTTGGAATGTTCTTAAAGCATAAAAACGATAGCCCTCACACAAATGCACAAATTTCAGCACTACACAAATTTCTCTACAAAGCTCTGCAGGTTGCATCATCTACATTCCAACACAAAATAACCACCGTCAACAAAAGCCGAACACTGTGCTACCAGGCAGGAGCGGCGGGCAGCTTTTGTACACAAAGGGTATAGGCGGAGCCGTCGCCAATGCAACTCCCGCTTTCGCTTCACTACCAGTGGGCTGTAAGGATGCGTTCGCAAGAGCAGAGTTTGTTAGCAAAAGAAGTAATTTCGTCATTTAATTTTTTTGGCATATTTATGCGAAATGAGACACAGCGAACGATCGCCAGAAGGGGGTGGGGCGGTGCCGAGGGTACGCCAAATGAACAACAATTTTTATCGATGATGGAGCGGGTAATTGAGAAACCCTTAATATGAAAGGTTCCCGGTAATGAACGCGCTCTGAAAAGAATTACGAAATGAGTTCGGCTGGAGATACGCTCATTGATTAGGAGTTCTTGTCCGCGCAGGGTTGTCATTAATACCCCATCTATTGATTTCACTTTCAGGTGTATCGTTCGATGTATTGTGGAACGAAATTACTTACATTCGGAACACACTTATTAACTGTGAGCTGTATCCGATGCTTGCATTGCTGTAGTGTTCTTTTTTTGTGTTTAAAATTAATGAGTAATAGTTTATATTTTTATATTTTGAGTTGCCGAATCACGAAACGAGTTCCTTATAGTATTTTTCTGAGTTTCTAAATTATAAAATGAGTTTTGATGCAATACACTAATTAGCGAATCATAGACCGCAACAGTACTTGACTCTTAGGTCTGACGCTTGCGACCAAAAGTCGGCAACGGAAAAATGGGATTTTCTATTTATTAATATATATTTTGTTTAACCTCCGTAGCCGCAACTCAGGCGTTTCAACAGAGAACCTACTTGTGCAGTATTCAAATACAGCATATTGGGTAGCCATGGTGGCCACGTGCGCTACTACGGGCAATGAAACAAAGCGCAAAGTATAGTAGGAGACACTCAAGTGGTCGGCCCCTTTTGTGTCCTTCCACACGAGAGAGACTTAGAGTTGTCCCGCGTACCAGGCCGGCTATCTCGAGCGACAGCCCACCTCACGGGACAGGAAGAGGAAAATAGAGAACCTACCTAACTTTACAAAACTAACCTCGTCAGCAGGAACTGGGGTCAGATGCTACATCCCTTAGAAGAAGGCACTCGGAACCCTTGGGTGCGTGATGCCCAAACATATTGTGGCAGAGAAAGCGCCTGCCAGAATATGCCCCTAAGGGCACGGGATTTTCTCAAGAGCTAGTCTTTTCCCCCTATCTAATACTGAAGAAAAAATTCCAAGGTACCCAACGTTTCTCTTGAGTATAAGGTATCTTGGATACGTCGGGGATGCACTTGGCGCTTGCCTGCCTGACCGTGTCCGGACATGTTCATAATAGCTCTTGAGAAAATCCCATTTTTCCCCATTTTGGCCGCCAGCGTCAGAGGCCACTTTGGATCTAAGAGTCAAGTACTGTTGCGGTCAATGAGTGAATTATACGTAACTTCACTCCTGAGCATATTTAGCTTGAACCCTTTTCCTTAGGAAAATATGCTCGGGCTAACATAGAGTACGTATCACGCTTTATTGCAGGTTGATTTTTTAAAAAACAAGTTAAGTTTAGAGACACAATTCCAAAGTGATATTCAATACAAGGAAGGTTTCCACTAAAGTCAGTGTAGTGATGCATCTTCTAGGCGATTGATGCAGTAAACGCCGAGTTATGTGACTTCATATATTTTGAGCCAATATCTAAAGTGCCACGTTTTGTTGCAGGTGTGACAAGATGCCGCGTCAACGACGTTTGACAAATGCGGAGAAGGAGCGGATTGCTCAAGGGCTTACAGATGGTCTTTACGTGGTGGAATTAGCCAGAAAACTTAATGGGACACACGGACATTGAAATCCTACGTGAAGATCCGTCGTCTAGGTCAAGAAAGACAATGGCAAGCGCAGGACGATAACCAAACGAGATATGCGGAGAATACGTAGGCAGGTTGTTCGAAATCCCTAAGCAACCATGGTTGCACAGGGAAGCACTTCAGTGCTGCCTTATTTGAAGGTACTGGGATTGGACCTGTATCAAAAAGTTTAGAGTGTAGTGTTCTCAAAGGGAAGGCCAGAAATGTGAAACCCATCCCCAGACCCCTCCTGAACAGGTTCCATAAAGAAAAAGGCACCGCATGTGCAAAGAAATGCGTGAACACCGACTTTTGCAATGTCCTTTTCATGGATGAGGCTCGTGCTACGTTGGATGGATTCGCTTGATGGGCTAAGCTTTGGCTCCCTTATGGAGAACCTCGTCCTACTCGACTTCAGCGTCAGTAGGGTGGGGATGGGGTAATGTTCGGGACAGAGATCATCGGTGGCGAGAATGTAGTACTATTTAGAGTGGCTGAGGGTGTTAAAATCACCAGCAAGACCTTCTGTCGGTTTTTGGAAGAGCATTTGTGGCCATGGTTGGAAAAACTGCCGCTTGTATTCCGACATCAGCTGATATTCATGCATGATCATACGACATCGCATTCCGCCAAGGCCACCACGGCGTTCCCGAGTAGTCTATAGATCTCAAAGAAGCATGTCGCATGACATAACCCCCTGCTTCTCCTGACCTCAACCTAATCGAACATCTGTGGTCCATCTTGAAGAGGAAATTGTCTGAGGGAGGTGTACAGCATACATCGAAGGAGATTCTGAGATAGAAGCTTCAAAATACTGCTGGATCGATGACATCTGCTTAGATTCAAGGGCTAACGATTTCAATGGGTGGACAATAGACTATTCAAAGTAATTTCAAGATAAAGACAATACGTCGACAATTATAGTAGGCAATCTTCACCTAGTGTATTGCTGACATATTAATATCATTTTCTAATTGTTCTCTCTGCGTCGTTGTTTGAATTATATCTTGGTACAAGGAATATATAGCTCGTTTTCTTCACCCAAATTGAACATTTTATACATCTACACTAAAGCGTGACACGTTGGAAACTGGGTCACACTACATCACGTCACTGCATCAGTTTTCTTGAATATGTAGAAATACACCGACTTTAGTAGTAACTTTCCTTGTATTCAATATCACTTTGGTATTCTGTCTCTAAACTTAAATTATTTTTTAAAATTCAACCTGCAGTAAAGCGTGGCACGTACTTTATGTAAAAACTACGTCTTGTTGGTCGTGACGTTACAGCGCCGAAAGTAAAAATAAAAAATACTGGTTTTATATAGAACTGAACTGAAAATTCTACCAAAATATTTAGAAAAAGAAACGACCTGCTGGACTTAAATATCAAAAATCGCTCGACATCTCTCGAGCTGACGTGAGAAAATCGAAATTATTAACAAAATTCGCTATTTGCGAGGATTTCTAAATCATCTGAGCTCTCCTATAGTAAGTAACCATATAAATCCTCCGTCTACTAGTTTGAAATATTTCCTATTCATTTGTGAGAATAAATGTCTGATAACTTCGTTGTACACTCACTGTGTGAAATGTTGGACTCTGTGCAAACGTGCGCTGCATCACACTCTACGGAATGCTAGCGGAATATATAACTAAGCAGCACACAAAGTTTTCATCCATAATATTATAGGTCTTATATTAAATAGAGGTCCACAAAATCAAAATTTAACGTTTCGGGATGACACTCCCAGCTTCAGAAAACCTACAAACAACCTATCAATAAAAATCTTTTATGCTCAAATCTATTAGGGGAGCATGGGTGTTGGAAGAGGTCTAAAATGTCAATGAACAGAGCTATGCGGTAGGAGCCGGATGTCAGCTCCCGTACAGTCGGCAGATGTGAGGCTAGGTGTTGACCGTAAGCAGTGGTACAGCCCAGGTCATAATGTTGAGACTAGGTGTGCGTCTATGCATGTGGAGGGACTCCAACGTTGTGAGCTCGATGGGATTGGAAGAGTCTATGATGGAGAAGTCATTGCTGCTGATGGGATGGTTGTTTTATTCAGCATGTAAGCGGGGGGCTGAATGTGAGGGTTTCGCAAGTGGTAAACAGGTACGGCTGGATACACCTAAATGTTGGTTAATACGGGCTTTGAAGTTTTGTCCAGTGTAGCTTTTAATTATAGGTCTTCTGTAATGCGGACACACAAAGGTGTCGTTGAGCAGAACTTTAATGTGAAGTATTCGGCACTTGAAGACGCGAAGCCTAAAGCGCCTGCCTAATCAATTTCAGGGTATAGACAATTTTTGCTCTGCAGTTGTGGTGACGTGTACACTTTTTCAAGTTTCCTTACTTCTACACGAGTCTGCATGTGTTCGTCAAAGCAGCATTAGATCACTAACTCTTTAAGGCTCACATGGACCTTTACGTCTGTTTGAAATTACTCAGTCCTCCGAGAATCGATGTTAAATTCAATGTCAACTTTTCAATGCATGGTGTATCATACAGTCTGGAAGTAAATAGTATCTACCGAATACCGAATAGGTTATTCCTTCGGAAAACGTAAGCTTGAATTAAAAGGTTTAATGTTCACACTAAAAACAAACATATTGCAGTTTTGGCACAAGCTTCAATATCGAAGCTCAATAAATGGTCATATCCTTACTTCTAAGTCAAAATTAATACTTGAGTAACAAAATTATTCATCGGAAACATAAGTTATAGTGAGAAAGTTTAAGCCTCCGTTTCCGAGCGGAACGATATCACAGACAAATAACAAGGGCAGTCTAGTATGTCGATAGACATGGGGAATCCGTGCACGAAGGTGTTCCCACACAGGATCAACGCGCATGAAAACAGCAATTCGGGAAAGAAGAGAAAGAACAGAATAAAGCGTGAGCAAGTAGAAGTATGAAATCGGGAAGGAAGCAAAGTGGACACGAACGACAGACGTCCCGAAGGCCTAGCTAATGGCTAAGGTAACCTACACATGCCCCCTGGGGTTGCCGGGTAAACCTAACTAACCTATTGGGAACATGAAGGTAACATAGTGAGCACGAAACAAAATTTTCCCGAATACTGAAACCTAAGGAGAGAAAGCAGCATATAGGATACAACCCTGAGGATAATATGTAACATAAAGATCGAACTCTAAGGAAAACTCTCAACACAAGATCTAAGCTTAAGCACTAGGATAGTTAGCAACACAAAAGGTCTAACCTAAGGATAGCAGGCAACGTATGAGATCAAATCCTGAGGTTATCAGGTGACATAGAATGGGGCACAACTCTCTGTAACAACATAGCCTATACTATACTAGAGGGCCCCGCCGTCAAAAATGACCGCAAAATTTTTGTGATTGAGCTTTTTATTGTTCCGGTTCTCATTATAGGTTTTGCTGTACATGTATTACAGGTCCCATCCCTGCAGGCCTAATCTTCCATTAGTGAAACGTAAGCTGGACAACCATGAGTTTTGCGATAGCAAAATATCCCCCCTGCAAGATAAGGAGTGAATATCAGCTTGGAATTGATTAGACGTTAAGCTGCACGAAGAAAAATATAGTTCAGTAAAAAAAAAAATTCACTGGAAAAGCCCAAGGCTCACCGTATTGTGGATACCAATTGATTGTTGAACCTCCAGCGTCGAACTTTGGCTGCGATGTAAATTCAATATAAAATGGCGGCTGCTCAGCGTGAAGATTCAACTACTACGATATCATTCAGCAATGAAACCGGGGATCCAGAGGCCGGAGATCCAGAGCTATATTTGTCACCGGCACCCCAAGCACCGAAATTGTATGGTACCTCAACTTGTTTTTCAGTACATGAATTTCCATTAAACTCTTAACTGCGTGAAGGAGAGACAGACCAACAGTGGAGCAAGCAAGGAAGCAAGGGAGGGAACAAGAGAACAAGCAAATGAGCGACCAACAACTGTATTTTATTATATAGTGGATGAATTAAATTGGTGAGTAGTTTAAGCCTCCTTGCATGGTCAACCGACCACTCAGTAAGGAAAAAAGGAGCATACAACGTGTCGAGACAAATCTCGAACCCATGCACCGAAGTGTTGCCAAATTGGCCAACATTTGATGAGTTCATGGTTATAACTAGGGCCCGGATACATTGCAGTTTACGGCGTTTGTGCAATAAAAGCTGTAAGTGCAATAACTGCAATTTGAGCTATAAATGTAATATATTAGCCCGTGTTCATACGTCCCTCATCGTAACGCGTTCAGTCAAATTGCTGGACGCTTCGGGCGCGTTTATTTGATAGAAGCAGATGCAGCAAACGCGGGAAACTGATGGATGAAGCATGTCTTTTTTTTTTTTTTTTTTTTTTTGAACGCGATGTCATTCAAGTTACGTAAGCAGAATCTATAAATAGTAAATTTTTCCTCCGCAGCGTTCACAGATCATGAACAAGTCGACAAAAAAATGTCTTTTTATGGTCACTTTAGTGATCGGAATCACTGTACTCTCGTTTAAGACAAGAAAAATAAAAAACCTGAAAATGTTGTCAGAACATGGACGCCATTTTTGATTTGGAAGTTCAACTGATAGCTCTGCACTGATTTCTCTTCTATCGGTTTATCAGGCTATCAATATTTTGGAAATAGGTTGTCCCTATCACAATCAGGCTATAAGAATATGGGATATGAATGTGACTTCAAACCGACGCGGAATATAAGCGAAAATGTACATAAAAGATATCATAACTGAACACGCGGTATCATTCATTTGAATGAAGGACACTTCTACGTGTGGAAAGAGACAGAAAAAGCTGACGCAAAGCTCGTGTTCAGTTTCGTGACTGAACGCGTTACGATGAGGGGCGTGTGAACGCGCCCTTAGATAACATAAAATATTGCATTTATAGCTTGCATTATAGTGTGAAGTCATGTGACACGTGGCGTTTACTACCATTGATAAAAATTACCATTGATAATAAATCCCACGTGTCACAAGACTTCATACACTATGGCAACTGATTCCCTTATAAATTATTGTTCGATGTTTTTGTTAGGGTCAGTCTCAAAATGTGACTATTAAATTTTTGTAACTTTTTTCGTTCGGGTGATACATCGTGGGAACAGGTAAAGCGCGATATTCGCAAGAATCACTCTAGCCATTGTCTGGCCGTTGGTAAGAATTGTCCATTAGCATAAGCGCAATGTATTCTAACAATTGGTATTTGGAACTGATAGAAGTGTCCGTTGATCCACTGGCATGCTATTCTTATGTCCTAGCCGACCTTTTTTGGTCTCTTCAATTTTTTGCCGTATTTTTCTTTTTTTTTTTTTTTGTTTCCTATTTCTTCCACCCCTCTTGCTTAGGTGCAATAAGAGCAATTTTTAGGTGCAATAAGAGCAAATTTTAGGTGCAATAAGAGCAATTGTTATGTGCAATTACAGCAATTCTTAGGAGCTATAACTGCAATATTTGAAGCGCAATAAATTCGGGCTGTATTTATAAGTCAACTTATAGTCAGAGCTCAAGCTTTCCCATCTCCTCTTATGGTAACCCAAGTAGAGGAAGAAACATGAGACATGTAGTATGTCAAGCAGGACAAGGAACCTATAGACGGAGGACTCCAGCGCAAGGGAAAAATAAATCGAGTAAATAGAGAATAGAACACTAGATAGGCTTCTGGCGTAAGACCATCGCTTACGGTATGGGACAAATTGAACGCTGTCATTTTTTATGGCAAGCTTATTTTGGAGTTTTAGCATTTTCACATCTCAGTCAACCGATCTGACTGCCTGAAAAAATATATATGATTATGACGCAACTCCTGCTTCTTTTTGGGTGGACAGACAACAAAATTCATTACCTTCATTGTTCATGGCCAGCTAATTTCAGCTTTTTTTGCCTTCGTCACATCTAGGTCAACCTACCAGGCTCCCTGCAAAAAACTATGAACATTGCTCAACTCTTGCTACCTCTCTTTGGGTGGACAGACAAATATATAAACATACTTAAATTTTCAACGAAAACATCATCACCGCTCTCCGCTTTGTTCGTGGATCATAAATATTGTTGGTAAAGTAGGAAAAGGGAAAAAGTAACAAGGGAATAAGCAAAGTCAGCAAGCTTCACAACTTTTACTTTCCTAGTTGTTAACCGATTCTTAAGCATATAATTTCAACGTCTTAACGCCACTTCCATCTCGGTGACTCCTGTGGTCTACCTGTTGTCTGAAAGCAAAATTTCTACTGAAACACCCCCACTTCATCGTAGAGAAAATCGTTACAAATTATTAAATTGCCTTCAAAACATTCTGTGCTATCGTACAGATGATTGTTCCATGGGATATTACCTTGAAGATAGTAGGCAACATAGAATATCTAGGCATCCCTAAGGATGTCTCGAGTTATAGTACGGAAAATTAGATATATTTGCAATGGTTGGAGAATATTTCGTGCTAAATTGGAAAGACTGTAACCAATATCTCTACGCTTACAATATATTTCGTAATATCGTAGGGAATAGTATCATAAATCATTAGATTACTTGTGAAATATCATACGTTTTCGTTGGTAAATTTGCCTCAAATGATTTAGTAGGTTAAGACGCATCATATCATCATGCGTAAATTCTGTTGATAAATGAAAAATATAGGGTGTCGCAGATGTGATTAAAGCTTTCATTTGACAACAATACTAATAATAGCAACGTTCGAGTGTTGAAACAAGTTCCGAAGAACAAATATTTTCATTACTTAATTTGAAATTATAATTTTTCGTTGAATGAAGGCTATTTCTACCCTCGAGCCCTGGTAGTTTTAGTTTTATAAAAGACAAAAAGAGTCGATTATTTCTTATTTTGAAAACCTGGCATAGCGAAATCCCGTCTGACGTGCAACATTCACTAACATGTTTTATTCTAGCGCTTAAGTTTATACTTTTTTCATATAATTTCCAATTGCATTATCGCAATGTACAGTAGCCGCTGACCAAGTCGTAGTCTGGCAGCTGTCAGCAAAATACGAAGAGAAAAACAACATAATACTTCTGCTTGAAAATAATACCGAGCAGTTTCTTGCTAGCAGCTTTTGTGTTTCGATCTTTATAGCTGAGGACAAAATTCTTCCTCCATTTCTATTTGAGATGAGGAAAATACCCAAAGGACACAGTGGTCAACAATTTAGAGAAGGCTAAGTGGCTATTTTTGCCTCTTTGAAGAACTTGTACCGTGACTGACAGAAACGCATGCATGTCTCATTACCGCTGATAATCTGAATAAGTCAACGAACAGTTGCAAAGGTTACGCATTTACACCTTGAAGTGGTTCTAACTTCTTAACCTTACACCAGGTGCTCATAAGAAATGTTTGGAATGATTCTACAACCATCTGAGATTGAGAAGGTGTAGGTATCATAGATAATGCTGAAATATTGTACTAGCGCTAAAATGGTACGTCGCAGCACCAAAGAGTGTGGGTGCTCTCGGTTAAGCACAATAATTGATTGGATGAGGCGCGGATAATGTATTTACACTTCAGAAATTGGATAAACTCTTGAAAATTTTACTCATATTCTACAATGGAATGCTCTTCATAACTAACTCGCTATTATTCTCTTCTGAATGGAGATCTAAATATTTGTGAACACAAGCAGATAAGCACAATGAGAAGTGATCCAATTAAATTGTTATATACTGTAAGTGCTCGCGTTTCTGATGGGTAAAGGTAAGTTACACAACAATTCTACAAGAAAGTAAAACAGCAATTGACATATTTTTCAAACGCGTATATCTTAAAGGAGTGTGCAGACCTGTACTGCATGTCTTTCATAGGTAGCCAATAAATAAGCCGGTCGCTTTTCGGCTGGTAGCACTTATAGATATTAGCTCGCTGGAGACACATCTAGCCAGTGATCAGTTGCGTTGCCCTTGTTCTGTTCGACATCCCTGTCGCGCAACTTACTATAGTACTACGTCAACCTGTACTGATATCGCCTTGTATCATATCAACCATATCTAAAGAGTACAGTTATTGCTTACCTTCTTCGAGTTTTACTGCATCCCTACGGTATAGCGGACCCTCTCTACCCTGAGATACGTCTCGAAAGGTATCACAATCATAGAGGAACACAGTATTACATACCCGCATTCTCAATCCGCATAGGAGTAGTGTATATAGAAAATATTTATTTTAGCATATGAAAGATAACAATCACTCTGGAACGTTTATTTCTACAATTAGTTCATTAGATTTGTACTAATTCAATCATAAATCGCTATATTTTTAGATCTTCTAGAATTCTTAGCTCTAGTTTCAGATCGAGACAGTCTGTCACCATCATTTTATTCTTGATACGTCATCTTCAGAGACACCGCTTATCGATTATCTCCCAAGAAAAGAGAGTAGATGGATAAAAGCTCCAGTAACGCAATGATACTATAATAATACATCAGTCACACCCTATGCACTATATAGGTATAGCCTAGTTTTCTCCTTGGTCATTTCAATATTGCTTTCGATGTACTGTATATTCTGGGTTTCGAATCCATATGCGAATAAATGTTAAGGCAATGACGTTGTGAAAGCACTAACGACTAACTACAACCTGTGATGCGACTGTCAAAGCACGCGATAGCTTCGAATGCACGTAAGCTTCATATATAATTTCCGATATATAATTCCAATAATAGAAATTTATTTCAAGTAATCGATCATACAATTTTCTTCATACATCCGTTCTTTACATAACTTTTTTTAGTCGTGATGTTACGCCTTTAACTTTTTGTCAACAAAAATTCTGTTTTTACTGGAGCAGATTTGTATCTTATAAATAATTTGCTCCCTTTTTATTTTACTTCCTGAAGGTAAACAAATTCCACTAAAACTCACCGTAGAAAATTTCTCGGATTTTATAGAGATTGAATTGAGCGCTAGTTACGAGAGTTGAAAATTGATACCAGCATCTAGAGATACAGTCTGTGGCGAAAGGTTACTGTTGGCCCTTCGTGTACACCGCAGGTAATCCTCGCAGTAGAATCACCAAGTCTGATAGCTTGTCTTCAACTGCCAAGCAATACAATCAATGCGCTGATAAAATTATTGCATTTTCAGCTTATTTTTCCTAAGAAGAACAGTCAAGCGGGGTAATAATCCGAAGGTTGGACAACAGGCAATCAGAAGTCAAAGTTTTTATCTATCCAAACACGCAAAGCTTGCCGCAACAGTTTACATTTCGACAGGAACACAAGTGCAAAACATATGGATAAGTTAGGCTTGCCGGCAAACAAGCATTGCCCCGGAGCGCCAATAGCAGTAGACGTGTGTGCTCAGGTCGAGCTCTCAGAGTCCTAAAGCAGCCAAACTTTTAAAGCAATCGCGTTTGAACGCTCGTGGCAACTGCCTTCGATTCCATCGCCGCCAATATCTGCATTTCGTTTGTTTTAGGAACAATATTCATGCATTCTTATAACCTCATAAAGCTTCCTCCTGCTGCGCGATAAAAATAACATTGCCCCGAAGTTATTCTCTTTTCACGGAGCTGCCTTCCCTTAGGCCTCTCATAAGCGTCTCTGGCCCCACACCCTCCTCCTCACCTACTCCTTCCTTCCCTCCCTCTCTACAGCTCGTTGGTGCGAGCGGTGCTCTGCCAGCGATATTGTCAATGAATATTTCTATACGACACACGCCGCTCGCCGCGCCAATATTAGACGGCTCCTTAGCCCCCTCTTTATTCTTAAGCCAATACTGGGCTTTTGCTGGCGCAGTTTGCTGGTCGCCGTTTTGTTATACAGGAAGAACCCAGACATGCTTTTGTATCGGACGCGGCATGCGTCTCTTTAGGGTCGAACTATACACGGTGTTGCGCACTGAAAGCAACGCTGCTTTCTGAGAAAAGAAAGAAATTTTTCCTTTTAGGTACGGAAATGCGCTTTGCTCACGAGTATAATTAATAAATGGTGTTTTGAGTAGAAAATAGTATGATTATGATGGTACTTAGAATAGAGAATTATAAAGTATTATAGACATCGAATCATGTGATACTTTTAAGAAGAGAATTACTCTGTGCATTTAGGAAACGAAACTAAATGGTGCTTTCGGAGGAGAATTATATGGTGCTTTAAAGGAAAAACAAAATCTGCTATTGACCAGAGGAACTAGTACTGTTTTGTGAGCAGCAAGATTAAGAATGAGTTTGAATAGATCAAGTCTTGAACAGTACCTATCTAATTGAGGTATATATCGAATTACCCAAATGCATACTAATTATATTTTCGAACAAACAGTTATGATTTGATGGGATTATTTCTTTCACCTATCAAATAATGATGTTTGTCCGGAAATAGAGTTAGTTCGGCAATTGGGTAATTCCCTATTGTAAATTACCTGAAGCCCAAAAACTGTGCAACATAATTCCCTTTATGTAGAATGGTCCTTAAAGGTTTGCTGATAACATTATCCCTATGACCTACTTTGTGCTCCGTGAAGGGCGCTGATACCTTTATCGTCAGTGGTTGAGTGGTTAGTGTTACCACAGTTCATTTAGTAAAGAGTTAAGTCAGATCTAAGCGAGCATGCGGGCGACAAGCTTCAGCCAAACAGCGTCCGCCTCGACTCTGAGGTCACTACTCTGCAGTGAACAAAGGAAGCCACAGCTCACTTAATAAAGAAAGTTATATCAGATCTAATGAATATTCAAATTAAATTCAATTCTATAACTTTTATTAATAATACAGAACGTGAAATAGCATAATTTCAGCGTGGCCTGCGCGTTATCAGGCCGCCCCCATTGTCCGGCCACCGGACGCCGCTTTGTTTGTATGAGCTGGCTTTGGGTTTGGGGCTCTGGGTAGCCCCTGAGTTGGAGGAAATGCCA
>LQNS02000155.1:9223897-9236737 GCA_001587735.2 Parhyale hawaiensis
CCCAGTCTTCCGGACTGTGATTTAGATGGGCAGACGGCAACGAAAGGATAATTCAAGTTACATTAATTGGATCGGCCAACCAATGGCCTTTATTGCCTTTGAATTGAGGACAAAATACAATGGGGACAAGCGCCTACCTCTCGGTAGTGGAGTTGAGCGTAGAGAGAGAGAGCACTGAATGTGCCACCCTATAGCTGTTTCGATGATTTGAATACGCGTTACGGTTACTTCGATTACTAATCAAAGATCGGTTTCGATTTCCCGTTTCTACTATTATTTTGAATCTAAACTTCACTTTTCGTATTAATTGCACTTGATCAGTGTCCGGTTTAGCTACTACGAAAATTTTCATGATTTTGTCAACTTTTTTAGGTAATATGAGACATATAAAGATTTTTCACGAATGACGTTTCGCAAACGCTTAGTAGTCGAGACATTTGACTTTGGAGCTCCTATTATTTTCCTACGGGAAATAATAACTACACTCTCACGGTATAATGGAAAACCTCTTTTTGTAAGTTTTTTGGTTTAGGTAAGGTTAGGTTAAGTTAGATGAGGTACGGTTAGGCAAGGTTAGGTTAGGTTAGGTGAGCTTCCCATGGGGTCGCCCGTTATTTTTTTTTCCATAGAAAACAATGGAAACTTCAAAGTCAAATATCTCGAAAACTAAGCATTTGCGACGCAAACGTCACTTATAAAAAAGTCTTGTAATGCCTCTTATTACCTGAATAAGTCAACAAAATTATGAAAATCTCCGTTGTAGCTAAGCCTGACATTGACTTTGCACTTTTTGTGACATCTTCGCATGAGTACAATTGAAACTGTTTCAGTTGCTTCGAGTATACGGATATGTGCTTTGAATTATCAGTGAAAAGATATACGGAGGCGATTCAGAATAATTTACCTGTCTAAAAATCGATGTATAATTTTTACCTCCACCAAAGAGGTTATTTTTCGTCGTGTTTGTCTGTCTTTTTGTCTGTCTGTCACCAATATAACTCAAAAAGTTATAACCCGAATTGGATGAAATTTACAGGGATTGTTAGGTATGTTAGGAGGAACATATGATTAACTTTTGGTGAAGATATGTCCATCCGTTTGTTTGTTTGTCTGCCTCATATTTCTCAATGCCCTAACTCAAAAAGGTATGGATGGATTTTTATGAAATTAACACGAGTCGTTAGGTATATAACAAAGAATAAATTGCCAAATTTTGGTAATGATCCGTTTGTTCATTCGTTCGTTTGTCACTGTTTTTAATTTTATGCTTGTTAGCACCAAAACTCAAAAAATGATGAATGGATCTTTATGAAATTCATAGGAGTTGTTGAGAGACATAAATGATTAAATTTTGGTGCAGCTTGGTTTGTTCGTTTGCAAGTTTGACTCATGTTTGTCATAGCGTTTGTAAGCAGTATAACTCAAAAAGTTATGAACGGATCTTCAAAAAAATTGCGCAAGCTGTTATCACAATCAAAAGGCACAAATGATTATATTTTGGAGTTGATACAAACAAAATTATGGTTTCAGAGCCAATTTGAATTTTCTAAGACCGTTGCCTCGCTTGGCGGAGGTATGCGCTGTCAGAGTGCTCTAGTTTGGTTATTTTTTTTCTACAAGATCGTTTATTTGTAAATTTTCAATGCAGATTGTATTAGATTAGAAAGTTGGCAATAGACGGACCAACAGGCCCATATTCCCAAAGAGCATCCGGGACTTATACTCAGCCATAGACCGCAACAGTACTTGACTCTTAGGTCCAAGTGGTCTCTGACGCTGGCGGCGAAATGGGAAAAATAGGATTTTCTCAAGAGCTATTATGAACATGTCCAGACCACAGTTCATTTATTAACAAATAGTTACGTCAGCCCTTAGGGAACACCGTTTCGCCCAATCTCAGCCAATCAGCGACCGCCGTGACTGGCGTCAATTTCAGCCACTGGGCGACTGCCATGTCACTGCGGTGTAAACAAATGAGGACGCGAGCAGTGGCTCATTGTGCTGCAGTGTACCAAAAACACTTCTCTGATTATCGTTTATCATTTATTGCCTCAAATTACAAAATAGAAACTACCAGTACTGGCCATATACTTAATTACATAAGTAAAGGAAATAATAACCATAGATTTGTATTGTATTGGATCTTAATTTTCAGCGCCATAAAAACTGAGAAAATCATCTGAAATGTTTGCCTAAGTTGAAGCGGAATCAAATGCTTCGCATGAGCTTAAAAAGACAAAATTAGACGATTTTCGTTCACCAAGAAAACTTTGCATTACTACAAGTTGAAAAGTAGAATTTTATACAAACATGAAAAAACACAATAAACTGCAACTGAACAATTTTACCAACGCTTAAGTAACTAGAGCACTCTGAGAGCGCATACCTCCGCCAAGTGAGCCAACGGTAGCAAAAATTCAAATTGGCTCTAAAACCATAATTTTCTTTGCCTAAACTCCAAAATCTAATCATTTGTGCCTTTTTATATTAGTAATAGCTTGTTCAATTTTTGTGACGATCCGTTCATAACTTTTTGAGTTATACTGTAAACAAACGTTATGACAAATATGAGTCAAACATACAAACAAACCAACCGATCTGCACTAAAATTTGATCATTTATGTCTTTTACCATTACTAACAACTCCTATAACTTACATAAAGATCCATTCATTATTTTTTGACTTATTGTGCTAACAAGCATAAAATTAAAAACAGTGACAAACGAACGAACGAACAAACGGACCATTCCCAAAATTTGGTCATCTACTCTTTGTTATATAGCTACCTAACAACTCATGTTAATTTCAATAAAATCCATCGATAAGTTTTTGAGTTATGGCATCAAGAAAAATGACGCAGACTAGCAAACAAACAAACGGATGGACATATCTTCACCAAAAGTTAATCATCTGTTCCTCCCAACATACCTAACAATCCCTGTAAATTTCATCCAAATCGGTTCATAACTTTTTGAGTTATGATCATACTCTCTTTCCAGTAATTTTCTACTTGAGTGTGAACTAGCAGTGTATAGTGTTACTGTCTGCTAGGGTTGGCTGACTGTTTTCACCTATTTTCCCTGTGTATGGCCTCCTTTTATGAGACTGGGTCCCTTAGTCTGCGTTGTAACATTATATACTATGTAATTTAATGGGTATTTGTGAACCTACTGTGTTTGAATAAAAGTTATTGTTGTTATTACCTCCGTCAAAGAGGTTATGTTTTTATCGAGTTTGTCTCTTTGTTTGTCTGTCACCAATATAACTCGAAAAGCTATGAACGGATCTTTACGAAGTTTACAGGGTTTGTTAGGCATGTTAGGAGGAACGAATTGTTACCTTTTAGTGAAGAGCCGTTCAACCGTTTGTTTGTCTATTTCTTTTTTCTTAGTATCATAGCTCAAAAAGTTACGGACAAATTTTTATGAAATTTACATGTGCTGTTAGGTATATTATGAAGAGTATAAGTGGCCAAATTATGTGATCTCTTTTGTCGTTTGTTTGCCCCTATGTTTGATTTTGAATTTGTTGGCACTATAACTCAAACAGTTATGAACGGATCTTTATGAAATTTATACAAATTATTAGAAATGTTGAAAGGCACATATGACCAAATTTTAGTGTTGATCGGTCGGTCCGTTTGTGGGTTTACTAGTGTTTGTCAAAATGTTTGTCAGAACATTCTCAAAAAGTTACGGACAAATCTTCAATAAAATTACAGCAGATGTCATTTCTGTCAAAAGGCACTAATGACCAGATTTTTCTACTGATGAAGAGGAAATGCTAGTTTCAGAACCAATTTGAATTTTTCGTTAACGTTGCCTTGCTAGGCGGGGTTATACGCTCTCAAAGTGCTCTGGTGATTACTTGTGGACTTGAGGACCAGGACATGATGGAATTGGAAGATGAGGCGATAGAGGATGAATTAAGTAGGTAAATAGTCGGAGGTGATATAATGTCTGGTTATACCTATATAAAACTACAGTCTAAAAAAACAACTGATTTACTTTGGGACTAGAACAGCAGTTACGTAAGGAATTCTATATTGTTTTTTTTTTCATTATAAAGGCGGTAGGGTCTGTGTTCGGATACCGGCAGGCTCATATGGCATGGACATTGACAAAATCATTGCGGCAACACACGGCCTGCCGCACAACACAAATTCCGCGACAAGAGTCTGACAGTTAGCGAGCCCAGAACAGACATCGCTCACGAGGCGTTCGGACACACACACACACAGCTCCAAACTGTCACTAATGCAGCCCAGCTGCTGCTTCACTTTAGCAGGCTTTAATGATAAGAAAGTACAAGTTCTGCCCAAGTTGGACTGTGCTGCAAAGAATTCGTCGCTGATAGAGTAACAGAGTAGTTACAAATGTAAGTGGGTGTCATCTGGTTGTCTAAAACTAATATTGAGCTTTTACTGCTCTACATAATGCTTCCCGTTACTGTTTTACGTGGCACGGAACCCAGAGGCTACCTTAGCCTCGTTTGGGACTTTGAGATGTCCAAAATCCTTGCCCACTCTGCTTCCTTCCATTTTCATATTCGTACTGATGATGCTTTGTTCTGCTCCTCTTCTTCTCTTCCGACTTGTTCCCAAGCGCGTTGGATCTGTGTGAGCACACCCTTGTGCACGGGTTCTACGTTTCTATCGACATACTACATATCTTTTCCTTTTCTTCTTCTGAAACCCCATAGTTGTGCCCAGGTAAGTAAGGCTGGCTGAGAGATACTTATTTTAGCTACATTTTTTTCTAACCCCGCGTCGTTGAGTGCCTTTAAATATTTTAGGTTAATAATTACTAGGCCCGTGTCTTTCAATACCTATTAATATGTTAGGTGAATATTTTTCATCCCCGAACCTTTTATTGCCTCTAAATATTTCAGGTCAGTGTTTTCTAAGACCCTGCTCTTAAATAACCACTCTTTCTACAGCCAAATTACATTTCTATTGGCTCTTTCTGAGCAGTATGAAGTAACCGTTTCAAGTTGTATGCTGGCAGCCACCTCAAAAATAGCCCTCCATGAACCGCTCCAGGCAAAGTCATTTTGTCATCCAATTTTCCTGGTACATTTCAAAGATTTAAGGGCGACAATTTGGAAAAAAAGAAATAGTTGTTTTTCTGAACTGCTTCTTGTGCAGAGAGACGATGCATGGAGAGACGGAAAGGGGATCTGCAGTTGTCATTGCTTTTCTTGAGGATGCGCTATCTAGAAATAAATATTTCGCCAAATAATGCATGCCCTTTCTAACTTTAAGCTGCAAAGCGGGAATAGCAACGTTACTGCTGCTGCCAGCATTTGTTTTGCAGAAGCAATTTCATTCGCTTTGTAGCAGCAGCGAGTTTTTGAAGCTGCCAATGAATACGAATTGAGTTCCTTAGATCGCCAGCTGATATTGTACTCTTGTTTTCTAAAGACATTTGCGAAAGTCTTCCGATCCTGTTACTTTTTTTTTTACTTTTGGATTTCCGGCTTACTTTGAACGCGTAGGTCACGGACCAGTCAGGTCTGCTCTCACTGTCGGATTTCTGCTTTACTTTGATCTCGTTGATCATCAGCAGTCTCGCTTGTTCGGCATGGCAGGCACTTCTAAAACCGCGGCTTCTGTATGCTAGCGTTTAAAACCTTTAGAAATAAAATATTATGTTCCTCATTTATGTCAAAGATAAAGGGAAAGGCAACTACAGTTGCGTGTATAGGAGACAACATACAGTCACATTTGCCTTAGTTAGGTGTTCGGAATATCTCTCTGTTCCTGCCCATTTGGTTTTGTAGTATTTTTATTCCTCTACTAATTAGGCTTTGTTCTGGTCATTCCATTCTTTCCTAACGCGCTGTTCATATTGTTTAACCATACGGCTCTGCGTGCCTGGATTCCACTTTTTTCTCGATATATTACTCAGCCCTTCCTCTTTGTCTCTTGAACAACGATGGCTAGGGAAGCTTAAACGTTATGATAAGTACTGTATATTAATATATATTACATTTTTTCTTTTAGTTACTTCTGTAAATTGCATAGTACACTGCTGTTTAACGTTAAAAAATGCTCTGATTTGAAAACATTTAATTTATATTTCTGCCGTGCAAATATTAAGATTCGACGTTGACGATAACCTCGGGACTATAAGTTTTGATACACGAAAATGTGAAATAAAAAATATTAGCTATTTACGTCATCGCCATCGCGCTCACTGTGCCGTCAACAGTTGCGCAAATTGCCTTGCTAAAAAATACACCGGCTGACCAAAAATATCACGTCATAAGAAAGCATTGTGCCTAATGAAGTGTTCTTCCTGTAAACAAGAACATGCTTCGGGACTGACCTGGAACCCTTGGGGACACCGCCGAACGATACAGCCGATTAAGGCTTCGCCAACAAATTGTTCCGCAACAGACTATGCTGGACGGAACGATCGCACGTGTGACAGACAGCAAGTATTTTTTTTTTTGACAGAACACCGTCCTGCCGTGCTGTGAAAATTTATTTGAAAAGAACTTGTCACTGTGGAGTCGTCATATACATATGATGAAGTAAATTTTAATGTACTGAATTTGGTGGCAGTTTTTTTTTTTTTTTTTTTTTGAAACAACGGACACAAGCTCAAACGAAAACATCAAAGGCTACACCAAGTTAACATTTATTTCTCGCATTTCATAGTAAACAATTGGAATAGACCACTATCAGATGTTGTCGGCGCAGAGACAATCAGCACCTTCAGAAATCGTCTAGAAAAACACGGGGAACAGCACCCTCCACAACTTCAGACTCCTCTTCCACGACTCATCGACTCTTAACGCCCAACTTCTTTAGATGCACCCATGTTCCATCATCTTCCATCCCTATCTAACTCAATATTTCAGAACCCCGGCTGATCTGCTGCAGCTGACGAGACTTGCACAATCCCTCTCGTCTGAGATTTTCCATTACACATCTGATTTTTATTAGTTGACATAACAGCAATAGCACATAAGGAGCCGGAACGTGGGTCTTGGCATCTCTCCAGTAATGGGCCTGTTGATCCGTACTACCAGCTATCTAATATAATGCATAGAGATATCTTGTGGAAAAATTGATTAAGAGTCTTGGGAATAGTTGGCCATCCAAGTTATAGTAATACCCATTTGATCAATTATATCCCCATCAGATATTTGAAATTGCGCAGATTAATCATACAAACAACACAAAAGTTGATTATGAAAAAGTCAATAGAATCACTTAAGGTTGTTGAAAAAAAAAACGCATAGACGATGAAATCAATGCGTTTCACTGCACGCTGAATTCCAACAGCAAATATCTGCTATTTTTATCAAATTATTTAAAAAAATTCAGGATAACAACAGTAGATATCTGACTAAATAGCTTTATTGGTCATGGATTAATTACAACAT
Source organism: Parhyale hawaiensis (assembly GCA_001587735.2). NCBI lineage: Eukaryota > Metazoa > Arthropoda > Malacostraca > Amphipoda > Hyalidae > Parhyale > Parhyale hawaiensis. Next base: position 9,231,294 of record LQNS02000155.1, read on the forward strand.
AGTTGCTATGAGTGAACTATTGTTTTAGATGAGCCAAACTCCAAGTTCTGCGACTTCTGTTGCTTGATTCTGTAAAGCTCGCGGGATCGACAATAGCTAATGACCTAGTAAATTGGCTAATCATGGATGCATCCCACTGTGGGTGTTAGATCTTCTTTGATCTCTATGTCGTTCGAATATTAACGTAAATTCGTTGCAGATGAAATGGTATAAATAAATAGTAAATAGCATAAATGTCATTAGCCATCATGATATGGTTGTGAATTTATGAGGGTGCGGGAAGATATAGAAAACTTTCCAGGGGTGGAAGGCATGCAAAAGGTTGGGACACATTGCTTTACATAATGAACTAGAGCACTCTGAGAGCGCATACCTCCGCCTAGCAAGCCAACAGTAACGAAAAGTTCAAATTGTTTCTGAAACCAAAATTTTCTTTGTATCAACGCCAAAATCGAATCAATTGTGCCTTTTGATTGTATCAACAGTATATATAATTTTCTTGAAGATCCATTTCTAACTTTTTGAGTTATGCAGCTAAGAAACATTATGACAAGCATAAGTCAAACACACAAATGGACCAACCGATTATCACCAAAAATATAATCACTTATGTCGTTTAGCATTGATAACGATTCCTGTGAATTTCATAAAGATCCATTAATAACTTTTTGAGTTATTGCACTAACTAGCATTAAATCAAACGCAGCGACTGACAAACGAACGAATGGGTACATCATCACAAAAATATGGTCATTTATTCTTCATAATATACCTAACAACTCGTGTAAATTTCAATAAAATCCGTCGATAACTTTTTGAGTTATGGTTCTAAGAAAAAGTAGGCGGACAAACAAACAAACAAATGAACGGATTTTCACAAAAAGTTTGTTGACATTAGCAATATCTCTTTAATTATTTTTAGAATACAAGGCTAAAAATTCTGAAATCAAGATTGAAAAATTTGGGATATTTTGTAAAGTGCTTTTCGGAGTTGGGCACTAAATTAACACTCACCGCGACTCCTGGAACTTCTGACGTCGACTAAAGACCTGCGACTTCGGCAGACTTTGACTTTGCAACAACAACCCTGTTCTTATTGGCTTCGAAGTGGCAAAGTACTGAGCAGTGGCATTCCTAGGGCGCTTGACCACACAACTGTGCCTGCCGAATGTCTTTCATGTAATATCAATATTTGCCTAAAAGGCTTTGCATACATCAGTTACTCTTAATTTAATTACGGAACAAATTCCTCGCATATCTTGATTGTTGATATCTTAGGGTAAAATTTACAATTGTAGTAAATATATAAGGTTGTAAACGTACTTTATGTGTGGAAACTATAATTTTCCAGTGAAGAGGTGCTTTGAGCTTGGTAAAACAGGGTTAAGAAACCCAAGAACGTTGGGAAATTTCTAAGAAGTAGCAGCCGCTCTGCGCTACAGAGTTGCACAATGCAAGCGGGTTTTGGCCGAGGTTACTTAACGTATTCCTCGTTTCTGCTCTGGAAGTCAGTCTGGCTCTTGTATACTCGACTTTACTATTCGATTCCTTTGGTATTGTAATCAGAGAGAAATAACGAATGGAAATCGTATGTGATGCGTAAAACTTCAGAAGCAGACATTGACCTTTTTAAAGCCTGCGTGCTTCATAAACTACGTTTAAACAGTGCCATTCCGGCGAGGAGGTAACATTTCACTAGGTTTTTGTAAGGTTTACAATCTGCCTTAACACTTTACCGCACGGCTGGAAAATGCTTTCGTCAGAATAGCACTATGGAGTGATCCTCCATTTTCTCGGTAATAGGTTAAAGACTTGTTTTATTGCACCGATTTTTGGCATTTTGTCCGCAAAGATAAAAAATTTTATACCAGCCAAATTCCTACGCTAATCATTACATTTGAAAGCTCAGCGTGGTGGTGAAGGAGTTGTCCGCCAGGACGTTCATTGTTAAAGTTTCGGAAAATGCTTAGAAGGCGGAAATCGTGAGTTGCGTGAGCTTGGCTCTTAAGACACTAGCGGAAAAGGCTCCTCCGATTGGAAGGCTCATAAAACTAAAACAGTAACTCATCTAGGTATAAATAGAGTTACTGCACTTCTCGTATTAGCCCTACAATTCACGCTAAATTACACTGATGTCCGAAAATTCGATGCAGTAAATTCTTGTATAGCGATGGACTTTGTAACAGTGGGCAAGTGAATGACGTATTGTACTTTCTTAAGTTCGTCACTATTCAAAACAGACCTTAACATTTGCCGCGCCAGGTGGAAAGTTTGCCGAGGTAAGCATTTTCATAATATTTGTTAAGATGTGCTATCAACAGACGGGGACCAAATTTTAGTCCCTGTTTATTGATTGCACACCTTAGTTGCCAAACTGGAAATGTCCGATCAAAACCTTTCCTGCCCATTACCTTACCTTGATTACCTTGATTTCTACTTCGGACGAGGTACAGGTGGCGTTATGCACGCCACCCATCTTGTGCAGAGGTAATATGGTGCAGTCCGTGACCAGCGGGGTGGCTAACAGCACGTTATCCCCACAATTCACGTAGCCGCTTACAGCAGATTTATCTGGCACTTTCAGTAAGTATGCGTCCAGTAAGTTTTTAAATTTTGCAGTCTCTGTACCGGTGACATTTTGAATGTGACGACGCATTTTGTTGAATAATGTGCCCCCGGGAACGCGAAAATAGTAGAATACTTTGTGGCTATCACATCATCACCAGTTTTGATCGGAATTCGCACGTCACAAGTGCGACCAATACGGTCTGAGTGTCTGGCCTGGATTCGCTTAGTGACGTTGACAGTAATTCCTTCTAGAACTTTTCAAACATATATGATCGTAAAGCGCTCGAATCTCCTTTGAATTGAGTACATTTGAAGTTGAACAGGTCTTTCGTGATAGTTTAAATCTTTCATGCCTCGGATTTTAGCAGTGAACGATCTCTGGATAGCCTCGAGGTGCTCTAAGTCTTTGCGTTTCCTTGGTATCCAAAGAGGTGAGCAGTATTCAATCCTCATAAGTATCAGTTGTTTCCATAAGGTAAGCATTGTGTCTGCCTCTCGTGAGGAGATAATTCGAAGCACCCATCCGCTCCCTTCTTGCATATAATAAAAACTCGAGCCACGTGATCATCAAAAGTGGCATTATCTTGTATTCTCACCCTAAGGTCCCTCAAAATTTTCCTTCTCTCGATTTCGCTCCCATCTCGCGTTGTGTCGGCCGTAGATTCAGTAAGGGAGACGTCTTTTCCGTATCGTACAAGCTAAAATTTTGATTCGCTGAAGGTCATGTTGTTAACCGATGTCCAGCGAAAGATGTTGGTCAGATCTAGTTGCACATTCCGTTCGTCTGCCTTTCATTGTACCGCTGCTTTCCCAAGGGAAAAAGGGCATTGGGTCTTTACCAGGCGGCTGAAAACGGTCTCGTAGGAATACCATTATGAAAGTCACATGAGGTCACTTACTCGATAAAGGGTCAATCTTATAGCCGTGTGACTTCGATTCCTCAGCTGAGTCCGCAGCACTACAGTACATCCGATTATTGAAGCTAAATCAACATTGCGCGCAGAGCAGCTGCAAGGCTTCTTTATTTTGTTTGTTTTGCCGAAAGACGCCGACGCAATTCTGCATACTGCGTTTTTGTCATACAGTTAATGGAGTTCTAATGGAGACATCCTGCCGGATGATATTTGATGGTTTCCGATGCTCAATTTTCTCCCTTTCCTACAAATTAGTTAATTACTTCACTCTAACATCCTATTGAAATACAGCTGGATATAAAGACTTCGTACTAGAGTATATAAATAAATATCAACCACGGAACTAGTTTGTAATTCTCGGACCTCTGTTATCTGTGTGTGTGAGGATCGGTGCATGTTCTTCACCCCTTGCACTTAATCCATCAGCGATATTTGGGTGCTGCGATGATACTAGGGGCACGTCGATTGAGGCACCGAAATTAAGCCTTCGAGTCTTGACTTGACTGAAACTTCAGACAGAAGCTTTGGATTTGTTACTTGGAAACGTGTTGCAAGTGTAAGGAGTTACTCGATTACGTTGATCCTGCTCAAAATTTCATCTTACTTAAGAAGATTGAGTTCCTAGAAGTCTTGAAAGTTAGAGATTGAGGAACAATGCCTAACATCAACTCAGCATGTCAAAACCAGCGCACCTGCCTGAAGATTCGAACAAGTGAAGACTTAAAGGCCTAATTTTAGCGCCCAATCGTACATGCTCCTAGTTGTCGGTTCCCTGTTTTCCCTGTACCATTTCCACAGCCGGAAGCAATACACGAAGAGGAAAGATTTCATCAATTAACGAAGGAAGCTAAGTCGAAAACACTAAGCTTGAGTTGTCTGGAGCTTCATAAACTAACAAGCGTTTGTTCCGCTACTTTTGATCGTGTTGGTGTTGGCAGCTGCCCGGTTAAGAAATCTCAAAACTGTAGTTAAAGGAGATGGATTAGTTTCCAGAGGTCTTGTTGGTAGTCTAATACATCAAATTTAGTACAGTGTGGCGAAGCCAACTCGCCTAGCTGGCTGAAGGTCCGGGCAAGTCACGCCTAGTAGGCTGAGCTTAGCTCGATTTTTTGTTGAACCTAACTTCTCTTTCGCTTGATGTTGATGCTATTGTGTCTACACAGAAAGAAAAGATGTGACAGGACAGACAGCGATTCTCTTGCAGTGAATCCTGCTAATATTAGAACGCTGTTTTCTATATGGCATCTGCTCTGCCCGCGAAACAAGGGAAAAAATGGACTGTTTTTTCCCACAGTTCTTCGGGCAAATTAACGTTCCTTTTTCTAAGTATAAGAACCGAAAACGAAACACACACATGTGGTCGAAGGGAAGAGAATTTTACTGCCTGTATTGGGAATTGGAACTTTTCTTTGTTTTACGGCCATAGCTAAACGTGTTTGGGCTTCCTGCCACGTCGTATTCTTTTATGCTGTTGGTTTGCAAAGTATCCTAACCTCGTAAAGAAGATTAGGAGGCAGTTCAGGCCGAGGTCTCCATTAGCGTCCAATTTGATGAGGACCTCAAATGTCATGTGGCGAGGGAATCTGCGAGGGCTGTGAGGGAATGTGCCGGGGCTGTGGCGCTGTGTGAGGGAATGTGCCGGGGCTGGGGCGCTGTGTGAGGGAATGTGCCGGGACTGTGGTGCTGTGTGAGGGGGAATGTGCCGATGCTGTGGCACTGTGTGAGGGAATGTGCCGGGGCTGTGGCGCTGTGTGAGGGAATGTGCCGGGGCTGTGGCGCTGTGTGAGGGAATGTGCCGGGGCTGTGGCGCTGTGTGAGGGAATGTGCCGGGGCTCTGGCGCTGTGTGAGGGAATGTGCCGGGGCTGTGGCGCTGTGTGAGGGGATGTGCCGGGGCTCTGGCGCTGTGTGAGGGAATGTGCCGGGGCTGTGGTGCTGTGTGAGGGAATGTGCCGGGGCTGTGG
>LQNS02000155.1:9237446-9264285 GCA_001587735.2 Parhyale hawaiensis
GGGAATGTGCCGGGGCTATGGCGCTGTGTGAGGGAATGTGCCGGGGCTATGGCGCTGTGTGAGGGAATGTGCCGGAGCTATGGCGGTACGTGAGGGAATGTGCCGGGGCTATGGCGCTGTGTGAGAGAATGTGCCGGGGCTATGGCGCTGTGTGAGGGGATGTGCCGGAGCTATGGCGGTACGTGAGGGAATGTGCCGGAGCTATGGCGGTACGTGAGGGAATGTGCCGGAGCTATGGCGGTACGTGAGGGAAAATGCCGGAGCTATGGCGGTACGTGAGGGAATGTGCCGGAGCTATGGCGGTACGTGAGGGAATGTGCCGGGGTTATGGCGCTGTGTGAGGGCTGTGCCGGGGTTATGGCGCTGTGTGAGAGCTGTGCCGGAGCTATGGCGCTGTGTGAGAGAATGTGCCGGGGCTATGGCGCTGTGTGAGAGAATGTGCCGGGGCTATGGCGCTGTGTGAGGGAATGTGCCGGAGCTATAGCGGTACGTGAGGGAATGTGCCGGGGCTGTGTGTGAGGGAATGTGCCGGGGCTATGGTTCTGTGTGAGGGAATGTGCCGGGGCTATGGCGCTGTGTGAGAGAATGTGCCGGGGCTATGGCGCTGTGTGAGGGAATGTGCCGGGGCTATGGCGCTGTGTTAGGGAATGTGCCGGGGCTATGGTGCTGTGTGAGAGAATGTGCCGGGGCTATGGCGCTGTGTGAGGGAATGTGCCGGGGTTGCGACGCCGTGTGAGTGGATGTGATGGGGCCGTGGAGCCAGGTCACCGCTACTTTTCCAGTTTTCTAGAAGCATGGAACAGACAGCTCATTTCATTACAGTTCTGTTCTTATGCACTATAGACATTAATTTTTCACGACTTCACCCCGAGGAAGTATCCATGCATTACCATACTGCTAGTATTTTTCTAATGATGCACATCGCATTTTTCAGATGGAGACACCAATGGTAAGACCCATCACTAGAACTTGCGCTTGCCTCACGCTAAACCCAATAATCTATTTTTCTCCTAGTTACTGTTCGCTAAGTCCGTGCTTCGCAATGTTTGTGAGAGAAATCCCTTGAAAAATTATTATGAAATGAACGCGGCATTATGCTCCTGCTTCTAAATTTAGTTCTACTTCCACCCATATTTACACTCTGCCTCGTGTTCTTCGGCTCATCGTTCGCTGGAAGAGCTACAGCAAACGAGTCTGGCATTCCTAATGGCCAGTTTTCTTCCCCGTTTGCTGGTGTCATAACCGCAGCTCCCCATGCGGTGTATCACGCAAAACCTCGTGTGGAAAATAAGGAGAAAATTTCTCGACTCAACAAACGTTCGGCTTCTCAAGCCCGAGCGTCTTCTCCTCAGTTTCCGAACCTTATGTCGGATATCTACCGCCCCACCTACCCTATGTATCCTCCGCTGGGGACCCTGGGGCCCTATGGCACCAATTGGTTCCCTGAGGAGTACAAGAACAACCACAGAAACACAGATCGGTGAGTATTATTTCAAATTGTGAAAAGAACATATNAGTTTCCGAACCTCATGTCTGATATCTACCGCCCCACCTACCCTATGTATCCTCCGCTGGGGACCCTGGGGCCCTATGGCACCAATTGGTTCCCTGAGGAGTACAAGAACAACCACAGAAACACAGATCGGTGAGTATTATTTGAAATTGCGAAAAGAACTTAGGGGAATTACCCAATTGCCGAACTAACTTTATTTCCGAACAAACAGTCATTATTTGATGGGATTATTACTTTCACCTGTCAAATATAACTGTTTGTTAGGAAATAGAGTTAGTTCTGCAATTGGGTAATTCCCCTACCTCTTCGCCTAGTTTGCCAGAATTATTTAAATTGCAGTGAACATAATCTGCATTTTTATGGACTAGGTTGTGAAATTATAATAAATTGAGTGACTGTTGCTAACAGGATAATTGTAATTTTTTGATGACTTAGAGAAATGCTACGGGCGCAATGCTTATGAACTGTGTGCGTTGTAGAAGGATATAGAAATATTAGCAAAAAAAATTATTTCAGTATCATTATGTCAACAGTTAAGTTTGAAGCTATAGACAAATTAAGGCTAAGCGGCTTAGGTTATCTCGATGGCAAGGTGCCATTGGGACGCATTCATAGGGTGACCAGTGACTGCTGGTGCAGAGGAGCTGCGGAAGTGCAGCACCCCCTAGTCAACCCTCTAAGAACTGATGTATGTAGTGCATATCGTAATATGGAGCTACAGTAGTTTAAGCTTTATCCAGCCAGTTTTTCAGAACTTGTATAAAATGCACACAGTCTGAGAGTTACCGTAGATTGCAGGTAATACCTGAAATTTATTTATTACAGGTTCAGTAACTTTTTAGGACCATCCTATTATACCATTAGATAGAAGTTGACTGGGCAAAGTTGCTCCTCGGGTCAAAGCAACTCTCTTTTAAGGCGATCAATTATTCTGTGCTCCGGCCACAGGTCTTCCACAGGCACACCGGGAGTTGAGATTCTGTCCATAGAGATGCCAGGCCTGGTGAGGGTGGGGGACAACATCAACCTCACCTGCCACTTCAGGCTGCTGGGGCAGGGCATGAAAATCTACACCGTCAACTGGTGGAGAGACAAGGACCAGTTCTTCACGTACAACGCAGAGAAACGAAACAACAGAAGCGCTTATCACTTTGACGGCATATCTGTGGATGTGAGTGAACAGGAAGTTAATTCTTTACGGCCCACTAATATTCACGGGGCCCATTATACTTAACGGGCCCATTAAACTGACGTTTGGGTAGGTGTTGTGAGGTTAGTTTGATTTCAGATGATGCCGCAACTATTTTTCTAATCTCTGTTGGTTTCCATACTTTAAGAGAGAAAAGTTAGATGATAGCACAGTTTTTCCGCTTAGGTGACGCAAAGCAAAAGTAGGGACACGAAACGCTTAATTCCAAAGCAAGCACTGCAGCGTGCTGTACCCCGATGTTAAACTAATTTATTTACTTACAGAACAACAAATCGCGGTACCTGGAGCCAGGGCCGGATTCGGGGCAAATATACAACGGGCACCCTTGCTAACAGGGGGCGGACATCTGGAAGAAAGGGTTCATAAAAATGTGGTATAGTGGAACACCGAAAACGTTGACAGATATATTGTCACTATGTCGGGAGGAGTCGTAACTTCGAGATGACAAGTTCTACCACGCGCTGGTTCTTCCTACATCGTAATGTTATTGTATCTGCTAACGCCATAGGAAATCGTGAAGTTGTCCAGTTGAATACACTACCAATAAGTTTTGCTACATCATTTTGCCACTCACTCGATAAGGCCTCGGTTGTTGCTACAGCTCACAACAGATGGCGCTGTAAAATTTATACAGTTTACGTTTCTGGATTTTTTTTTAAATTTCGGGGATCTCCCTTCCAGGAGTTTCTCTGTTTTGAGAATCTCCGATTGAGTACTTCTCTATATTATATCTAATTTGGATCTTAGCTATCCCTGGTGGTTATGGGCTCTCCAGCTTTAACTAATCCCGAGCCCTTTGGCCTATCTTTGGCTCTACCGAAAACTCCACCGAACTCGATCTTGTCCCGGGCCCCTTGACCCATTTTGGCTCTACCTAAAACTCCACCGAACTGAAGGTTTTTCTTCTTGTTAGTGGTTTTTAGTAACCGCTCAGCTTAATTTAATCCCATCCTCCGTAAAGAATTGGTCAACAGTACTGGCCATGCGATTTTTGGTTGCTTAGACCCACATTCTTGATTTGTCCTGAGACTGCATATTTCTAGCAACAGTAGAGAACCCTTCTTGGCGCGCACTAAAGATTGGCTCCCACGAATTCGTTACATTTCAAGAAAGTCTTACTTTCGGATAATACATGCAGCTCTGCCGTTATGCTACTGCTACCAAGTTACCCAAACATCCCAGAGGTGTATAGTAACCACCCCAAAACCGGGCTACCGCAACCTGGAAAAAGGTTGCCGCAACCTGAAAAGTGGTTGTGCGAGCGCCAACTAGCGACAAGCGGAGTAAGCTCAACGATATTGAAATTTCGTTTTAACTGAAAATTTGTCAATATTGGTTCCAAGTAACTGATCTGATCTCCCTATTCTGGTGTACGGAGTTTTTGTTGCGTATTTGAATGAATTTATGTCTCCTTTTATTTAAAATATACGTTTGTACTCGGTGACCGTCATCAGCGTAACCGGTGTCGCAGTCGTCATTTATTTTGTACTATGATTGCGGCACGAGTTACGGCTGGCTGGGTCAGCGGCCTAGCACCGGTAACCCCTGCAGAGATGCTGATTGCGACACACCCCTCTGCTGCATCAATAGCACTTGCAACCGAGCGGACTATTATAACTGTTGTTTCCAAAAAAGTAAAGCTAGCCAAGCAATACAAACAGCGTGCTAACGTGATTATATAGTGCCGTGGATAATTAGGGAAGAAAAATTACGAATCGTTATCTAAGTAATGGCGGAATATTCCTAAGATTTTATCTGTTCGAAGACGTACTACAACAAGACTATGCTTGAATTTCCTTTGCTTTTTTTTCCTTAATTAAGGACGGCACTGTATATTTTGAAAGCTTAAAAACAAACTTATTTGCGTATGATTTTGCTCAACGTTTTGGTCTGGGCTTCCTTGTAGATTCTATACAGTATTTTATGTAGGAAATGATGCATTCTGTAGTTACTAATAGGTGTTGATCATGCCATGGAATAGCGTAATTTGATACGTGTCTCATCACTCTTTTCGGGCAGTTAAAGGCTAGTTTATACTCTGTGCTGCCTATCGTATTTTTTTTTTCGTGGAAATAATGTTTTTGGCACAATGTTGGAAACCACCGAAGGTCCATATAAGATTGGGCCATAGGATGTTAGGTTGGTATGTTACGGCAGTTGCACCCACTAGAGGGATCCCTGATATTACCATAGCCCTAGTTACCATAGCACTAGACATCTTTCTTCCGACTTTCAATTCGTTCTTTTTAAGTACTTCTACAGACGATCTTTGTTTTGTATTTCCTCCTGTTATTGGACTTGGTGTTTTTTTTTTGCCCTGATTTAGAGTAACCTGATCTATGAAAGGCTCAACATGTCACCGAAAACAACTAAACTTGCCTAAAAATAGCTTTAGAACAAGGATGTATGTACTGTTATTATTACTATTATTACATTACAGTTTTTGGCATTTTACAAATATTTGGCTTCTCACCTATTGCCCAATAATCTGACGGGTGGCAAATGGTTTTATGCGTTATTATATGCGGTGAAAAGAATGCATTGGCCCAGTAATGTCAATAATTACATTTGTATATGTATACTGTAGGTCTTATCTAGTGTGGCGATCCGTGCTTCCCTCGCAGGAGTGGCGGTCGAGCATTCGCAGTGTGGTGCTGCTGAATGTGTCGCAAGCCACCAGCGGCGCGTACAAGTGTGAGGTCATGACCGAGGCGCCCGCCTTCAAGACGGCCGTCATGTACAAGAACTTGACTGTAGTAGGTAAGGATAAGAGTGCTCTACGTACTTGGCTCTGTGGGTGGTGGGGGGATCAGCAGAGATTGGAATGATTCTCAGAAAGTTCAACGCCTGTCATCGTGTAGTAGAATTGGAGTTTATTAAGTCAATCGAGGTCCTCAGATACATTGGAGTCAGGCCGGAAGACGCTGGAGATGTGGCGCTGGACAGAAGGCGGTGGAGATCTCTTGTTGCCCAGTGCGCTATGACGCGCAGGAGGACCTAACTAACTAANCCTCAGATACATTGGAGTCAGGCCGGAAGACGCTGGAGATGTGGCGCTGGACAGAAGGCGGTGGAGATCTCTTGTTGCCCAGTGCGCTATGACGCGCAGGAGGACCTAACTAACTAAACTAACTAAGTCAATCGAAGAGTGATAAATTCTCAAAAGGCAATAACACTTGTACCGGTACTTAGCTGGTGGAAGTCAGTGTGATTCCAAACATACTGCAAACTTGTCTTGTACCAGACAACCTTTGGCTGAACTGTGGTAGGCAGGAAGTAATAATAATTATTACTCCCTGCTTGTAAGAATGGACAATATTAGCCTCGTCTGCAAGGCATATAATTGTGTTCGTGATAGACTGGAGCTTTTTTATTCAATCGTTCAATGACTAGCGCCTATAGCTAAGTTTATGTACAGCTGCTTGACTGTTATACAATAGGCACTTTGTTGCTGAGAGTGGCTATGAATCCTAGTTATTATCCAGTTGGAAATAATGGTTGTGATTATGGTAGAATATAGTGGCGTATGAGAGATTAAGGTCGATTATGGATGATGAAACAATACGGTAGATATGTCGACCTAAACATTACGTTGATTTTAATATATTTAGGTCGATATTGGTGAAGGCAATATTGGTTGTTTTAGGTGTGTCAGGAAACGAAGGTCGATGTTTGTACATGGATGTATGAAGACTATATATGGTATATGGTAGTAAATGGATGTTCGAAGACTATATATGATAGAGCATAACCAGGTAGCTACGTTATCAATGGATTTCCGTACGTACGATCATGAGTGGAATTCCTCCCATTATTTGGGGAAGAATATGTATGGGTTGCCATGGATTATGTTATGGCTAGAATGCCCAACATAATCGACCAAAATAATATTGTATGACTATACATAAGTTTGGATGCGAAACATTTGAAAAATCATGTTATGGTGCAAAGATTGTGCTCAATTTCAGTTTTTTCTTTCCTGTCGATGAATTGCAAAAAATTGCAGACTAGGTATATGGACGCTAACTGCCTTGACGTTATTTTTATCCACATTTTCTAAATTTTACTAACGCTTTACCTCTTTAGCGTACTTACCCATTATTTGTATTTATTTGTTGTATCCCTTATAAAAGAGTATTGCAATCTTTGATTAAATATTACCATCGACTTTTATATTATTTCAGCTATATTTGTTAAGTTCCAGAAACAAATTATTCCCAATAGCTTCAAGGGAAACAAGGTCAAGTTTTATGATAAATTTAGCCTAACGTACCCTGACAACGGGTACGGCCAAACTTCATCTATCGACTACTGACTTCCTCTGAACTGTGTCGTATAGTTGTCTGTATACCAGCTTAGAGTTGAAGAAGTTGTATTTAACCGTTCGTTCACTCCACAGACTGGTTCAAGCTCCTTCGGAGGGTGGCTGGTGTGCTCGCAGCCCCGCTTGCTTCGGTATTCCGTCGAATGTTGCGGCTGGGCTCTTTTCCGGAGTGCTGGCGTGTTGCCCATGTGACGCCTGTTCCGAAGAGCTCCGTTTCATCCCGTACCTCTGATTATAGACCCATCTCGATCACACCTGTTTTGTCGAAAGTTTATGAGAGGTTGGTTGCATCGAGATTGGGTTGTTTTCTTGAAAAGCAGGGTGTCCTCCCCCCAACACAGTATGGTTTTCGTAAGGGCTTGGGAACCTGTGATGCTCTGCTTCACATTTCTCATGTGTTGCAGTTGGCTCTTGATGGGGTCATGAGGCAAGGTTNCGTTCACAAAATATTGATTAAGGATGAAGGTTTTTGTTAAATTTGTTGTTTTGTTGCGTTTTTTGTCAAGTGTCCCTTAATTCTGCTGACACTAAATTCATAATTATAAGTTAAATATACATAACTTTTTTCTTATTCTTCGGATCGTAATAAATTCTTAGCATATTATTAAGTATCCCAATGCCTCTTTTGTGTTAAAATTTCAGCGTTGAACCTTTTACAGTTTTTGAGATAGGAATTTTTTTATTTTTGTCCCTTAATTATGCTCGCAACTGTATGTAGCTAACTAGATTTTTTATTTAATTTCAATTTTTGGCATTTTACAAATATTTGCATTCTCCCTTATTGCCCAACAATATGATAGGTGGGAAATCGTTTTATGCGTTATTATATGAGGTGAAAAGAATCCATTGGACCAGAAATGTCAATAATTACATTTGTATATACCTTAGGTCTTATCTAGTGTGGCAATCCGTGCTTCCCTCGCAGGAGTGGCGGTCGAGCATTCGCAGTGTGGTGCTGCTCAATGTGTCGCAAGCCACCAGCGGCGCGTACAAGTGCGAGGTCATGACCGAGGCGCCCGCTTTCAAGACGGCCGTCATGTACAAGAACTTGACTGTAGTAGGTAAGGATAAGAGTGCCCTACGTACTTGGCTCTGTGGGTGGTGGGGGGATCAGCAGAGATTGAAATGATTATCAGAAATGTTCAACGCCTGGCATCGTATAGTAGAATTGGAGTTTAATAAGTCAGTAGAAGAGCGATAAATTCTCAAAAGGCAATGACACTCGTACCGGTACTTTGCTGGATTCCTAACAAACCGCAAACTGGTCTTTCACCAGAGAAACTCTGGCTGAACTGTGGTAGGCAGGAAGTAATAATAATTATTACTCCCTGCTTGTAAGAATGAACAATATTAGCCTCGTCAGCAAGGCATATAATTGTGTTCGTGTTAGACAGGAGCTTTTTTATTCAATCGTTCAATGACTAGCGCCTATAGCTAAGTTTATGTACAGCTGCTTGACTGTTATACAATAGGCACTTTGTTGCTGAGAGTGGCTATGAATCCTAGATGGTGTACAGTCGGAAATAATGGTTGTGATTATGGTAGAATATAGTGGCGTATGAGAGATTAAGGTCGATTGTGGATGATGAAACAATACGGTAGATATGTCGACCAAAACATTACGTTGATTTTAATATATTTAGGTCGATATTGGTGAAGGCATTATTGGTTGTTTAAGGTGTGTCAGGAAACGAAGGTCTATGTTTGTACATGGATGTATGAAGACTATATATGGTAGATGGTAGTACATGGATGTTCGAAGACTATATATGGTAGAGCATAACCAGGTAGCTACGTTATCAATGGATTTCCATACGTACGATCATGACTGGAATTCCTCACGTTATTTGGGGAAGAATATGTATGGGTTGCCATGGATTAACATTATCGACCAAAATAATATTGTATGACTATACATAAGTTTGAATGCGAAACATTTAAAAATTCATGTTATAGTGCAAAGATTGTGCTCAATTTGTTTTTTTCTTTCCTGCCGATGAATTGCAAAAAATTGCAGACTAGGTATGGACGCTAACTGCCTTGACGTTATTTTTATCCACAGTTTCTAAATTTTACTAACGCTTTACCTCCTTAGCGTAGTTACCCATTATTTGTATTTATTTGTTGTACCCCTTATAAATGAGTATTGCAATCTTTGATTAAATATTACCATCGACTTTTATATTATTTCAGCTTATATCTGTTAAGTTTCATAAACAAATTAATCCCAATAGCTTCATGGGAAACAATGTCAAGTTTTATGATAAATTTAGCCTAACGTACCCTGACAACGGGTACGGCCAAACTTAATCTATCGACTAGTGACTTCCTGTGAACTGTGTCGTATAGTTGTCTGTATACCAGCTTAGAGTTGAAGAAGTTGTATATAACCGTGCGTTCACTGCAGAGACTGGTTCAAGCTCCTGCTAAGACTGGTTCAAGCTCCTGCTCTATAGCATCGTCCTGAAGTTTAGAGCCTTTCGTCATTCTGAGCTGTAGGCCTAACACGCACGCATAAATTAACTTTATTTTACATAAGCAATTAATCATCAGCAAACACAGCAGGTATCCAGGGCATAATATGTCAACAGTTGATCTTAGTGGAATATAGTTGTATCATTGGCTGAACACAGTCGATTATGGTCGTAAATGGTGTTTCTTACGGTTCACTATGGTAGATCATGGTTGTGCAGCTAAAACCTTTATGGTTGTAATTGGGTATGTTTGGTTTAGAATTATGGTTGACAATATGGTCGAAAGTTGTGACATATCTCTACCATAATGCACCCCATAAATGGTTAAATATGGAGGATATATTGATAATAAACAGCAAAGATCTCGACCATAATCATAGTTGTTCTGCTATAATCACGACCATTATTTCCGACTGGGCATGCAGCTGCTGCCGCCGTGAAGCAGAAGTTAATCTACATAGGTAAGAAATCGAATAGTCGAGATTGTTTGCAGTAAGAAGAGGTAATGTGCATGCATGCCACCAGGAAAAAAAAATAGTTGCGTTGTGTCTTGGTAAGTCTAATATAGACGACTTCATCGAGGCCCAAGCGATACGGCGGCGAGTTACTCGATTATAGACACGCAACGAACATTAACGAGGTCGATCCTTGAGGTCGTTACCTTTTTCCAGCTATCACCAATTCTGCAGACGGTCATCCTTCTGACTTTAGCAGCATGGCGATGCCGGGCTCGTTGTGGCTCTGCGTGGAGAAAAAACATAATTATTATATCTCAGTTCAATTTGCGGCCATTGTGGCCCACATGCACCTCACCACTATGTATATTTAGTGCTAGTGATAACTGCATCAAAAGAACAAATTTGGAATTTATGTTGCCGGGAATTACTTTTACTATTTAAAACTGATTACAAACATATAAAATAAACTTCATCGAGACTTGCAAACCCCAGCATATCGGCAGTGTATAATGGCAATGAGCAAACAATGCATGGCATTGAAATATTTAAATAATATGCATATGACCAGTTTCTGCATTAGCATGTACTTCTCAATAAAACTACTTTTCTTAAACATAAAAAGCAGTGAGTGGTAAACACATTTACCAATAGGCAACTGGGAAAAACATTTAGTTTTATACTGACTGCGCTGTAGTGTGATGTCATAAAAGTATAGATTCTTCTATATGTATTAGTGCAGTTTCTACGTTTAACATATACGCAGGTTTCGTACTTCTGCGCTTGCTCTGTAATTTAAACATTGTAACAACCCATTGAACTACATTTCCATACCGCTAGAATTTCTGACAAACTGACAGTTATTATTTCTTACCATTTAATATCAAATTGTAATCTGTGTAGTCTCCTTCAATCTCCATCAGTGCACTTTGGCGTCTCACTCGCGGTCACGTCTCAAACATCACCCGCCCTTATCGTGTTGCTCCTTCGTTCTCTCTGACACCCAACACAAAGAAAGCATTTCATATAACACTTATGTCGTTACCACCGGTAACAAGGTCAAGGGGGGAGGTCGCACTCTAATAAGGGAGCAGACGGTAGCGACCGCTCCATGAGGGGAGGGGAGACGGTGGAGCGCAACTGTTCAGCAACGGCCTCCGATCCTCGCACTGCTCTCAAGTGGCTCGTGAACGGCAACCCGGTGAGTGCTTTAGCGATCCTGGACAATCCTTTTACTTTCTCAGGGTATAGGATCTGTTACAGCGATCCAGTGATTCCTCCAGCGATCTTGAACAATCCTTTTACTTGCTCATGGTGAAGGACCTTTAACAGCGACCCGGTGAGTTCTCCAGCAATCCTGAACAATCCTTTTACTTGCTCAGGGATAAAAGACGTTTAACAACGACCCGATGAGTGCTCCAGTGATCTTGGACAATCCTTTTGCTTGCTCAGGGTGAAGAACCTGTAACAGTGACCCACAAAGTGCTCGCGCGATCCTGGGAAATCCTGTGGAGTGCTCAGGGTAGAAGTCCATTAACAGCGACTCACTAAGCGCCCTAGCGATCCTGGACGATCGTTTTGCGTGCTCTGGGTAAAAGACCTTTAACAGGGACCCGGTGAGAGTTCCAGCGATCCTCGAAATATTTTAACTTGCTCAGAGAAACACTTTTGGCAGCAACCTTATGGGTGTTCCAGCGTGCTTTGTCAATAGATGTAATTACTTGTCCAGCGTAGAAGAATGAGATTAAGCCATATTTTCTCCTAGGACATAACTTATCTTTTTAAATTACAGAATGAACAGTACTGAAAGCTTGATGATGTGTTCTAGTAATAGATTAGATTAGATAGGCGGTAGTAGACGAACCAATAGGCCCATTTCCAAAGAGACACCGGAACATACGCCCCGGCACTCTATGAGCTATTGCCATTATGTTAGTAGGATATAGAGGACAGGAGAAAAGAGAGAGAAAAAANGTGAATACAGCAATGGTGGCCATTGTTCCAGTTCCCCCCTCCAGCGTGAGATTATTCCCTCGTCTGCCATCGCTGGCGAGGTACTCCCCTGGGGAGACGGTGGAGCGCAACTGTTCAGCAACGGCCTCCGATCCTCGCACTACTCTCAAGTGGCTCGTGAACGGCAACCCGGTGAGTGCTCCAGCGATCCTGGACAATCCTTTTACTTTCTCAGGGTAAAGGATCTGCTACAGCGATCCAGTGATTCCTCCAGCGAGCTTGAACAATCCTTTAACTTGCTCATGCTAAAGGGCCTTTAACAGCAAGGCGGTGAGTGCTCCAGCGATACTGGACAATCCTTTTACTTGCTCAGGGTAAAAGACCTGTAACAGCGACCCGGTGGGTTCTCCAGCAATCCTAAACAATCTTTTACTTGCTCAGGGTAAAAGACCTGTAACAGCGACCCGGTGAGTTCTCCAGCAATCCAGAACAATCCTTTTACTTGCTCAGGGTAAAAGACCTGTAACAGCGACCCGGTGAGTTCTCCAGCGATCCTGAACAATCCTTTTACTTGCTCAGGGATAAAAGACGTTTAACAACGACCCGATGAGTGCTCCAATGATCTTGGACAATCCTTTTACTTGCTCAGAGTGAAGAACTTGTGACAGAGACCCACAAAGTGCTCGAGCGATCCTGGGAAATCCCGTGGAGTGCTCAGGGTAAAAGACAATTAACAGCGACTCACTAAGCGCCCTAGCGATTCTGGACGATCGTTTTACGTGCTCTATGTAAAAGCCCTTTAACAGGGACCCATTAAGAATTCCAGCGATCTCGGGAAATATTTTAACTTGCTCAGAGATACAGTTTTGGCAGCAACCTCATGGGTGCTCCAGCGTTCTTTGTCAATAGATGTAAATACTTGTCCAGCGTATAAGAATGAAATGAAGCCATATTTCCTCCTTAGGACATTACTTGCCTTTTTAAATTACAGAATGAACAGTGCTGAAAGCTTGACGAAAAGTCCTTGTAATAAATTCAAAATACCGAACTGAACGTCTTGCAGAGCTTAAATATACTCTTTAGCATGAACTTTGTAATAATCCAGAACTCCTAGTCAGTTTGATAAATGTAATTTTTCCGAAACTGGTAGTTTGTTCCAAGTTTTGAAGTTCATTGACTTTTATATACAGGGGTTTCAAGTCCATGTAAGTCGTCTTGGGCAACTATCGATCCACGCTACGTAAATGACAGTTTGTGTTTATTCAGTAAGCATTTTTCAGTGAGGGGCGAATGTTAAATGGGCCGTATGGCATCAATAATGAACCTCTCATGAGGCATACAGAATGGGCCACCAGCTGCAGGCTTCCGCTAGTTACATTCACCCATTTTATATTATGGGGAGTCTCGCATTAAGGGGAGCCATATTGATAAGTTACCCCAGCCTTCGTTACGCCTTCGAGACGCCTTTCTTCTCGTGTCCACTTTACTTTCTTCATTTTTGCGCTCTCACTAACAGTCAAGGTTCTGCTTTATTTCTCCCGTCTTGATATGCCCTGCAGTCAATTAGATCCTGTTTGGCTTGATGTTTTTCATATCCTTTGCTCCTTTCCCTCTTTGGATTCCCATTGTTGTGGGTAAAAAGGCTCAGACTTGGACTCTATAATATCAGCAAATGTCGCCCTGCAGACATGCGATCGTAAAAATGAACAAACTGTTGTTTTCTGTCGCCAGGCGACAGCTACGGAGCTGGTGGAGTACCCCGATCAGACGACCTCGCGAGGTCTGGTGACCACAACAGCTGGCATCAAATTGGTGACGCCACAGCACTTCCGCGGTGGCATTGCAAGAGTAACTTGCGTGGCGTCCATCAACGGCCAGAAGTTGTCCACCTTGTCAGAGACTCTCTACGCCGACACCACCGCCACCGTCGCCTACAATACTCACCTCACGGGCCAAGGTGAGATAGGAATATGTGATTGCATATCAGCTTCATTCTTTAAAATTTTTGTAAATCTCATTTTAAAGTCCTTGAGTAGATTGTTTAATACAAAGTTTATTGCGGGTGTACGTGTGGACGGTGATGATGCCAAAGTTTTTTTTGTTTCCTTAGGTTCCACACCTCGGTGGACGAAAGACAACATGGCTGCTCTCATCATAGCTGCCCTCTACTGGACAAGATTACTTCAGTGAACTAAACTGTTATCAAATCCCAAATAATTTTAAGGCCAGTGGAGTTCTTCCGTCTGTGACGTCACAGCAGAAGTGAGTTCGCTGAACATAACCGTGACGGACATCTCTACCAACTAATTACATGTCGATGAAATTTAGCTCTTGAGGAGCTCGTTTACGAAGGTCACTGGTTCAGTGACGAGTGTAGCATTTCTTGCCTCATCCCGTGAGGATGGAATGCTTCTGCGTCCGAAAGCGAGACAAGGCTTAGATTTACACAGGCACTTGGGCTTTAGTTTTGCTTGTACATACGCCCGCCGTTGTCACTTCAGTCAGATTAGTTTCGGTGAATGAAGACAGGCACGAGTTTGAGGAACATTACCATTGGAAAGTGTTGAAAGCAGGCAGGTTGAACCTTGAAACAAGCAGCATCGGAGTGTATGAATGCAACAAGTGCCCACTATGATGCTAACTTCGTGACAGTCACAAGAAGAAAAGAGCCAACTTCTGGCAATTATGTACATATAAAATTCAAGCTTGCGACCGTAAGATATACAGTGATGGCAATGCGAGGAAATATAAATACAAACCACAATAAGTATTCATCAATTGTATAGTTAAATCGGCCTCAATAACCCTACCAACCGCGAGCATGCTTTTAATTTTTCAACATACTGGATAAGAGCAAATTTTTGTGAAAAGTGAAATATGGATTTTCACATCGTTCGTCATGTTGGCCTTCATATAATATCAGTGTCTTAAAGAACTAACAAAACAAGGGTATTAAGTTGAACTGTGGGGGCACTGATGATACAAGTGCACCTCAACTACGACTTTTGGTGGTATTGAATATGTATAAAATGGACTGCGTTTGGAAGAGTTGAGAGAAGCGACATGGATAAGGAAAGCTAGCCGGATGAGGCTCTGAATTCTTGATAAATTACAAACAAGCTATTCTGTCCAGGGAAACTGACGGTTTATTTCATCCTTAAAGGCTCCAGACTTCCGATAGACATCAAGACGAAACTGTAAGTGTGTGTATGAAAAGCTTATGAAAAGAAGTAATCACAATAGCCGGAAACAATTGCTATGTGTCTTTCCTCCTCTCGAATTATGTGCAGTTGCGTATTATATAGCATATTTTCTGAACCCAACTGTACAAATGAACTCATTATTATTATTATTTATTGCTTTGTATAAAGATCCGTGCATAATTGTTATCAGATCATAGAAAACATTTTTACGCTATTTCATTCTTGATATACACATGACTCTGCCTGTCGCTAGTTTTCTGGTAACGATTTTTTAAAGCTGGATTTCGCATACAGTTTAATTTATTATCAGACTATTTTCAATGTACATGTTTGTATATGCTCGTGCATGTTTACTGTGCTGTATGTATATCGTATGTTTTACACTAGCCTATGTATTGCTAACACAGGAAATCGTCGATACAGACCAAGGTTCCGCGCAGGGATGAGGCCGAGCAGATAAAGTCCAGTCTCCTAAAAATAAGTCCCTGAGGTGTGTTGCAATCAAACTGTCGGTGTCACGTGTGCTACCCCACATCCAATGTGATTCAGGTTAGGTAACATCGACAACAACCTCAACATTTATAAAGCTCTAGCTTAGTAAAACAACCTTTGTTTACAAACATTGCCTTTGCTTGCAAGCGTTCCGATCAACTGATATACGAAAGGGGGGAGAATGTCCCACGGCTGATGTGTATTTGCCCTCTTGCAGGTTTTCACATTTTTATCCTAAAAAAACAGCCCAATGACAGTTCCACAAGCAATTTTGAAGAGTTAGATTTCTACTCGTTCCGCTGAGGTTGCGTCGTATTCATCCCATAGATTTGAATGAAACGGTGTAGCTACACCGGAGCTCGTAGCAACACTGTCTAGATTATCACTTCAACACTCCTAAACCTGTGTTCTCTGATTACTGAGAGAATGAAAAAAAAAACGCGAGTTATTTTGGTGAAATACCACATTATTTTAAGATTCTCAAATTATTAAATCGGAATAAAGAATCATTAAATGGTAATACACTGTGCATATCATCACGGACAGTGTTTACTTTACATAAACTTAATAAACTGAGTCAGATAAAGGGTACACGTGGACGTAGTACGCCTCTTGGAAGTTGACACAAGTACAGCAGAGAAAATGGGTCAATTAAAAACCAAGGTGGCAAAGTGGCTAACTCAAGGACCTGGAACTAAAAAAGTTTGGGACTAAATCGAAACCGGTATAAAATGAGTCCGGCTTAGAACGAGGACTTCCTGCATACACACTTATACTGTATGTAACATATACACAGAAATAATATATATACAGTATATGTATCTACATTTATTCCCATCAAGCTCTTGCTAAACCAGTTTATTCGATCATTTGTTTTCTTTACATGCGTTGGGCCTTCAGTGTGGAGGCAGGAACGATGCATATTCTGTCATTTTCTGCTCTTAGATCTATTGTAAAGTCAAAGAAAGGCCAATGAAATTGCGATATAAACATGAAATTTCTCCAGATTTCATGCAGCAGATAAGCAGTTGGAATTCGTATGAGGTTTCACAAATTCTGCGCCATGATGGCTTCGATTCGCTTTATACAATGAGGATAACTTAATTCGATTAGCTTGCGTTATCTTCTCCGCAACGTGAGGCCTGAACTTTCAATTTTCCATTTTCCATCTCAATTCAAGCGTGATACAGTCGCGTTTGGTGCCTAAGATCTATCCTGTGTGTAGAATCGAGTGCCTAAGAGTAGAGCCGGACAAGTTTAAGCTAATCAGATTAGTTTATGTCCAATCGAAGGGGCCAAGCGAACAAACTCTTTTTCTAGCGTCTAATATCAGCCACGCTGCAGTGTCGCATTCCCAGGGGTCGTAGATGTCATAGGGCTAGGCTACTCAGGGTTGCTCATCCTATTCTAGCTCCCCATGAATGACCTATCTGCTTAGTTGTCTTACACTTCATTAGGTTTTCTATCGGTGCCCATGTTCATGACTTTCTTCCGTTTTCATACTCTTACTGATGGTCTTCTTTCTGTTCTTGTTTTCTATGTTCTCGGGCCCCATTTTTTTTTTTACTTGATCTTTGTCCCTTCGCTTCTCATCTTGTGCGTGGCAGTGTGGATAGAGCGCTACGTTCGGTTACTCGGAGTCTGAGATTCGATTCCCAGCTACGGAGCTGAAGCGGTGCTATGTTCGAGATTGCGACGCCAGTGTATCTGACATTCAGCGTCCACTGCGAGGGCACAGGCCAACCAATAAGGGGAACGGTCTTTAGGTCACAGTTGTCATACATGAGCCTTCTGTCTTTGGTTCCGTAGCTCATAAAATCTGTAACTGGCTGCAGTCGTGCACACCTCTGAAGCCTAGTGGGCATTTATCTGCAGCATGAACAAGTGTATGTGGATATCTCAGTTGGAACATGTGCGGTTACATGGAATTTAGCATCACGTTTACTTTCGAATGGAACACTTTCATCGGGCTAAGCTAATGTCATGAGCTGAAATTTATTGGAACGACTGCCGGGACCGCCGTTGGTTTGGCTACTTTAGATTGAGTTTTGTGCGTTTATCCTAAACATGACGCCTGTTTAGTGTTCACCAGGTTTGAAAATTGAGACTGAGGCCGTCTGAACTTTAAATGGTTTGGTATCACGGAGTGGAACTCGACCGAAAGTAGCCATACCGGCGCTCATAACTGCAGTTCTAACAAGTCCTAGTTCAGGAGTTTATCTCTGTAAACTGTTCCAATCGATGACGTCTTAACTCGAGTAGGGATTTGATAAGCTTAAATTGATAAATATTGACGGAATCTTTACTTCTTTTTGATAAAAAAAATGTCGAAAATTTCTATCGTAAGGGGTCGATAATCAATTTTTGGCTGTCTCGCACCAGTTGATAAGACTTGGCTGGTTTCCAATATCCACACTTAGGGACTGGAGGTGAAGACGGCGTGTTGCGCTTATGTGTGGAGTAAAGCAAGCAGTTAAGATACAGACGGAATCCATCACATAAGTCATACTTCTACTCCTGTTTTTTCCTCTTTCGATTTTTTCTCTTTGCTAATAAACCACATAAAAACATAAATTAATGTTATCGGAATAGAAAAAAAACTTATTCCAACTTTTCTAAATTGCACTCAGGGTTTGCAAAGAGAGCATTAATGCATCGGTTGCCCAAACAGAAGACAATGAAGGAATTAATTTAAAATTAATTTCCTAATGCATTTCTAAAGTAAGGCCTCGCTATTATTAAGTGCATAAGCTATTGGCTCATTTTGAATATTTGTTTAGCTATGCAAGTATATTGCGTACTTGTAAAATTGGAAATAAGTGAGGTGCAATTGATGACAAACGCTTACTAAAATCATGCCTGTATTTGCTGCCATTTCCGAATTTATTTTCTAGAGCAAAATTTTTGCTATAAGTGCGTTACAATTGTATGCTTTTCTATACTTTGATCAAAGTTTGGCTATGCTTGTATATATGGTAATTGTATAAAGTTGGAAATAAAAAAGGTGTTAGCGGTGGTGAACGCCTGCAAAGATCTGTTGACTGTGCTTGCTGCTGTTTGTGTAATGGAGTATCGTTCTTGTATTTTATGCTGATTCTGTGTGCTGTTCATGCGGTGCCCGAGTTTTATTCTTCATACATGACTAATGATAGAAACATATGGTGCAGTACTTTCCATATTTATGGGCTCTATACGATTGTTCTCTGATGGTTTGCATTCTCTGCAGCTTCCTTAACAACCTGATAAAAAACCGGGTCCTTTTCTTATATTAAGCAGCGGCGTCGATATATCATAGAAAAATATGAACGACTGTATGTCAGGGTAATTTGAGTGTAAAATATTTTTCCTGTGCATGCCGTCATTCAATACTGCAGTGAATGGGCCTAGCTACCACATTTGATCGAGAATTAACTCTGACATTCAAATAAGTAGACATATTATGGATGTGATATTAGTGAATAATCTAAAGTATTTTTACCCCCATTTATTGTAATAGAAGTTTCTACAATGATTTTCTATTGGAACCACTTAACAAAGTTTAAATATTTTATTGTATTCATTAAGCACATGCGAAATGGGTGCAAGCTCTCGTCATTGCAGCAAGTTTCGTAACTAAAATATGCGTAGCAAACACCGTAGATTTAACTTAAATTATACCCTGCCTTCATTAATTATAATACTGTGTGCTGCGTGCAGCAAGTCACAGTAGGAGTTTCTACAGGAACACTGTCATGAGAATAGTGTGAAACTTTCTTAGGGTGATGATTCAATTGATATAAACGAATAGTTAGCGCACGCCATCTACTAAAATTCAACGATCTGTTCTTAGTTCAATGATACTCTAGCACCTGTGGCAGTGGCACAACACATGTGCCCGCTGATTCTATCAATGCAGTCTGCATAAATACTTAGGTTTATTCAGTAACGTAATTGTTCAAAACAGGGCAGTTGCTTAATAATGGTTTCTCTATCATTACCTGACTCGGTGTCAGTCTGGGGACCAGCGTGCGCCTACTAACTGAAAACGCGGAAGAGAAACAGTCGCTTGAAGTTTTTCAACAAGTCTGGTTTCGAAATAGAAGTATTGAGGAGGCACTGGTTCTCAATCGGTTGCTATGATAATGGGCCGGCTGCTATGTTTCGCTGCAAACAAAGATTCATTAAATAATTCAACCTGACGGTTATAAGATATCTTGAGGAGATATCCTATAATCTATATAAAAAAGAAAACCCGATATCGGCGATAGAGTTTTTAAGACAGTCTCCCAGCACTGCACTGATATTTCATCAAATCACATTCTGATGTACTTTTCCTAACGTACGTGGTGTAGCCTACTGAGTCGTTGTAACGAACGATAATATGCGTAGCAAACACCAAAGCCTAGCTATATATAATACGAACAACCCTGGATCGGGATGATCGGACCCAGACAAAGTTAACTAAAAGCTGCATCAGGTATTTTAAAACTGGGCAGAAACCCTAGGTATCAACTACGAGACGGACGATTCTATAACTTAAATTAGGTTTCGGGAAACCTTAGCTACTGTGGGGTATCTTTCTTTTAACGTTAAAATTGCAGGCTACTCATAAGTGCAACGCTCCAAGTACGACATTGTTCTGATCGAAGAGCACTCAGTCCACGGTCATTTATAAGCTCAGGAAATTACAGGGCGATCTTTTTCGCAGTCACTGAGGCGTTAGGAGAATAATGCTCCAGTATTTGGGGCACGTTCGGTTGGGTCGTGAAAGTCGATCTAAGCCAAGTCTACTTGACTGAACTTGTCCGAAAATGCAGACAAGAACTTAGACTTCATCACTTTGCATTAGGTTGCATGTGTTAGAAGCAGTCCAATTACGATGAGTCTACTGAAATCCCCACTTTATGGAATAAGACAAAGTTCACGGAATTCCCACAGCTTACTGTATATGAGTCAACGACTGAATCTCCAATCAAAAAGTCGAAGCCACGTCACTTCTTTGAGGATTCGAACAAGTCACGCCTCAATGGTTTGAGTTTGCTGCCCAATCGAACGCGTCCTTAACCTGTTACATATTGGTAGTCGAACTGCTGAAGCTGGACAGACTGTTGTTCATTAAAAGATTTTGCACATCAAATGCTTTCGAGCAGAATAGTATGCATGTGCCCTAGTCCTGAGCGTTAGGTTAGTTAGGTTCACAAATGCTGAGTTTTTGGGGAAGGGAAGACCATAGATCAGCTTAATCTTAGCTAAATCTTCGAGACATCTTTCTTTCGTACATACTTTGCTTCCTATTTTCTGTAGGGCGCGTTAGATTGAGGGCCGAAATTAAAAGTCGTCGAGGCTTGACTTCTCCGAAACTCCAGGTGGGTGCAGCAGCATCGACTCGCTCAATTGAGTTACAGGCACTGGCACTTAATCAACACCCATTTACATTTCCAGAAACTCAATCCTGCTTCGTAAAAGGGACGTTTCAGCCGCTCACTGTAACCGTGCAGCTCCTAACACTTGCTACACGAGTCACGGAGGCAAAGACAAAGTTCGTGTTGAAAGATTTGGACAAGTAAAGCCTCGAAGTTTAATTCAGACTCCCAACCAAATGGGCACATATCTTCCTACTAATTATGTTTTTTTTTCACTATTCTTCTTCTAGTTTCCGAACTTACTGTTGCCACGGGGGTTGATTCTGTGTGGGGACACCCTCGTGTTTGGGTTCCACTTTTCTCTCGTTCTCTCGACATGCTAATAGGAACGAGTACTGTAATCTCGATGAGTCTTCACTATTCCCGCAGTTTTCCTGTGTTGTTTGGCGTACAACTTGTCTGACTGTTTTCCCTCTTTTTTTGAACATCGTTAATGTGGAAAACGTGAGCTAAGCTGTGATTAATATTGCCTAATTGCCTAACATTCATGATATCCAATGCACATAGCACGTTTTGCTATTTCGACCGTTTATCCAAGGAAAAAAGGCAGTTGAGATTATGTAAATTTGGCTGAAAACGATACCTTATCGAAATATAAACGGAAGGACTACATGTTAAGAACATCTGTACGTATATGCCATAATAATTGCATTAATATCCTAGATATAGCGACAAAGAAAACAATGCACACTGAAATCCCTTCTGGGAGCATAGGATGGGTCATGGGTTAGGTTAGTCAGGTTCGCTCATCCTATGTTAGGAGAGCAACGACCCCGGGGACCCTGTAGTTTACCTTAGCCATTCGTTAGGCATCCACAATGTCAGTATTTTGTGCCAACTTTGCTTCCTTCTCATTTCATACTCCTCCAGCTTATTCTTTTTTCTGCTCTTTCTCTTCTTTCCAGACTTGCTGTGCCCGAGCGCATTGATTCCGAGTGGGAACACCTCCGGTTACGGGTTCCACTTTTCTCTTAGCGTACTATATGTCCCTTGTTTCTTCCTCTATTAGGTCACTTCTGTAGTAGAAATGGAATATTAAACTCTTCAATAGTGTAATCAAGATGCACAATGCAACTGGTGGTGCCAGGAAATTTGCGTTGAGGAGGCTGAGACGAGGGGGCGGGGCTGTACTAAACTCTGGAGGGACTTCTCAGTACAAACATACGTGTACGTTGGTCACATGGTAGCAATATGGGTGAGAGGGCTTGGCTCATTTTTGGGCATGAACAGGAATGGAAAACTGTGGCTAGTCATCAAATTTAAAGGAAAAAACGTTTAAGCTATGAGGCTAGCAATTTTTAAAATTCAGCAAGCAGTAGACTCTGACACGACATGGTCGGTAAAAATGCAATGCCAAGAACATTACAAGAAATCCGTTTAATTTTTAAGTATATTTCTCCTGTGTAGCTTCTCGCATTGGAACGCAGTCTTTGTTCTTGAATTTTATTTGATTATCTGCTAAGCCAACGCAACGAATTATTTTGAAATCTTTGTGAAATATAACTGACAATTCCCTATTTATTTTAAGGGTCACGTGACGTATTTTCACGTTTAATTTATGTAAAATATAAACTTCAGTTCCCCCGTAAGCAATACGTCGTATAGAGCGAGCGATAGGTATAACATGATCTTATGCATGCACGTGACAGCTATGTTCCGTTTCTTGTACACAGTATTTGTTCCTGCTCCCCTTAATTTTATTTTCATTTTATACTTATAAGCATGAACAAAAAAGACAGCTTTTGGATTTATGTCAATTATAACAAGCTTATTTACTTGCGAAACATTAAATAAAATATTTTTGTAAATATCAACCATATTCGCCTTTTGTTTACAGAGTGTGACGTCTTCTCCAAGGTGCGCTATTTTTTGCTTCAGTGGTTTGTCCTTTAATATGACTACGGTATATACTAAATATCTTTAGTGACTAGTCTATTCATGTGCATTAACTGTTCCTTTTACATAAAAGTGTCCGTGTCAAATTTATTTTCTTACTAGACTCGATTTTAAGCTGGTCCTAAGAAGACACACCCTGTTTATTTTGTATGTAATTAAATTTGTGCATGTGATTTGCAACTACTTGGAGCAATTCCGTGTTGTCTAGTTATCCCATAGTAGTACTTTTTTTTAAGCTGTTGGTGCGATTTTTCGTTCTACTCACTGTAAATTTCTTAGGCACCATATATCACGATATTGACTTTGAAAATTGATAATGGTTGTAATATTTGCCATTGAACTGGAGATGGCACGCGATATCTTACAGGACTTAAAACTTGGCAAAATAGACAAAAGATCTGTCGGGCTTTTGTGTTAGAGAACTAACCCATTAAAGGCTCTTAATTTACTAAATTCATGAAAGCCATTGCGTAGTTTGGTAGGCATTCTAGATAAAGAGAACTTTCTGAAAGCCATCTCCAAATATTTACAGGTCTGCTAGCCGATATATGTAATTATCTGTCATTTCTACTGTGCTTCCAACTAAGGATACGTGTATGGCACAAGCCATATTGCAGTCAATGAAATTATGATTTTGAGTGCAACACTTTGCTACATATATGTTAATTTTATATCAGTTGATCTTTTAATGAAAATTATGCAATGTAAAATATAATTATTAGGGCACGACTGTACTTTACATGTGCTGCACTAAACTGTTGCTAAATTCATTACGGACAGGAGATCGAACTTTTACTTTCTGATTAGTTCTCAGGCTCAAGTAGGCCTATCTGCCGAACTTAGCTCTAACTTTCCTAAGCTTCATGCTGCAGGTTCTTAATTATCAGCTGCCGGCAGTAATGGTCATCTTAGTGCTGCTCACTGCTGTAGCGTATTATTTCTAGCTTCCTGAAAGTCAATTAGGACTCTAATAATAATAATGATAATTGTTTCATGAAATTCATGTTGCTGGTATTAAACCAACTTGAGTTGTGTTGTGAACAAACTGGCAAGGAGGATAGCTTGGTGTTGAAGCTTATCTAATTTTTTGTGACTCGGTCCTAGTGTAGGTCGGAGCTCATGTCTACTTGATGCAATTAAGACTGCGTCGTAAGGAGATTGTAAGCCTTTGCCCTCAGAGCGGAGGCTCTGGAAAACTTTCAACTAATGCTATTGCTATGAGCACGGCGAATTAATGCATGAAAGAGTTAAATGCTTCAGTGTTTTGCTTCCTCGTGCATTTCCGGTAGGAATAACACTGCCGAGTGCACGTCATGTTACCCCTGTATCGGTCAGTTGATAAAAGCTATCGTAGAAATTGCATTTTGAAAGTAAACATTAATAGTTACTAAGCCAATAAACAAACAAACAGATATGTGTATTTCTCTCCGTAGGAATTTCTTCATACACTAACACAATTGCAGCTCTAGTTCAATACATGTTAACAAAGAGCCGTGCATTTAAGTGGCAAAGGGTTAACTGATGAACGTTCGTCTAATTTGAGTCGCTTAAGTAATGTAATTCCCACAAAACGGACGCTATAATCACGCAGTTTAGGGTTAATTATAAGATAAACAGGGTGTGTTGTTAAGGACCTTTTTATTTATAATCCTGCTGTAATTCTGCGCTTGCTCTCCCTGTAACTATTCCCGTCGTCGCTGCTGCGTGTCGTTGCTTTTCTCACGTGCACGAACCTGGGCGCGGCCTTACGACAGCAATTTCTTATTTCTAACTTTTTCGGCTCTGCGGCCGTCTAGTTGGTAGGAAACTTTACGCCCCAGCGAGAGGCCCTTTGGTGGTTGTTAAATTTTTACTATCAGCGGTTAATTAATTTCCATTTCAGTGTCAGCTGGTAGGGGAAACAAAAATTTGAAACCTATTATGAGGGCAGTTAATTAGCAAATAAATGTAAGCGGTATGAATGCATGATGGGACTTGTGGCATTTATTATAACTTTATGACTTTGTTAGAGAAAATTGATGTTTTGTATTGTATATTTAACAGCTTCTTCATGATTATGTAGACAGCAGCACTCTAGTAATTGCAATTTCGGAAAAATACGCTACTGATTTTAGTTGTGGTTGTTTTTAGTTATGGCTTCATCGTACGAGCAAGCATCGCTTAGGAAACTACGGAATGTGTTGTATTAGGTCAGAAAATAAGTTCTTGCATAAAAAAAAACATTTTGGAATGTTAAAACCGACAAGAACTTAGTTTCCGACCTAATACGATCTAGTAGAGAATGATTGTAGCGGATACCTCGGTTGAAATTAGGAAAAAAAATCAAATGCAGGCTTTATTCAATAAAAAAAATTTTCTAAATAATGGATATGACTTTTCTCCTTTATTATTCGAAAATCACTGAATTGACTAAGTACAGATTTCATTTTCTTTGACACATCAGTGGAAACCTGTTTGGGGAAAAATTAAATAATTCCTACATTGAAGTAAATATAAATGGCCGAAGTCATATTATTATTATTACCGTTGTTAATATGAACCGCTTCTTGAAGTTAATTGCAAGAATACAAATTACATCGCTTCGATTTAAATTAATTTGATTGGATTCTTGTTCTAGTTAGAGACAACCTGCGATATTCACTGTTTTTAGAAGTAGTACTGAATTAAATTATTTAAAGATTGAGTTCTTTAAGCCCTTAGAAATGCGTTTGCAAACAGATTTATATAATGAAAGTTACTGTTACGTATTTTCAACAGTTGGTGCCGCTACGATCGCTCTCTATTCATATTTTTACCGTCTCTGTTTTCAATATAATAAAATTAAATTATATTTTATCTAATCTAATCTAATACTAAGAATGACCGTCGTGTGTTTATATATTTATATGTTTGGTGTCAAGCTCTTAACGAAATAGGCGGAAATTAGCCTAGGTTGAAGGCTCTGGTGCTCCTCTCAAGCCCCATTGAAAGTGATAGGCAGAAAATAGGCCGGGTTGCAGAAGATGGCAAACGTATCTTAAGCAGGGACAGATGAAATTCCTACAATGAAGACATCGCAGGCTTAGTTTGATTTGTACGAGTATTAGCTTCTCCCAAGGAGCTTCAATAGAGAAGGAGGGAGCTTAGTGGCCCAGTTACAGACTTGCCAGCGAGTCAACCAGATCTCTTATGGCTGAGACGCTCATTGGTGGAAAAGACGGGGGAGCACTGAGTTTCACGGGGGAGCAGCAGACAAACCGAGTTGCTNAATAGAGAAGGAGGGAGCCTTGTGGCCCAGTTACAGACTTGCCAGCGAGTCAACCAGATCTCTTATAGCTGTGAGACGCTCATTGGTGGAAAAGACGGGGAGCACTGAGTTTCACGGGGGAGCAGCAGACGAACAGAGTTACTGATATGCGATTGGCGCTTACGCGACTGGCTGCAGCCATAAGAGACTCTTTACTGTTATGCGATTGGTGCATACGACCACTGGCTGACAGCCATAAGAGACTCTTGAGCTTCAACGGGCTAGGCTACTGGCTCCCTCCTTCTCTATACAAGCTCCTTGAGGATGACAGCACGACAAAGGATCAAAGAAGAAAATAAGAAAATTAAGAAGCAAATAAGAGAAGAGGAGATTCCGCACCGGCTTAGAGGCATTAGGCAAACGTATAGGTTATTGCGTGAATTCTTCACGCACGGGTCTACTAGTACTAAGAATGACCGCCGTGTGTTTATAAATATATTTATATGTTCGGTGTCATGCTCTTAACAAAATGGATAGGCGGAATTTAGGTTAGGTTGGAGGCTCTGGTTGTCCTCTTAAGCTCCATTGAAAGTGATAGGCAGAAAATAGGCCGGGTTGCAGAAGATGGCAAACGTATCTTAAGCAGGGACAGTTGAAATTTCAACAATGAAGACATCGCAGGCTTAGTCTG